>CM061555.1:232372824-232972824 GCA_030864225.1 Capsicum baccatum var. pendulum | reverse complement strand
CTAAACAGTCCGCCACAACAATTTTTCAACTACAATCAGCCAAGTCTTTGTTCACAACAACACATCAAAGCTCAAACTTAGATATGGACTCAAAGTGTTAGTGAAGAACAAAACTAACACTACAAACACTCAAGACAAACAAAAATCTCAGCCAATTGTGCAATAATAACACAATTCTCTGCCAAGAGCACAACACGGGCAGATTGCACTATTTCTGAAATTTTTAGTTTTCAACTTTTTTTTTTATTTTCAACTCTCAAGCCCAAGATTGATCTTGTTAGAATAAAATCAAAGATGGCTCTGATACCAAATGATACAATAAAAGCAAGAAAATACAATAAAAGGCATAAAACATACACCAAAACAGTCTACAAGTTCAAAGAACAGAGGACCCCTTTGATGACCACTCTCGAATTCAACAAATACAACAAGAATACAAGATAAAAATGATGTATTTCACATCAAAACAGCCAAAAATACAACAATAACGTGAAGAACAAGATGAAAAATAATAACACAAGTTTCAGATTCAATAAAGGACCCAAAACAGTCCACTACACAAGATAACACAACAAAAGTAAAGATAGAAAATGAGACATATATTATTACAAGGCCTAAGAACTAGGGTGTGTATTAAGCACCTAAACTCTTAAAAACATGTAATAAGAATACCTACACTTTTCATGGACACAAGAGGGACCTCAATCTCCCAAGCACCCAGCGTTCCAAGCCAAGAACAAACAACACAAGTGATTCCACACTTGGTGTTCACCTAATTTCGGGTTTGCCTCAAAGAGAAGAGAGGACTTATGTTACAATGTGTTACACACTCTCAAAATATCATCAATCACTAATGAATGAAATCCTAAAAGGTTTTATTTATAGCCATTACAAAAGTAGAAGCTAAAATGTCCAAAATGCTCCTCTAGAGATAGGTGCCCTTCAAGTGTAATGTAGGAATTGTATTGTTGTGTTCCAAGGCTCCTCTTTACATTGGTGTGTTTTAAGTACTTCACTTGCACACTCCAAGTCTCGAGTTCATTACGCTCTCACATACGTCCATCTTTGTGGTCGTACTTTTATAAAAAAATAAACCTAAAGTATCCTGGTTTTTCGAGATTCGTAGCTAAATTATTAGGTGTACGAGTTTTCTAGCTACCTGAACTATTGCTAAATTTTTATCGAAACACGCCTCAGCTATCATTTGTTACCTTTTTCAACCTGAATGATAGTGATATTTCAGGTACAAAAAGGGAATAACTGACTGTGTTTTGATAAATATTTAGTGATAATTCATATATGAAACTGGCACACTTGATATTTTAGCTACAAAACTCGAAAAATAAAGATAATTCATGTGTATTTTTACCATTAAATATCTATGTTTTAAAAAAATATTTCAAATCTTCCAAAAGCACAAAAACAAGCCCTTCATCATTCTTGCCAATGTTAAAAAATACCTACAATGTGTTTAATAAAAGTTTCAAATGAACCAGGAGTATTTGTGACTATTAGTAGATATTGAGTAGATGACCATTTGTTTTTGTTTTTGTTTTTGTTTGTCATTTTAGACATGAGTTTTATGTGGTGTCTCACGTGGTCAATTTGCATCCTATATAGCGTTCAATGTGTATTATATCACATAGAAGGTATTTGTCTACTTGTTCAATTTTATACTAGTTTAATTATCTATTTGTACACACTCAAAATTAAAGGATATAGATGCAAGTTGAAGCCAAGTCAAAAGCCACATTTATATATCATGTCTTTCTAAAATCACATGGAGCAAGTAACTTTCTTTTCTTTTTCCTTTTAAGACTTTGTGGAAGACAAGTAATGCCCCATTGATTCATGTTTTTGCTTTCTAGACTTTTTGGAATTACCATGCAATCATGTTTTCATGAAGTGGTTACTACTTACGGAGGACATGATCTTTTGATAAGAAGGTGTGATGGACGCGGAATAGGTTTAGTCGGTAGGAGTGCATTCATAATATTAGGGAAGAGTGTTGTGTTTGTATCTATGCCTTTGATTTCTTGTTCCTAGTGTTCTGATAATGTTGGTGATCTCAAATAAATAGTTTATAGTATTACTCTATCGGTGTCTTTTTTTTTTAAATTATCTAGCAGCGTGTTATCTCATTTTATTATTTATTTTTATATTTTTTATTTGTTATATTGTTATAATCTATCTTGAGCCGAAGGTTTGTCGGAAACAACCTCTCTACTTCATTTTAGATAGTGGTATGAACTGCATACACTTTATCCTCCCTAAACCCCACTTTGTGTGAATACACTGAGTATGTTGTTGTGTCAGTTGAATATTCTAATTTACAAAATGATTATTTAGACATTTCTAAAATTTATGTGCCATGTCAAGTTGGATGATGTGAAGGAGAGCCTTGGAGAAATTGATAAAGTTGATGTCCAGTGATTAGGAGGTCTTACTAATTAGGAAACATTCTCTAGTATTATTTATTGAGTAAAACATCTAGTACCCTGAACTAAATTTTACCTCCAACTTCACGGTTATTTTATTACCGTTGAATTAAATTTTAGCATATTTTTGTCAACCTTTTTCGCTGACGTGGTATCTTTTATCCACCTTTTTAGCTGACATGACACATTGGACGTCCCCTCCATTTTATATAATAGAGGTGTCAGGTCAGCATGAAAGGGTGACAAAAATACTTTAAAATTTTGTAGTGTATCGTAGCAACTATGACCATAGTTCAAATGAGTACTAAATAGTTATCTCTTATTTATTTAGTACTCCCACCGTTTATTTTGCTCGTCATTTTTCACTTCACAAGACTCAATTTAACTCATCTTCAAAACTAAATTAAATTGAATTCAAAACTACATTTCTTACCATCAATGCTACATGTTGACTAGTTCAAACATATTACTGGCCCACCCTTTTTTCTATGTATTTCTCCTCCACACAAATTTTATCAAAGCTAATAATTTGCTGCAAACATTATAGTCTTACAATCAATGTGCATGTGTTTACTCCAAAAATGTTTTTTCTGCCTAACCCTTCTCTCTTTATCTTATACTCCACACAAATATTATCAAGTTAATATAGTCATACCAAAACACAAAGAGCAGCCATTTCAGATTTTTCATCAACTAAAAAGGTTAGTCTCTAATAATAACTTAAAATAAAGTGTGTTTAATTATGGTACTCATATCTGTAATTTCACTCATTCGAATCAATGAAAAATAATTGACTTATTTATATGTGAAGAATTTAGCTAGTGAAACTTGAAAGAAACTTACGGTCATGGAAAAATAAAGAAAATGAAAGCAAACAATTTTGAGGTATGTCATGATCACTGAACTTTACTTATGTATGTATCTGTTAATTAGTTGCTTGTATAAACTAGGCATAATACATAAACAATACTTTTAACTTGACACCAAATTATAACTATGACTTTTAACTTTTCCAATGCACAAGTAGGTCCTTTATCTATATGAAAATGGAATAAAAAAACACTCTAATTCTGCAACTTACATGCGTGAAACTCAATCGCTCCTACGTGGATTAGTAATCCACTCAGATGCTGCCACCTAATAAAAAAATACATTATAAGTATGACCTTTAACTTTGTCAGTAGACAAATATGCGCTTTAACTATACAAAAGCTGATAAAAAAAAACTCCAATTCTGACTCTGACGCGCGTGATTTTTAGTATATACACGTATTTTGCCAGGTAATATTGGAGTGGTTTTTGTTCAGCTTTTTGATAAAGTTAAAGTCATAGTTATAATTTGATGTCAAATTAAGTATTATGCCTATAAACTAATTTTGATTACTAAAATCACTAAACTTTACTTGTTTTATCAGTGTGATCATAAAATTAAACTTCTGCCACATTTAATTATCCTGAAAATATAATTCACTGAAAGGAATTTGTTTCTCCATTGTATTTCCTTTTTTTTTTGAATTGCTTGGATATGCTTAATTTTAAGTCAATGATCTCTTGAAATATATCTCTGTGAGGTATCCTCTATAGATCCCACTTGTGGAATTACACAGAGCATATATTGATGTTGTTGTAGAAATATTCTTTTCGGTTGCTTGGAGAGGATAATTTTTGATGAAGTATTATGTAAGAAAGATAACATCAAATTCATACAAAATACATATGCACGTGTTGGTTGTCTGTATAGAGTAAATATTGCATGTTATAATATTTTGATATAATATTTGGTCGTTTGACAGGTGTCATTTGCTGCTCTACGCAAGGATGTTGTCAACGTTCTGGATTTCATGGAGAGGTTAAAGAATGAAGAAGGCCAAAATGCTGTCGACATAGCCGATCAAATTGAAAATCTGAAATTTGAGCTGGCATTTATTTGTACTTACGTCCAGCTTTCTCATTGTGATTTGGAGCAGTTTGAAGATAACATGAGTTCTGCAAGACAATGGGTTGACAATCTGCTTCGACCAATTTTGGATTATGTTGACAGCAACGTCGAGTGTAAATACAACATGAATCATGTCCTTCCTAGCCTCATGGATAATATCGATGAGTGTATCAGCTCGTGTCATCGTTCTACATCAAGTGCCAAGATGAGTGACGAGCAGTTGAATTTCCTCCTCCAGAATCTCCATTATCTATCCATGTATCTTGCTGAACAGAATTTTCCATTACTGACTCAGTATGAGATTCTTCAGAAAGTGTGGTGTGTGGCAACCTAAGAGATTTCCATGGGTTGAGCGTGAGATTGTTCAATATGTTTTGCCTCAGTTTCAACTCATGGCTGAGAGAGTTGCAATCTTCCTTTGGCATGATCGACTTGATGGAGACTCTCGTCTCTTCAAGCTAGCACATCTACTCATGAAGATCATTCCAATTGAACTGGAGGTCATGCACATATGCTGTACAAATTGAAAAGCTTCACCATCAGCAGAAGTTGGATGCTTCATCAAGCAGCTCCTAGAAACCTCACTGGAAGTTCTGAGAGAGTATCTGATTCATCTACAAGAGCACATGGTAACTGTTGTTACCGCAAGCACTTCAGGGGCTCGAAACATTCATGTCATGATAGAGTTCCTATTGATTATTCTCATTGATATGCCCAAGGACAAATTATTTGATCTTTTGGCACGTGTTGGGGCACTTATCAGGGAGGTATCAACTCTTGTTCGTGACTTGGAAGAAAAATCAAGGAAGGAAGAGAGTATTGATGAAACAAGTCGTGCAACTCTAGACTTGCTGAAAAATATTGAACTCCTCAAGGAAGATCTCAAACATGTTTATCTGAAAGCCCCGGACTCATATCAATGTTGCTTACCCATGAATGATGGACCACTCTTCATGCATCTTCTACTCATCCACTTGAATGATCTGCTAGATTACAATTCTTATTCAAATGCATTGACAAAGGAAGAAATTGTGCTGGTGCAAGAAGATTTAGAATTCATAAGTTCGTTTTTCATGAATGCTGAGAAAGGATTGTATAAAGATATATGGGCACATGTTTTAGCTGTGGCGTTTGAGGCAAAAGATGTTATTGATTCAATTATTGTTCGAGATAATGGTCTCTTACATCTTATTTTCTCACTTCCCATCACCATAAAAAAGATCAACCTTATCAAAGAAGATGTCTCCCAATTGCTGGAGAAGATTCCCAAGAACAAGACCCTCATTGTTGTAAACTCTCCCAAGAATCCAGTTGAAAGAAAGTCATTGACAACTGGTAAAATAATTGTAGGTTTTGAGGAGGAGACAAACTGATTAATTAGTAAGCTCACCAGTGGATCGAAAGACCTAGATGTCATCTCAATCATTGGTATGCCGGGTTCGGGAGAAACTACTTTGGCGTACAAAGTATACAATGATGAATCAGTTTGTAGTCATTTCGACATTCGTGCATGGTGCACAGTCGACCAAGAATATGATGAGAAGAAGTTGCTGGTGAAACTTTTCAATCAAGTTACTGGCTCGGATTTGATATTCAGTGAGGATATTGATGTTGCCGATAAGCTACGAAAACAACTGTATGGAAAGAGGTACCTAATTGTGTTAGATGATGTGTGGGTTACTGACACATGGGATGAGCTAACAAGACCTTTCCCTGAAGTTGTGAAAGGAAGCAGAATTATTTTGACGGCTCGACAAAAGGAAGTGGCTTTTCATGGAAAGGCAACACTGATCCTCTTAATCTTCGATTGCTAAGTTCAGAGGAAAGTTGGGAGTTATTAGAGAAAAGAGCATTTGGAAAGGAGAGTTGCCCTGATGAACTATTGGATGTCGGAAAAGAAATAGTCCAAAATTGTAAGGGACTTCCTTTGGTTGTTGATCTGATTGCTGGAGTCATTGCAGGTTTGGAAAAGTCAAAGGCTATGTGGTTTGAAGTTCGAAATAATTTGAATTCCTTTATTTTCGGCAGTGAAGTTGATGTGATGAAGGTTATAGAATTAAGTTATTACCATTTACCTCATCACATGAAGCCATGTTTTCTCTACCTTGCAAAATATCCGAAGGACACAAAAATCAGCAGAGATTTGTTGAAAGTTTATTGGCGTGCTGAAGGGCTTGTTGAACAGACAGAGATGAAGAGTTTGGAAGAAGTGATGGAAAATTATTTGGATAATTTAATTTCCAGTAGCTTGGTAATTGCTTTTAATGAGATAGGTGATTCCCCGAGTTGCCAACTTCATGATCTTGTGCACGGCTTTTGTTTGATAAAAGCAAGACGGGAAAAGTTATTTGTCTGGATAAATTCAAGTGTTTCATCTTCTTCTTCAGATTTGATGCCATGTATAGTAAACATTGATTATCATAAGGAGCACTTTGAGCTTAACAATTTCGTCCTGTTTAGTTCAAAACTGGAAAGGCATTCTGATAAACACCTATATTCTTTGTGGATAACTGGAGACAAGATGGAAGATGTCTTTTTGACGCATGTCACCTAAGAGACTTGAGGCTTCTTAGAGTGTTGGTCCTGGATCCCTCTTTTATGATGGTGAAAGATTCTTTGCTGAATGAAATAGGCATGTTGAATCATTTGAGATTCTTAAGCATTGGTACAAAAGTTAAATCTATGCCTTCATCTTTCTCAAACCTCCGGAATCTCGAAACTCTGTTGGTTAATAACGAAGGATCAACCTTAGTACTATTACCGAGTTTTTGGGATCTTGTAAAGTTGCGAGTGCTGTCCGTTGATGATTGTTCTTTCTTTGACGTGGATACAGATGAATCAATACTGATAGCAGATGACTCAAAGTTAGAGAACTCGTCAATATTAGAGAAACTCTGGCTTTCAAAAGATACAGAGGATATTATTAAAAAGTTCCCCAATCTTCAAACACTTAGATTTGTTCTCAAGGAATCATGCGATTATTCAACAGAGCGATATTGGTTCCCGAAACTGGATTTCCTAACTGAACTAGATTTCCTCTGTGTAAATTTTGAAAGTTCAAATGATAGTGGGCCCTCTTTACTGACAAATTGGTCATGGGATTTTCATTTTCATTTCAACTTGAAAACACTGTGGTTGTGCGACTTTCCCCTGACATCTGATTCACTATCAACAATAGCAGGACTGCACAACCTTGAAGTGTTTGGCCTTATGAGAACAGTCATCCAGGAGGAAGAATGGAACATGGGGGAGAAAGACACCTTTGTGAATCTCAAATATTTGGAGTTGGAAGAAGTAACTCTAGCTAAGTGGGAGTTTGGAGAGGAATCCTTTCCCGTGTTAGAGAGATTAGTACTGTCGAGATGTTGTGAGCTTGAGGAGATACCGCCTAGTTTTGGCTATCCAACTTATAGAGTGCCCTCAACTTGAAGATTCTGCTCTAGAGATTAAACAATATGTTGAAGAGTTGGCGGGGGAAGACAGGATTCAGATCCTTGGCCAGGATAATATCCCATTATCTAAGACAGGTTCTTCTCTATTATTTTACTGCTTAGAAATCAAATTTATGTGTGTTGTTTACAATGTGTTTGATGAATTCTCAACTGAACTTTCTGTGAACTTCAAGTAAAAATGTGTCGACGATGTGATCCCATTTCATCACAATAAGCTTTCGGTAATATGTAAAAAACAAATTAAAATGTCAAGCATTTGTTGTGAAGTATGCTCAAGTGTGCAGATAATTTTCACAATTTTTCAGAATACTTGTGACCATAATGTGTATAGCATTTTGGGATAATGTTCTGTAAACACCATTTGATGTTAGACCTTGATCAATACCTCGAAAATGACATTTTATGCATGTTCTATAAATCAGATCCTGAGAACTTGAAAGGAAGGGCCATCCACCGTTCAAATGCTACCGGGCCAGCAGTGTGAGAAATGTCAGCAGATGGGACATCATTAGAAGGTTTGCAAGAACAATATGTTCAAATAGGTGCTAGCTGTACAACATTTGGCCTCCTGTGCAACAGTAAGTTGATATTCCTTTTGATACATCAATGCAAGAAATGCCACTAATTTGAGGACTCTAGGCTCTTCCTAACATTTATCGCCATGCTACCCAGTTGGTTGAATTTTGTTACTGGGGCCTACTTTGCTGGCGTACAGGCTGATCCTGACCGAGTTCAGATAAATGTGCAGTATCCTTTTCAAGACTGCTATCAACTCGAAGGATTGAGCAGATTTTGGGACACAGTGCCAGCCTTTTTTTTTTCGCTTATATGTCATGTCCACCATAGCCTCACATATTTGGTTTTCACCCGTGCTACCATTCGAATCCCTCATCTTGGTAAGATGATCAGGCAGTCTTACAAATTGCAGCAGCTGCGGGTAAGTTCTAGCTTGATTTTTCTTTTGTATAGGTTTATACATCTTCGATACTTTCTAGACTAGATACAATAACTGTGTTTATGATAAAATGGAAAAAAATTATCATGGTTATTAATTATCTACCTTCATGAACATGTTGTCTAGTCGCAACAGCAAAAATTTCCGAGAGAAAAATTGTTGGTCTTAGACCTGCCATACCATTCCTACATAGGAGTATCATTAAATGTAAAATGACAATGTTGGAATTAAATTCATACTAAATACAGAAAGATGTGCTCTTTTTTTAACAGACTAAAAAGGAAGTAACAGACATAAATAGAAATGGAGAGAGTATATTTTCTTTGTCGATTGCTCTTTTTTGAGTACTTACAGGTGAAAACAGTTTTAATCTTAGTTTGCATCTGAATGTGACTGCAGGTGCGTGGTTATGTTGACGAAATCGGTCTTGAGGATATTGCCACCTATTGTAAGGCCCTTGAAACCTTAGGGCATTTCCTTATGCGCAAGAACCGAATGTATCCTTGACAGAGTGAGGCCTTGTAGCTATCTCCGCGGGCTTCCCTAAGCTCCACTCAATTCTATACTTCTGCCGCAAAATGACATTGAAGCACAAATTTCTGCTGAATGCCTCTCAATATTGAGAGTCTTACCATTAAATAGAAAATATTCAATGATTACATCCCTAAAGATCCGTCTTCCTATCCCTAAAGATCAGCTTTTCTATCCCTCTAAATCCGCTATTCTATCCCACCAAATCTGCTCTACTAAAGCCCCTATTATTCTCTTTAATTATTAAATCAAATCTATGTAATTACACTAATATACAACAATATATGGTTACATTTAATATATACGATATTTACATCATGCTAACACCCCCCTCAAATTGATGTTGGTAGATCAAGAAGCATCAATTTGCCGACTAGAAACTAATGTCGTTGTCGTGCCATTGATTTTGTAAATGCATCAGCTATTTAAAGATCATTGGATACGTGCGGAAGAGTAATGACACTTTTATCTATAGCTTCTCGTATATAATGGCAGTCTACTTCGATGTGTTTGGTCCGCTCATGATAAACCAAATTAGTAGCAATCTGAATAGAACTTGTATTGTCAGCATGGAAAGGAGTAGGATTAGATTGAGGAAATCCAATCTCAGCAAGTAATCCACGAAGCTACACAATCTCGGAGCAAGCAGTAGACATTGCTCGATATTCAGCCTCTGTTGACGATTTTGACACACGGTCCTTCTTCTTACTCTTCCAAGATATCAAAGACTCTCCAAGAAACATGCACATGCACCAACCAGTAACCGAACGACGAGTGTCAGAACATCCTGCCCAATCAGAATCACTAAAAGAATTAAGACGAATAGGCAAACCACTTGGAAAGAATAATACACGAGTAGATGCTCCTAGGAGATATCGAATGATGCGACGGACAGCCACCAAATGAAGATGACGGGGAGCTTGCAAGAACTGACTAACTTATTTAACTACAAAAGAGATATCAGGCCTGGTAATAGTAAGGTTTTAAGCTCCCAACTAATTGCCGGAATATAGTTGGATCAGGAAGAAGATTGTCTTCCGCCCGGTGATACTTTACATTCAATTCTAATAGAGTATCTACAGAGGAGGAATCCTGAAGACCTGTCAAAGAAATCAAATCTTGGTTATATTTGTGTTGATTTAAAAATATCCCGGATGAATCACGATGAACTTCCAAACTCAAGAAATATGTAAGAGTACCAAGATCTTTCATATGAAAAGAATCCTTAAGTTGCTGTTGCAGGCTAGTGATTAGTGGAGAATCAATTCTTGTAATAATAATGTCATCTACATATACCAAAAGAAGAACACAACCTGTGGATGTTTTCCGAAGAAACAAAGATGAGTCATATTTGCTCTGCTCAAAAGAGAATTGTAGCAAAGTAGAACGAAATTTGTCAAATCAAGCTCTGGGAGCTTGTTTTAATCCATACAAAGACCGCTTCAACTTGCATACATTTGATGTAGGTAATGAGAACAAACCTGGTGGAGGTTTCATATAAATATCCTCTTTGAGATCACCATGAAGAAAAGCATTTTTGACATTCATTTGATGAAGAGTCCAGTTTTGTGAAGTAGCAATGGCAATAATAGTTCGCACCGTCGTCATTTTTGCTACCGGTGTAAAAGTCTCTTCCTAGTTCACACCATACTCCTGCTTGTTACCAAGAACAACCAACCGAGCTTTGTACCGATCAAGAGTTCCATCAGAATGAAGTTTAATTGAATAAACCCATTTACATCCAATTGGATGGACATTTGAAGGACATGAAACAATATCCCATGTGTCATTTTCTTTAAGAGACAAAAGTTCTTCCTCCATTGCCTTCTGCCAACATTCATGCTTGGAAGCTTGTAAGTAACAAGTTGGAACAAAAATGGTGGATAAAGTAGATGAAAAGCCATACCAATTAGGAGTATGAGATACTCTCGTAGATCGCCGAGTGGGCTCAAGAGGAGCAGGCCTTGAAGAATTCTCAGATTCTAGTTGTGGAGCAGTTTCAGGTGGCGGATCAATATCAGGAAGGGGTAAAGTTGGCCACCGACGTTCATACACAAATTCAGGTTTGAACCTCTTAGAAGAAGATGACAAATCCTCAAAAGTAGGAAGAAGATGAGAAGCAGGAGATGACTCAACATGAGTAGGAAAAAAATACTGATTCTCAAAGAAAACAACATTTCTAGAAACATGAAATTTATTAGAACATGGATCATAACAGAGAAAACCTTTTTGTGAAGTACTATAACCCATAAAAACACATTTAGTAGACTGAGCAGAAAGTTTATTACGCTGAGAAAGAGGAAGATGCACAAAACAAATACAATTAAATATATGAAAATTATCATAGCTTGGATTTTTGTGATAAAGACGAAAATATGGAGATTCAAGATTTAAGACATTAGATGGTAGTCTATTAACTAAGTAAACAGCAATAGACAAAGCTTCCACCCATTACTTAGATGGAACAGAGAACTCAATCAACAAAGTACGAGTAACATCTAAAAGATGACGATTTTTACGCTCAACAACCCCATTTTGTTGTGGTGTATATGGACAAGAGCGTTGTGAGACAATTCCCTTTTTAAGCAAAAAAATTTTAAACTCATAAGACATATTCTCCACCAGAATCAGATCTTAATAATTTGATGCAAGTAGAAAATTGAGTCTCAATATAGACCAAAAATGTCTTGAATATGGAAAATACATAAGATTTGGAACGAAGAAAATATACCCACATAAATCGACTATAATCATCTATAAATGTCACAAAGTACTTGAAATGAGCATGAGAAACAATTGGTGAAATACCCCAAACATCACTATGAATGACATCAAAACACTTTGTAGCACGACTACCAAAATTAGGAAAATGAAGAATTTTACCCTTGCCTAATTTACAAGTAGAACAATCAAAGGAAGCATTAGAAAATTGTTTTTTGTTCCCCAATAAACCCGAATTTGATAAATGAGATAACACAATAGAATTTGGATGTCCTAAGCGCTTATGTCATACCTCAGTCTTACTAGGTGTAGAAGTACAAGCAAATGATAGAACACGAGGAATGAAAAAGTGTATAGGAAACAATCGTCCAACTTTAGGCCTCTTCGCAATTATCGTCCCCGACACCTGATCCTGCACAAGATAACCATTACGAGAAAAAATTCATATCACAATTGTTATCTACCAATTGTCCAACTGAAATAAGACTAGTGGAGAGCTTTGGTGACACAAAAACATTGTTGAAAGTTATAGTAATATCCCCAACCTTGGTAATGGGTAAATTACTACCATTGAAAACTTGAATTTGTGATGAACCATGATACTTACGAACATTTTTTAGCATACTAGATGAGCTGGTCATATGATTGGAAGCTCCAGAATCAACAAGCCAAAAATTAGATGCAAGATCATTACCTTGTAGCCTTAAAGCTGAAAAAGCTGACATGATCATTTGTCTTACCATTTCAGGAGTAAGAACTTGTCCCAAGGATGAGTTCTCAGTAGTGAAACCATTTGTCCCAGCTTGAAAAGCATTAACCTTACGGTTTGGAGGGCGCATGAGACACTCTATGATAATGTGTCCTTGTTGTTTGCAATAATTACAAAACTTCCTGCCACAATTGCTAGTAATATGACCATATCCCTTGCAACTATAGCATTGAGTTCTAGACATATCCCTACCCTTTCCTTTACCTTGGACAACAAATGCAACAACACTATCATCAACTTGCTTGAAAGAATTTTGTGTGACAAAATGCTAGTGTTCACGAAGTAATTCCCTAAAGCAAACATCCAAGGAGGGAGACGGGTCACGATTCATCAAGTGGGAGCAAACGCTCTCAAACTCAGAGCGTAACTTCATCAAAAATTAATCTCTCTTGCTTTACTCATGATTTGTTGAATTACATAGAGAGATTTGGCGGGTATTTTGGCATAAATAATATCTTTGAATTCAGCCCATAAGTTCTGAAATCCAGAAAAATAATCCTGAACAGAAAGAACTCCTTGAGAATAATTAGCAATTTCATACTCTAAGTGAAAGCGTCGGGCACTATTATCTTGTTTGTAAACCTTTTGTAAATAATCCCACATGGCTTTAGCTGTCTTGTAAGGCCTGAGATTAAGAACAATAAGAGGGTCAATTGACCCTAAAGGCCATGTCATCACCCGAGCATCCTTAATTTTCCAGTCACCTAACTTTGTAGGATCAGTAGGAGTAGGATTGGCTTCATCTATATGGCCCCATAGTTCTTTTTCAGTGATAAATAACTGAAACTGAAACTCCTATGACAAAAAATTCTTTCCGGTGAAACGAACACTGAATGGTTCAAACTGATATGAAGTCATATTTATGAAAATTAGAAACACTGACTCAAAAAGAATAACCAAAATGACCAAGATAAAAATACAAGGTGTTAATTTCCGAGGAACAATCAACAAAAAACCAAAATTTTCTAAAAAAACTTAAAGGAACCACAAATGAACTCAATGAAACAACACAGCCAAGAGAAGGCTCTGATACCATGTCAAGAAATGGACCATGGGCCTAACTCAACCTCAAAAGCTAGCTCGTCAGGGGAGGATTGCCTAAGTCCATATAAGCAAACCACCATTCCATTCCCCAACCAATGTGGGACTTTTTACCCACTCTAACAAAATTTATATCTTAGAGGTCCCCAAACTCAAGGACAAGCTGAAAGCTTTCCTATCGTTCGAGTTTTAGTGAGCGTCAAAACTTTGGTCAACTTCAATCGCCCATAAATCCTTGTATATAACAAATTATAGCACCTGTTATATATCAAATGAAATCTCTTCGAATTAGCTTTCCAACGATACCAATTTCACTAAATTCCAATAATTTAGTGAAAAGTTATGCCATGCGAGGCAGTGAGAGGTCGTGATAGCCCCACGACGCAAGGTCTGCTTGACCCAAATAGGGATCGCGTCGCGAGGGACAATTAACCTGACTAGGGGTCGTGACACGATGGCAATCCCCATGCCATTTCAGATACTTAACGGTCAAGGGACACTTTGGTCCTTTTCCCTCAACCCCAAACGTTCAAAGGACGATTTATAGCATCCAAAAGGGCATTATTTGCCCATCTTCTCCAAATTTCTCTCAAGAAACCCTCCCCCATTTCCAAGAAAAATTAAGAATCCAATCCCTTCAATCTGAGGATTCCAAGAATTAAATCAAGATTCGGAATCCCCATTGCGAGGGATACAAGAAACACCCATCAATTTCACGAATAGAGTTCTGAAAGCAAGAGTTCATCCAAATTTATAATTTGAGGTATGTGGGGTTTGAACAAGGACAAATCTTTCATTCTTGTGCCCAAAACTTGATTTTTATCACTAGAGTTATTTGATTTTTACATGTTTTCCTATAGAATTGAAGTTGGATTTTATACCCTATGTTGCTATTTATGAGATTTTGAGATTTTCATTATTTTAGATGTTGAAATTATGAGATTCATATTATGAGTTATTTTCCAATATTTTGATTAAGATAATTGAAAGGAATTTAAGATAATTGTTGAGTATGAAGTTTAAATATGATGTTGATGTCTTAAAGCTTTATATTTTGAGTCTTAAATACAAGTGATGAATTTATAAGGAGATTATGATCTCAAGTTGTTGACAATTTTTTATAAGTGCTTACAAAAGCAAAGATTGATATCTTGATATTAATTTGAGATAGGAATCCACACTATCCATGATTTAAAGCAAAGATATGGATAATTTGGTCTTCATTATAGACCCTTGAGTTATTTCAAGGTGAATTTCCTAAAGAGTTCTGAGCTTGAATATGGGAGTAGTATTTAGCACCGAGTTGGGTTTGATTCCAAGGTTTCTTACCCTAGAGATACATGCCATCGTAGGATTGAGATTTATGGGCCTGAGGCCGAGATAGTGATCACTAAAGTTAAAGTTAAGGTTCTATTCCGATGGCAAGGGTAGAACAGCTCTCCCCAACGTGAGTAAGACGATGGACTCCATGTAAGCTCACATGGTTTATGTCGGTTAGAAGAAACTCCCAAGTCAATAAGAGTCCAAAGTTTACCAAGTTTCCAAGTGCCCCAAGTCATTGAGTTCTAAGTTTCCTATAGTTTTCCCAAAGTAGTCCCTACTCTATTTAAGACAAAAGTATCTGTATTTCAAAAGCTATGATTCTAAGATTTCTAAGGTTCTCAAGTGTCGTAATCTTTAAGTTCCAAAGAAGTTTCTTGTTTTCATAAGATTAAAGTGTATGTTTTGAAAGTTTTTGTTTTAAGACTTTATCTAGTTTACAAGTTTGAGCACAAAGAAAGAATACAGATTTAGAATAAAGTGTAATGACTCACGTGATTTATATTACATGTTTCCTAATCATGATTTATGAGATTTTTACTCAATCTATGTGAGTCATCTGTAATAGCATGCATGTTTTCTATAAAGATTTATGATATTGATTATTTAATTGCATACACCCCATATACTCAGTACATTCTCAAAGTACTGATCCACATACTTGTTTGTGTGCTACATTTCCTCATAATGTAGGTACAAGTTGTAGAGCATATATCATATCCAGTCAGTTCGCAGCTTCCAGCCAGCAGGTGATGAGTCCTTTTAATTCAAGGGATTGAGTCGGTTATATTGTTCGAGAAGTATTGTATTTTCTCCATTCAGTCATATTGAGTAGGATAGTTGGTAGTCATGACCCGACTATCTATAGTCAATACTAGTAGAGGCTTCATAGACAGTCAGTAGAAGTTGATGTATTCAGTTTCAGTTTTGTTTATAAGCACAGAGTTGTAATCTTGTAAATTCTTTTGTTTAGAATAAATTCAGAAAGGGTTGTCTTCCGCTAGCTTTGTACAGTTTTATGCATTTTATTCAGTTGTTTTTGAGTTATGCCAGTAGAAGGGTTAGCTTGGGGTCACCTGCAGCCCTAAGCACCGTGTTACATCTCGGGACCCATTTTTGGGGTGTTACAAGTATAGTCACAAAATTAACTTTTGTCCCATTTTAAGTCTTTGAACTATGTGTTAATTATCCTGGAAATACAATTCACTGAAACGTCAAATTTTGGTTCAGATTGTAAAATAGAGATAAAATGTATATATAAGTATTGAAAGTAGAGGGGATAATAAACTATAAACTAAGTAATTAAAAAAAAAAAAAAAAAAAAAAGTGTTTCTTCAAAGTTCAAACGGGTTTCTTCTTCTTCAGATGGGTTTCTTCAAACAAGACTCACATCTGCTGCTCTGCCAAGTGCCAAGGTATGCAATTACTAATCAGATTTGTGTTCTCCTGCTTCCTAGTGGTAATAAACTTGTGGAAAGAGGTTTAAACTTGATTTGAATGGTAGATTTGTTTCCCAAATTCTCATCTAAATGTCAAAAACAGAATATGCTAAATTGCTAGGACCCTAGGATCATTATTCTTTATCGTTTGTCTGGACTTAACTATCAAGATTATGTCTTGAAAACTGCCACAATATATGTTTTTTCTTTTCTATATTTGCTTAAAGCAAGGTTCTGGTTTCCATTTCTCTTTCAGTTTTCGCAGATGCTAAATTGCTTATTGCTAGTCTCATAGTTTTGCATTGAAATTCTTTCTAGTGAAAAGAAACGAACACTGAATGATTCAAACTAATATGAAGTCACATTTATGAAAACTAGAAACACTGACTCAAAAAGAATAACCAAAATGACCAAGATCGAAATCCAATCTGTTAATTGCCGAGGAACAATCAACAAAAACCAAAATTTTCCAAAACGACTGAAAGAAACCACAAATGAACTCTATGAAACAAGACAGTCAAGAGAAGGCTCTGATACCATGTCAATTTTCTGCTGGATGCCTCTCAATATTGAGAGTCTTGTCATTAAATAAAAAATATTCAATGATTACATCCCTAAAGATCCGTTTTCCATCCCTAAAGATCAGCTTTTCTATCCCTCTAAATTCGCTATTTTATCCCACCAAATGTGCCCTTATTAAAGTCACTATTATTCTCTTTAACTACTAAATCAAATCTATGTAATTACACCAATATACAACAATATATGATTACATTAATATACAATATTTACATCATGCTAACATTTTGAACATTAATAGACCTTTTCAGCAGAATAGTGATACGTATACATCGGTTCATGCTTTTGCTTTTGTTACAATAGTACAGCAGTATGGCAGTAATTTTTCCTAATCTTTGCATTCATCATAGTAATTGAGTTCATAATCACATGTTTATAGTTATTTAAGTCGACATCTTAATACATACAAAAGGATTTGGAGGAAGGTATTAGATTCACGTGAAGCCATCTTAATACATACAAAAGGATGTGGAGGAAGGTATTAGATTCACGTGAAGCCATAGATTACGTTGTAGATTTGCCTTTGGCTGTCCAAACCTACTGAGTCTGAAGTCCCATCTTATACCACTTTGTGGTCAAAGCAACCGTTTAACCTCGATTGGGTTACTGAGATACCACTCTATCACAAACCCAACAAACACTAATCATGAAAGTCAGGTCGTTAAGTGAAAAGGTTGTAGACTGCGTATAAGCACTCATGACTCGCTCTCCTCGAACATTTGACCAACTTTTTCCAAAATTCCACTTTGAACGAGTACAAGTGTTTGTTTATCAAACTAACTCGTAGTAGAACCCTAAAAGTTAGAACAAATGAAATTCCAGTACTCAAATGAATGAAAGGTTCACATAAATCTTCAGAGAGACATACAATTAAAGTTGAACAATACATGACCCAAAGTACATTACAACACCATTTCACCAGATGAACAAGTCACTACAGAAAATTAAACGGATACATAATGATACAAAATAGAATACACAGTTGGACCTGTCCCCTTCCACCCCAAAAAATACATAGTAGTCCTTAGTGATACAGCAAAACATGAAGAGTTTAAACTCATTATTGTGACTAATTGCTGCGAAGTCGCTGAACAAAGGGTAAAATCGATGGCTCACGAGCTTCAACCCCACCATAACCAGCACTGCAACTACACAAGGAGAAAGATCAGCACAGAACTAATACCTGAAGTCTTTTCTAAGCAGAAGCCAGAGAGCGATTTCCGTTGCTATATGGAGTCGATGATGGATCTTCATCAATTATCCAAACAAAACCAGGAGTGTCGAACCTCCTCCCTGACACTGTCCTGTATACGTAAAGTTTCTCAACGGGGCAACTTTCTGGCCTCGTATCCGGATGACCCCTCTCGTCTATAACCTCAACATTAAGCCCTGGCAACTTCTGCGCTAGCAGCTTACATGCTTCAAAACTTACTGAACAGTTAGACATCCAAAGGGATCGCATTGTCTCCAGCTTTGCAGCATTGGCCAACAGAGCCTCGTCGCCAAAGGGGCAGTCTCTAATCTCCAACTTACGGAGGCTCTCACAACCAGAGAGCACGTAGTGGAGGCCTAGATCGCTATCTCCTGCAAAAGCTAAGGAAAGCATCTCTAACTTCTTAGCATGGACCCCAATGTACTCAAACACACGATCTGTAAGTAGGCCAGAAAGAGAAAGTCGCCGCAATTCCTTGCAGTGTTGCACAATGGCCCCAAAACCAGTATCAAGTGGTTCAAGGGTTGAGTAATCAGGTGTTTGAGGCTCGATAATACACAGACGAAATCGGATCATATAAGGACGGTTCCTTGCAATAGTAACCAACGCGTCATTTGTCATTTGGCGGCAGAAGTATAAAACTGACTGAAGCTTAGGGCAGCCCACTGAGACAGCCACAAGACCTTGCTCTGTCAAGGATACGTTCGGTCCTGGAGCAAATGGATCAGACGGGAACACCCTAAGCTCTTGAAGTTCCTTACAAGAGTTGGCGATCTCCTCAAGACCGCTATCTTCAACGTAATCTAGCACCTGCAATCACATCCATTCCAAGTGACATGAAGCAATAACCACTGGACAAGAACTTAAAGACATACGGAAGTATCCAACTTGGAGAGATAAAACGCCAATTGCCAAAGTGTAGGAGCAAATCTTCAGTCCAGATAACCACTTTGCAACATTAAGTTATTCTCCATATGGTTGACCAGCAAATTATTCCAGAATTTACTTGACATCAATCGTTTAGCTACGTTATTTCAGTATACAACCAAGCTTGTCTACACCTTTTTTTATTCTGGCGGTTATCAGAATCAGTATAACAATTAGTAATAAGTTAGGATTATTGTTCTTCTCTTGGGAAATTCTGTTTGTGCAACTAGACAAAATGCTCACAACCATGATCAACTTTTCTATTTTATCACAAACACAGTTAATGTATCAAGTCTCACTGTTGAAAAACATGCAAATTTATACGAAAGTAAAACACAAAATAGAACCTACCCATAACCGCTGTAAATTGTGACAGTGGCTGATGAGCTTGCCAAGATCAGGTATTTCAACGGTAGCGTAGCTTAAATTCAAAGAGGTGAGTTTGGAGTGGACTGGATAAATAGTTGGAAAGTAGGCTGGTGCGGCCTCCCAAAACCCACTCAAGCCTTTGAGTTTATTGCAGCCCGAAAAAGCCTGAGATACATTTACGAAAACTTCGGAAACATCAGCCTGTGTGTCAGCTGAGTAAGATCCAGTACCAAATTCAACCAACTGTGAAGCATGACGAAGTAGCTTTGGAAGCTTCTCGATGGACACAGCACGATTGAGCCGAAGAGTCCTCAAATGAGGAGAGCGAGCAACTAGACGCTCCAAAGCTGAGAAGCTGACCTCCGAAGCCAAACAAGCAATGTTAAGTGACACGAGCGATGTGCAGCTATCAGGAAAATGACTAAGCCAATGACCACTCAGGTCTTCCACTTCACTTTCTCCCAAGTCCAATTCTCTCAGATTCCTGCGTCAAATTGTGAGTTACATAAGAAGACAAAGATAAAATACAAAGATCAGTTTCTGCATAGTTTTTAAGGTCAGGCTGGAAATTGCGCCCTCTTACGTCACTTCTGTTTTTGTAGCCAGGTAATCCAAGTCGATGATCTTGCTTCATGGCCCGGATATAGAATCAACGGACCAAGGAATTTCTACGGCATGGTATTCTTGCTACTCTTTCAACACAAGTGCCGTCAAAGACCATCCAGTTGCCAAAATACTCGTACAAAAATGCTCCACGAACCTACTATTTCTTCAAAACAGCTACCCCCAAATGCAGGATTATAACCTTTTTTCACGAGTAACGACTAAAGTACTCGGACAACAATACTCTACAAAACGTACCATTTCATCAACCCCTCAATTACAAACGGGTATAGTTAACCCCAGATCCAAAGATTAAGTACTCGGACAACAATGCTCCACAAAACCAACTAGGATTTTCTTTAAACAGATGCAAAGATTTGAACTTTTTCTCACCAGCAAGGACTAAAGTACTCAAAGAACAATGCTATACAAAACATACCATTTCCTTAAACACTCAATTACAAACAAATAGAGTTATTAACCCCATATGCAAAGACCAAAACTTTCCTCAACCCCGCAACTACAAACATGTACAGTCAACTCCAGATGCAAAGATTAAGACTTTTTTCACCATAAAGAACTAAACTACTTATAAAAGGGTAAAATGCAGCTAAAATATGCTAGATAAACCTGCATTAAGACTGTAAACTTTGAAATTCTTAAAAGTCTTTCCTCAACGTTCTTTATTTGAAGGGGAGCCTTGGAGTAACTGGTAAAGTTGCTGCCATGTGACCAGGAGGTCACGGGTTCAAGCCTTGGAAACAGCCTCTGGCAGAAATGCAAGGTAAGGCGACGTACAATACACCCTTGTGGTAGGGCCCTTCCCCGGACACCACGCATAGCGGTAGATTTAGTGCACCGGGCTGCCCCTTTTTTTCCTCAACCCCTCAATTACAAACAAGTACAGCTAACCCCAGATGCAAAGATTAAAACTTTAATCAACCCCTCAACTACAAACAAGTACAGCTAACCCCAGATGCAGAGATTAAGACTTTTTTTAACCATTAAAGACAAAAGTAACAAATGCACAGCTAGAAATGCTAGTCAAACCTGCAGTTAGCAGCAATAGCAGCAAGTCCATCAGTAGTAAACCCTTCACAAGACTGTAAAACCAAGACTTTAAAGTTCTTAAATGGACTCAGAAATCAACTCCAATGACTCCAAAGACTAAGACTTTCCTCAACCTCTCAACTACAAACAAGTACAGCTAACCCCAGATGCAAATATTAAGACTTTTTTCAACATTAAAGACTAAAATGCAGCTAATATATGCTAGATAAACCTGCACAAGACTGTAAAACCAAGACTTTACAAACAAGTAAAGTTAACCCCAGATGCAAAAGATTAAGTCTTTTTCCACCATTAAGTACAAAAGTTCTCAGAAAGGGTTATCTACAAAGAAAAATGCAGCTAAAAATGTTTGTCAAACCTGCAGTTAGCAGCAATAGCAGCAAGTCCATCAGTAGTAAACCCTTCACAAGACTGTAAAACCAAGACTTTAAAATTCTTAAAAGACTTAGAAATCAACTCCAATGACTCATCACAAACAACCATTCTCTTAAGTCTAATTTCCTCAAGAAATGGATAAGCTGTAGCCATTGTAACAACCCATGGATAAAAATATGCACCCCATCCTTCAGGTACTAGATCAAAATCAGCAAAATGTGGCTTCCCTTTAATGTTTACAGATCTAATATCTGGAAATCTTCTTATCAAGATTGATGGACTAACAGCATAACAGTTCCCAATGAACACATTCTTCCTACAACATCTTTCAGCTTCATTCCATGTTTTACTTACTAAGGATATTGAGTTCCTGTCTTTGTCTGTAGTTATGCTTGAAAATATGTGTTCAAGTACTTCTAATGGAAGTGTGTTCACCATTACTGTACGGAAATGGGGTGCTAAAGTTGACATTTTTTTTTTTCAAGAATTTCAAGAACTGTGAAAGAGTTGTGTTAATGGAAGTGGAAGTGCTAGATCTGTGTGGAAGGTGATGAAGAATAGGAGATGTGGGGTGGGTGGATTGACGGGGTAGGTGGTGTTTGAAGACTTGTGAGGGTGGGTGGGTGGGGTTTGTTGGAGGGGGGTTAGTGTTCAGAGAAGATAAGGTTATGTACTCTTGCTGTCATGTTTGGTGGGGTGGGGGGTTGTTAAGTTTTGACCATGGTTTTAGATATGAGTTAAAAGGAAGTGAGAGTGACCGACACGGATTCAGAATTTGAATTTTATATATTTTTATGATAATTATTTATTTATATTTTGATTATGATAATAATAAAACGTGCCTAGCATAATCTTACAAGTGAATTTTAGGGAGTTTAGAATTTATGGGCTAGACAAGTTGTGTCGACAAACCTTGGGTTTAGATATGAGTTAAAGGAAGTGAGGAGAACGGAGATGGATTCAGAATTTAAATTTTATGTATTTTTATGATAATTATTTATTCATATTTTGATTACGACAACAATAATAATACGCCGCCTAGTATAATCTTATGAGTGAATTTTAGAGAGTTAAAATTTACGCAGACTATATCCATATGTTGGTTAAGTTTTGACCATGGGTTTAGATATGGTTAAAAAGGAAGTGAGAGGACGGAGACGGATTCAAAATTTGAATTTTATGTATTTTTACGATAATTATTTATTCATATTTTGATTACAACAACAATAATAATGGGTCTAATATAATCTTACGAGTGAATTTTAGAGAGTTAGAATTTACGCTGACTATATTCATGTGTTGGTTAAGTTTTGACCATGAGTTTAGATATGAGTTAAAAGGAAGTGAGCGGAATGGAGACGAATTCAAAATTTGAATTTTATGTATTTTATGATTACTATTTATTCATATTTCAATTACGACAATGATAATAACGTGTCTAGCATAATCCTACGAGTGAAGTTTAGGGAGTTAGAATTTACGCAGATTATATTCATGTGTTTGTGGGCTAGACATGTTGTATCGATAAACCTTCAGCTGAAAAAAGAGTAATCAAATACGCCTAGTCTCCTTCAAAGTGATCAGTCTTGAATATTTGACTCTTAAATGTCTAATAATGAATCGAGGGTCTATCGGAAATAGACTCTCTATTTTTTCGGAGGTAGTGGTATGAACTGCGTACATTTACCCTCCTCAGACCGTAGGAATGTACTGAGGTTGTTGTTGTAAATGTCTGATCTTGCCTTTTATTTTCCAAAGTGTGCGTCGTCTTGATTTTTTATCTCATTAAATAAGTTCTAATATTTGCCTACAAGACAAAACTTCTTATCGATTGTACATGTCTATGTTTTGAAATGTTGTAAAGGAAAATATTTGCTATATAATTATATCTATTCTGCGTCGAATTTAATGGGTGTCGGAGCACCTCAAAAATCAACGTAGTTTTGCCCCTGGCCTATAAGACAAAACTTCTGATCGATTGTACAGATTCATTGTACAGATAGAACGTCTGTCTTATGACAAAAATATATCTAAGTTCTAATTTTTGCGTATTAAAGTAAAACTTTTAGTCAATTATACGGGTCCATTGTCTTGAAATGTCATGAACGTCCGTCTCGTAAGAGTTAGAACATTTGTCGTACGAGAAAATATAACCATGGTTGAGATGTGTCAAGTTGTTTGGTTACTTTTTTTGAGTGGGGACAATCATGTCATCGTTAAAATAATGACACGTGTACTCTAGCTCTAAGTGTCCAATGAATGGATGGTGATGACCACAAGAGAAAAAGTAAGAGATTTTTGCTTTTGAACTTTAAGGAATCTAATGATTTAAAAGTAATAAATTATTGCACATTCTAATTTGATTATTTTTTTTACAAATTGTGAAATGATAAGATAGATACTTCAAAAAAAACAAAAGTAGTCGGTATACTAAAATTTCTGTTATGTATGAAGTTCGAGAAAGAATCGAACCATAAGGATATGTTACAGATAAGAAACTATTTTCACGACGTAAATCGTGACCTTGGAATCACATGAGACCATCTTTATCGTGTAGTAATTGTTTGGCCATGAGAATTTTTTATATTTTTTTTCAAAAAATTATTTTATTTTAATAAAAATGGTAGTGTTTGACTATAATTTTTTTAAAAAAAATTGAAATTGTATTTACAAATGTGAAAACAAATAATTTTTACTTTTTTACTCCTACTTCTCTAAAAAAAAATAAAAAAATAACTCCAATTAATATCCATAGCCAAACATAACTCCAACTCCGAAAAATTATTGGTTTTCATAATCAAACAGGGCTTTAGGATATTAATTTGTTTATATAGAAAGAAGTCTTGTACTGTATTGTGTATATTTCAGACGACGACGAATTTCATAAAAAAATGTAAAAATGAATATCCATATAATAAAGCTTTCCCAGTTCGACCAATAATTCAATATCCATATAACAAAGCAATTAGAATCTTATTTTAAAATTGTGAAAAAAATAATATATTCGAATTACTTTTCAAAAATCAATTTGATTAATTTTCAAACCTAATAATTTGATTTAATTATTATTCTTGTAAAAATAACTTTTTTTCTATTTTTTTAAAAAAAAAGCGAAGATGAAAGCAATAGTTCAAAGCATTTTACATATTGTGGGGTTGTTAGCATTCGTGAGTAGTCATTTTCTTATTTTATTTAATTTTATTTATTTTGCCAAATGTTATTTAAAGTGTAATTATTGTATATGATGTAAATGATGTAAGAAGAATCTCATGATTCCTAATTATAATGAAAGAGTAAATATAATTTTTTTAAAAAAATAAAAATCACTCGATGTCCGATGCTTATATTAGAATTTTTATTAAAATCTAATTTATGCTAGAAATTTTATATTAGAGGTACAGGGCTTCCTAATAAAGACGAGTTTATACTCTAGAACGAACCTGAAACATCAAATTAAGAATGAAGGAGTATTTACCACTTTATATTTCTATCACTGACAATCGAGGTTGAGCAGTGGCGGAACCAGAATTTACACGTTCAAAAGTAAATGTACAAACTAATCGAAGGAGGTTCAACTTCCACTATATATACATAAAAAATAATTTTAACTATATATAAATAGTATAATTTTTTGTTGAGACGAATCCCCTGACTCAAGGGTAGCTCCACCCATGAGGTTAAGCTGGTTTCGTACATGTGAAGAGGAGATACACGAATGGCGTAGTAAGGAGATGTGAGAGGTTGGTCGTGATGGATATGAGAAGAAATAGATGTCGGTCGAAGAAGTATGAGGAATGGTTAGATAAGATATGACACACCTGCAACTTACGATGGACACATCTTATATAGGAGGATATGAAGATCGAAGGTTAGTAGGTAGTCCACTGTCTAATTTTTCTAATCAGTGTTATTATTACTACTCCTCGCGTATTATCTTATTCTTGCATTTCACTATTACTTGTTATATTTTTTTTTCGATTATCGTACTATTTATTATTGTATTATTTTTAAAAAAATTATTTTTCATCATGACTTCTTTACTTAAATCGAGGATTTATCGAAAACATTATTATCTTCCATAAGTTAGGCAGGAGAATATAATTATTGGATCCTTAAGGGTCTGATCTAATGGGCCTAATTGAGCCCAATCACCTTATTAGTTTTGGGCCATCTATGATCATTATTGGGCCTTGGCAGTCCAATTGAAGGCACCAATTGGCCCACATAGAAATCTTTGACATATGACTTTTGAAAAAATAATACAAACATAAACCTTAACTTACAATATTTATAAAAATTCCCACCCTTATAAAGTAAGCACAAAAATTTTAACTAATTATGTATTTTCGTCAGATGTATCGAGAGCTAATTATATATCTCGACTGACCCAAAACCGAAAAAAAAGTATTGGGAGCTAATTATGTATCTTTACAAAGAAAAAAATATATACTCATTGAATATATGATGTATCTCGACTGACTCAAACTTGAAAAAAATATATCAGGAGCTAATTATGTGTCTTTGCAAAGAAGAAAAATGTATCTTCATTTAGATGTATTGGGAGCTAATTATGTATTTCGACAAACCTAAAATTGAAATTTTAGTAATTATGCAAAAAGTCAGAATTTTATGTAATTAAACTCTAAATTATCGAAATTTATATTGTTTTTCCTTTTATTTTTTATGTTGAACCAAATTTTACCATGAAATTACACCTTATGTCTCCCAAAACGAGTCCTTTAACGTTTGGTCTTGAATTTTTGTCCTTCAAAGTGTCTGATCTTACACTTTTTATCTTTTGTTTAATAATTTATAACATTTGCATTTAAGCCAAAACTTGTGGTCAATTGAATATGTTTACTGTCTTAAAATGTAGAACGTCTATTTTATGGACGAAAGTTAGAACTTATGTCTTATACATAATATACTAAGGAGCCATTTGGTACGAGATTTGAAGTTCAATAATTCCGAGATAAAATATAGGATTATTTTATCCTGCGATTGATTCGGTAGTCCCAAAATTCTTTATCCATCATTTATATAGAGTGACGGGATAAACTATTCCATATACACGATGGGATAACTTATTCTGACATAACTAATTCTAAGATAATTAATTTCGGAATAACTTATTTCTAACCAAACGATCTCTAAGTTTTAACTTCTGCCGGTAAGACAAAACTTCCTATCAACCGTGCATATTTATTATTTACTAGTTTAATTGCACGTATAATGTTTGATAATTTATAATTAAAATCTTTTATCTATTGTGGATATTTTTAATGAAGTGAAAAAGTCTTAAATTTTTCTATATTCTAATGCTTTTATATTTATTTCTATATTTTTTAAATCTTCTTAAAATCAAATTTAGTTGATTTGTAATTTCTAAACTAATGAAAAATGTATTAGTTGTCATTAATTCTAATGACTTTTAATAAGGAAAGGTTTTAATATAAATATATAATTAATCTTCAACTCTTAAATATTAGAAAAATAGTAAAATGACGATTTTGTGTAAAGTAAAGACTTTTACTAAAACGACAAAAAGTTCAAACATTATTTCCAAGATCCTTCACACTTTAATATATTATAGATATAGATATATGTTATAAATATAAATTATAAATATAGATTATAAATTATAAATATAAATATAAATTATAGATTATCTTAAAATGTCCTAATGACTATAATACGGATAGATATGAATTATAAAATATAAATATAAATATAAATTATAGATATAAATTATAAATTATAAATATAAATTATAGATATACATTATAAATTATCTTAAAATATCCTAGTGACTGTAATACAGATGTTTATATTAGGACATTTTTTATAGACAAAAATAAAAAAGTGTCTGGCTTATGAACAAAGTTTATTAAGTGGGCCCTACTTATACCTAATAACTTCCAAAGTAGGTAACTAATAAAACATTCTTTTCCAACTTTGCTTAAAATTCTATCAGATTACAACAATTTTTCATTCTACGTACCTTACTACTTAAGCAAAATAATAAAAATAAAAAATAAAAAATCTATAATTTTTTTTTTCTACACTGCAGATTCTTAGCAAATTAACAAGGTAAACTATTTATTACTTTTTTTTTTTTTTTTCCTTTCGTAACCGTAATGTTCGGACCAACTTTCACATACCAGCAAAACAATATATATATAAGTTAACGCTGTCTACCTAGTTACTTCATTTTTATTTTCTTGATAACGGCAGCTTTCACGCACCTCGATCAAATTCACCGGATACCTAGTCGGCCACCGACCATGACCTAACATATATATGTAAGATAACTCTATCCACCAAGTTACTTTCAGTTTTCTTTTTTGTTATCGGCAAATTTTAGGCACCTCGATCAAGCTCACGGGATAACTAGTCGGCCACCAATCAATATATATATATAAGGTAACTCTGTCCACCGAAGATACTTCATTTTTATTTTTTGATTACGGTAATTTTCACGCACCTCGATCAAACTCACCGGATACCGGATACCTAGTCGGCCACCGAACATGACCTAACATGTGTGTATATATATATATATATAAAATAACTCTGTCCACCAACTTACTTTTCTTTTTCTTTTTCTTTTTTTGATAATGACAGCTTTCACACACCTCGATCAAACTCACAGAATACCTAGTCGGCCACCGACTACGACCAACACATATAAATATATAAGGTAGCTTTATTGTAAAAATTCAGGACGGGGTATAATAGACTCTTGTGGTATAATCCTTCTTTGGACCCTGCGCACAGCGCGATCTTAGTACACCGAACTGCTCTTTTTTAAACTTTATATATAAACTAAGGGCTCGTTTGTTCACCAAACTGCTCTTTTTTAAAATTTGTATATAAACTAATGACTCGTTTGTTACGAGGGATAAGGGATAACTCATCCTGGGAATAATATTAAGATAAGCTTATCTCAGTTTGGTTGGGAAAAAATTGCTGAATAACTTATCCCGGGAGGGTGGAATAACAATATTCTGGAATAACTTATTTCCAACCAAACAACCCCTAATCGTAGTATAAGATTTTTTATACTATAAGCGGTTGTTGATTCATTATAAATATATAGTTTTGGAAAAAGTATGAATAAGGATTAAGGTAATCATAGTAACCTGATAAAAACTGTAACTAACCAATTATAATAGATTAATCTTTATGATATACATAACTTGAATGTTATACATGTTCATCTGTGTATGTATATAATCTTTTAAACTTAATCTTTATAATCCTTATTTCTGTTATGTCATCCATTCCCTTGTTTATTATTCTTTATCTTGAGCCGGGGTCTATTGGAAACGGCCTCTCTACTTCGGTATGGACTGCGTACATCTTACGCTCCCCAGACCCCACTTTGTGGAATACACTGGTTTTGTTGTTGTTGTTTATTATTATAATCTAACTCTTGTTATATGTTAAGCTGTGTATGTATTTGCTTTTGAAAACAGTCACAGGGAACTTATTGTGGTGTTTCTTGACTGGTTGTGGCAAGAATGGGAGTGAATATATTGTCGGATGGCGATGAGGTCTCTGTGCATTCGATTACTTTGTTTGGAGCTCTTCTTTGTGGATGCATTGTCGTTGGTCGTCTTCTTGAAAAGAGTCGTTGGATTAACGAGTACATCACCGCGCTTTTTGTTGTGAGTCTTTTCTCCGCTACTGAATTTTTACACTATATCTAATGAGTCGTTGGACTTATGAGTCCATCACCGTGCTTGTTATTGGAGTAACTGGTAAAGTTGCTGCTATGTGACCAGAAGGTCACAGGTTCAAGCCTTGGAAACAGCCTCTGATAGAAATGCAAGGTAAGGCTGTGTACAATACACCCTTGTGGTGAGACCCTTCCCCGGACCCCGTGCATAGCAGGAGCTTTAGTGCATCGAGCTGCCTTTTTTTTCTTTTCTATGTTACAGAATTTTTACACTATATCTAATGAGTCGTTGGACTTATGAGTCCACCACCGCTCTGGTTATTGTGAGTCGTTGGACTTATGAGTCCACCACCGCGCTTGTTATTGTGAGTCTTTTCTCCGTTACTGATTTTTTACACTATATCTAATGAGTCGTTGGACTTATGAGTCCACCACCGCGCTTGATATTGTGAGTCTTTGGACTTATGAGTCCATCACCGCGCTTGTTATTGTGAGTCTTTTCTCCATTACAGATTTTTTACACTATATCTAATGAGTCGTTGGACTTATGAGTTCATCACCTCGCTTGTTATTGTGAGTCTTTTCTCCATTACAGAATTTTCACACTATATCTAATGAGTCGTTGGACTTAGAAGTCCATCACCGCACTTGTTATTGTGAGTCTTTTCTCCATTACTGAACTTTTACAATATATCTAATGAGTCGTTGGACTTACAAGTCCATCGATGTTGTATGTATGCACATATATAAAGGACACCTCATGTCCTTAGTAAGATTTGAACGCTGCACCTAAGCTGTAACTGGCGTAGAATGAATTTATAACCACCATGTTGCAATTTTAGCCCGAGCACACACATATACATTCATAATGTTACCTCGTTTACGAGCTAGAAGAAGGACTACCCTTAGTAAGATTTTGAATTCTGCACCTACGTGGTGGCGCGCCATGTAAAGTTTTCACCACAGGACTGCAATTTTAGCCTTAGAAAACACATATACATGCATAATGTCACCTAGTGTACGAGCTCGAATAAGGAATGTCCTTAGTAAGATTTGAACTCTGCACCCAAGTGGTATAGCGTAAAGTTATAACTACTAGGCCCGCAATTTTGGTGTGCGTGCACCATATATGCATACGTTACCTCTTGTACGAGCTAGAAGAGGGATTGCCATTAGAAAGATTTTAACTCTACACCTAAGTGGTGCAGAGTAAAGTTATTACCACTAGACTGCAACTTTAGTCTGTGCAGACACATATACGTGCGTGAATCAATAGTAATTTTCATCGACTATGCATTTGGATTTTGCTGCAATGGAATACCTTTGTTGTTTTTGTGGCAGGGTTTATGTACCGGAGGCATCATTTTGTTAACTACTCAAGGAAAGAGCTCTCGTCTCTTGGCATTTGATGAACAGCTCTTCTTCATTTATCTTCTGCCACCCATCATATTTAATGCCGGGTAAGTTGTTTTCCCCTCGACTTTGTAGTGACATGTAAATTTTAATGGGGTTGCTGCAGTTATTTGAGTTTGTTTACTGCATTGTTACGTACGGACTAAAGATGTCTACGTTATTGTCTACTGCTGTTATCGGACAATTGACAATTAGACAGAAAACGAGAAAATTTTCTCTATCGCAAGTTCTTTAGATGTTAAATTCTACGAGACTGACATCAGTATTTGACCTTTTATCAGTTTCCAGATGAAAAAGAAGCATTTTTTCAGGAATTTTATGGCCATTATATTGTTTGGCGCCCTCGGCACATTGATATCTTTCAGCGTCATATCGTTTGGTATGCCGTACTTTCTCATTCCTTCTCTTCGATCAACTTAAGAAAGATAATACCTTGCGTGAAGGGAGCTGAAGCGAGGTTCTTTTTTGCTTGTTCCAACGTTAAAACGAGCTGAAGTTGAGCTCTCATATTAACATTTTTGTGGTTTATTATTTTATTAATAGTTGTAGTGATCTTGGAGTAACTGGTAAAGTTGTTGTCACGTGACCATGAAGTTACGTGTTTAAGCCTTAGAAACAGCCTCTGGCAAAAGTGCAAGGTAAGGCTGCGTACAATACATCCTTGTGGTGGGGCCCTTCCCCTGACCCTGCACGTCGCGGGAGCTTTAGTGCACTGAGCTGTCCTTTTTTTAGTTTTAGTGATCGTGGAGGGGGAGTTGATCTTAGGCTAGAGTTAATTGAAATCTGAATCGATAACAGAAGGCACGAGTTAGCATTTGAATGACACATCCTTAACTCTGTATGAGAGAATCCAACAGATAACTCGGTATAACAGCATCTAGTATAGCACCTTAAAGAAGTAGTTAAGAATTTCTAAGTTTACCTTATCCATATTTTTTCACAAGACATTGTCCTTTACGTCAGAAATATTTCATGTTTCTTTAAAATGCTTCAACACAGTTTTAGAATGCAGTTTTTCACGTTTATAGACGAAGATCTTGAATGTGCTTGTAACTTGTAAAATACATCCAGTTCTGTCATCAAAAGGTACTTTCAGTTAGGTGCTTTACTTCAACCTGTTATCATCAGCGATACTGTATTTATCGTTCTCAAAAGTACTAAAAGAACGAAGAAGATCAAGGTTACTGTATTTGATATTCAAAATGTAGAAGCCAAAAAGAATTTACTAGTTATCAGGTTTTACCGATGGGTCATTTAGTCCTTCTTCGTTAAGAAGTTCTCTGTTTGTTGTTTTTGTTTTTACACGAGATATCTCTCTTGGTCACGCTAACTTGAAAATTTTTTAGGCGCGAAGGAGTTATTGGGAAAGCTTGATATTGGCTTTCTGGAACTACGAGATTATCTCGGTACTACTCTTTCCTCTTCTTCAGATTGCAGTTGATGTTTCCAGTTATCAATTGGAGATGTTATAATTTTGGTTGTTACAATAAGGCCTCATTTGCCGTAGAGTAAGCAAACGAGAAAATGACTAATATGACGATAAGGCGCAAACTATTGTGTTTTATGCATATATATATAGGTTGTAGTATCTCGTTAACACAAGGAAAGCTTCTATGCAGTGGTAAAAAAAGTTTCGAAAGATATTTAAGTTATGAGTTCGACTTTCGCCTATAATTTCTTAGTATTTTATTGATTCCGTTATTTCTCATCCTTATGGAGGACATGATCCTTGATAGGAAGGTGTGGAGGGCGGGGATTAGGATAGAGGGTTAGTAGGTAGGAGTACGTCCATAATAGTAGGGAAGAGTGTTTTGTTTGTATCTGTGACTGTAGTTTCTTGTTCGTGGTTTTTTTTGGTGATGTTAATGATTTCGAATAGCTAGTTTATAGCTAAGTTGCTCAGACTCTCCAAAAATGTTGCCGCACCCTTGTTGGATCCTTAAAAATGCACTACTTTTGAAGGATCCGATACACAACCGATGACATTTATGAAGAGTCTGAGCAACATTGGTTTATAGTATCACCTTGTAGGTGTCTTGTTTCCTTAATTATCTAGCGGTGTGGTATCACTTTTTATTGTTTGCTTTTATGTCTTTTGTTCGTTATACTGTTATCTGAGGTAGTGCCCCCGACCCCGACCCCACCTTGTTGGCATACACTGGGTATGTTGTCGTCGTCGTTGTTATCTCTCATCCTGTCTCCACCTCTGCCACTGTGGTACCATGACCTTGTGAGAGTATTTTCGTAGTCTGGATTTGAGTGCGTAAAAACTTATTGCTCGGACTCTTCAAAAATGTCAACAGGTGCATGCCGGATCCTCCAAAAGCAATGCCTTTTTGGAGGATTCAACACGAGTGTGACAACATTTTTGAAGAGTTCGAGCAACATAACCTAAGAACCAATCCTCATGTAATAATTTGATTTAATAATCTCATGTAAATTTTGACCTCTTATCTTCTGATGATTTCAAATACTTTTTGTTGTAGCGATCGGAGCAATTTTTTCAGCAACGGACTCCGTTTGCACCTTGCAGGTATGGATTTCCTCCAAACGCTGCTGCCGCGTTCTGTTGTAAAATGAATAATTATTGAGATATCGACCTGTGTGAACTGAATGTTTCGAGTTTAATTCTCAGGTGCTTAATCAGGACGAGACGCCTCTGCTCTACAGTCTAGTCTTCGGGGAGGGAGTAGTAAATGATGCAACGGCCGTGGTCCTCTTTAATGCGATCCAAAAGTTGGATCTCTCTCACATCAACTCACGGGTTGCCTTATCGTTCGCTGGAAGTTTTCTCTACCTGTTTCTCGCGAGCACTTTCCTGGGAGTTTCGGTAAGTGGCACGCTTCCTTGATTCAAGTTTTATCCGCGTTTGCCAATGTTGTCTACGTTTGTCCTCTAGGAATTTGGTCTGTGTTTCAGTGCCAGTGTCGCTGACTCTACTTTTGGAACAACTACTAATCGTTGCCTTCATATACTAATTCCTCATCGACGAGCTAATCAGACACGAACCCCTCCTGGGAGGACTTTCTTTCTCATCGGCAGCCTACGGGGTACTAACAGCCATTTCACGCTGTTGTGTTCACCACCAACGATAACACCACTTACTATCCGATTTGCATGTGTTAAGCATGCCACCGGTGTTCATCCTGTACCAAGATTGAGGTCTCCATAAGATTTATAGTTGCATTACTTATAGCTTCCTTCGTTCGGCTCCACAACTTTGTGGAAATGGATCCCGTCTTTTCAGCGATGGCCAAACAGCTGACTTGTTTTAACCTTTTTGTACAAAGATGGCCAAACGCTTGTTTTAACTAATCTGTTAAGCAATGTTGTTAGAACTAGGCCAGTTTTCTGGTTTTTTTCATACTCGCTCGTTTGGTCAGATTATGCGAACCATCTACCATTATTTACGACATCTTGCTCTCGAATGCAGGTTGGATTGCTAAGCGCGTACCTTATAAAAAAGATATATCTTGGCAGGTGTGTTTGTCGTTATTCCATTTTTCTTTCTTCTGTCGTATTACTATATGTCTTTTGTCTCACGCCAGTTATTAATTCATCTGATTTTCTTCAACGCACATCGCCATTCTAGTCCTTGACTTACCTGTCGAAACAAGAATAAACTGATTACAAAGCTAGGAAAATTCGCAGTTACTGAATGACATAAACTACTTTAGGAGTTTTTTTCTCGACATACTGGCTCTCAACAGCAAATCCTTTTTTTCTTATCATTGTTGTTTCCTACTTACGATAAACTTAGTATAATCAGTGATATCGATGAAGTTTTAATTCCTCAAAAGCTTCACTTTCCCTCGGAATTTATACAAAATTTTCTGATTATGCCGATCATTAGGGGACTAACTATTCAAGTTAGTTAGTCTCCGCGAGGAATCTTGACTCTATGTAGGATTACTGAATTTTGGCCTATTATATAGCTGATTCAGGAAAAGACTTTAACGAGAATTTTGGATGTTGATAATCTGTTTTCGTTGTGCATCAACGTGTATATCTATATGTACTCGGCATTTGTAACTCTAGAAGCCGTACATTCCACTTGCAGGCACTCAACTGATCGTGAAGTTGCCCTCATGATTCTCATGGCTTATCTTTCGTATGTAATGGCAGCAGTAAGTTTCTGTACGATGTGAACACCTCTAACGCGATGTAGTTTGTGTAATTATTGATCGTGATAATTGTCCATGCCTTTCAGATGTTTGACTTAAGCGGAATTCTTACAGTATTTTTCTGCGGGATTGTCATGTCACACTATACCTGGAATAATGTGACGACCAATTCTAAAGTGACTACAAGGTACGTTTACTCAGAAAGTCTCAAAGCAGCTATCTACGGGGTTTCTTAGTTTAACTAATTTTACTTTTTTCGTAGACATGCTTTTGCGACACTGTCATTTATTGCAGAGATTTTCATTTTCCTTTATGTTGGTATGGATGCTTTAGATATCGAGAAATGGAGATTCGTGAAAGACAGGTAAGATTCCAATATCCATTTCATAAAATGTGTCCCCGACTTCCATTAATTCTCGTGTTGTGGATTTTCTGTTCCATAGTCCCGGAAAATCTGTTGGAGCAAGCGCTGCGCTGTTTGGCCTAGTCCTGGTTGGAAGGGCATGCTTCGTGTTCCCGTTGTCATTTTTATCCAATTGGTTGAAGCGATCTGAGCACAACAAGTTTGGTCTTAGACAACAGGTGATATCTCAGTTTCTGTCCTAGTCTCTCGCAGCCAGTGTATAGCTAAATCTTCTCAGAATAATAATAATAATTCATCAACTTCACAGATTACGATATGGTGGGCTGGTTTAATGCGAGGATCCGTCTCCATGGCATTGGCTTATAACCAGGTTGATATTTGAACTTATCTGCTCTTCTTCTGAAATATGTATAGCGCATGTGTCCCTTTGAGGACATCCGATAAAATTTGATACAAAAAACAGCCGAGGGTCTACCTGAAACAACCTCTCGACCCCACAAAGGCCGGAGGGGGTAAGGTCTGCGGACATCCTACCCTCCCCAAATCCCACTTGTTGGATTACACTGGATATGTGTTAGGATACGGAACTTGAAAACATACTTTGTTGGTTAAATAAGATCAGCGAAAACCTCTGCTGCTATGTGCTCGTTTGCCCCTTTCTCGCAAAGGCTTTTTCATAGAGAATGCATTGCGTTAATTGAAGCGTGATTCGTGGTGTGCAGTTTACGATGTTTGGCCACACGCAACTTCCAGGGAATGCAGTTATGATCACCAGCACAATTACAATCGTCCTCTTCAGTACTGTGGTAAGCAACATTGACCTTGGATGTCCCTTCTCGTTTGTTTTGATATGTCGTAGCTTCTCGGATGTTGGAACCATATATGGCCGATTCCCCTTCTTAGTCGTTTTTGTTTCACTGGTGTTGACGGTACTGGTAAAGTTGCTGCCGTGTGACCAGGAGGTCACGGATTCGAGCCTTGGAAACAGCATCTGGCAGAAATGCAAGGTAAGGCTGCGTACAATACACCCTTGTGGTGGGGCCCTTCCCTAGACTCTGCACATAGCAGGAGCTTTGTGCATCGAGCTGCCCTTTTTTGATGTTAGACGGTAAATTTATTCAATATACTGGATCCAAGTATGCTGTTAAAGAGTTTGAAATCATGAAAATAGATTGCGAGTGCCTGATAGGATTGATCATACATTACTACATTACTTTACTTCCACTCGACACCTATCATAATGATAAACGACTCAGCTAAATCTAACCGTTTTGACCTCTTTTAGGTGTTTGGATTGATAACCAAGCCACTTGTAAGGTTCTTGTTACCTCCATCGCAAAGTTTCAACAACAGCCTGATCTCTTCCAAACAATCGCTTGCACGCCAACTACTCATCGACAGGCAAGAACCCGAAGGTGAGATGGGAAATGTTGATTTCCGTCGACTAGACAGTTTGAGCATGCTACTGAAGAAAACTTCCCTCACTGTCCATAGCTATTGGAGGATGTTTGACGATGGTTTTATGCGGCCTCTCTTCGGAGGAAGGGGATTCGTACCCGATGCACCAGAGTTATCCAAAGGAGGGTGTGATCAATATTGACAGTGTTAGAGTAGAGTTTCTTGAGTTGCAAATTTTAGTGTTTAAATTCTTTTAACAATTCTCAAGGGGTGTCCTCTTGGCCAATGTTGAAATTATTTTTTATGCATAAATGGTAAACGATGAATCCCCTTGGCTTATTGTGTGTTTACCATTTATACTTTGAATCTCTTTTGTGAAAATTCTGGCCCCGCCACCGACTGTCATATTGTAGATAAGCATCCATTGTACCTCATTGGTTACTTACTTACATGCTTGTATTTGTATAGTTGTATAAGCACAATATTTAGTGTGAAATTATGACTTGACATAATATAATGTCACTTTTCTATAATCAGGAAAAATTTAACAATAAAATTTCTCTTTTTTATTCTTGATGAAATAATTTACAGTCATACAAATATTCAAGGACTGTTTTAGATCACAAACTTTAAAAGTCAATTCTTTTTTTCTTAACGTGTCAAGTCAAAGGATGAAGATTCTACTAATCTTTTGAAAAGAACAATAACATACGCAGCATAATACGATAAAACATAAATGATTTATTAAATGAAATTGGTGTAATGAATTTCATTAGCATTATTAGTTTATTGTACACTATTAATATTATAGTAAAATTAAATAAAAATGGAAGAACAAATGTGGGCGTTTGGTCTAGTGGTATGATTCTCGCTTTGGGTGCGAGAGGTCCCGAGTTCGATTCTCGGAACGCCCCTTTTTAAATTTTGCCCACGCAATTGTAGACTCGATCATATTTTTGTCTCATCTTCTTTTTTTCTTTTCGGACAAGCAACATGAATACCGACAGTTTTAAACTTAATTATAGAAAATCTGACATTTTACATAATTACTGAAAATCTTAATTCTCGATTAGCCGAAATACATAATTAGCTCCCGATATATTATTTTCTTGGTAAAGATACATAATTAGTTATTTATATATTTTTTTGTTCTGTAAAGATACATATTAGCTTTCGATATATTTTTTTTTTCCAATTTCGAGTCTATCGAGATACATAATTAGCTCCTGATACATCTTTTCTTTGTTAATATAAAAAATTAGCTTCTGATACCTCTAACAAAGATGTATAATTAGTTGAATTTTTTGTAATTACTTTACGAGAGTGAGAATTTTTGTAAATATTACAAGTTAAAGGTGTATGTTTATATTATTTTTTTAAAATGTATCTAATAATAGCGGTAAAATATGTTAAATTTTCATTGATTTTATAAATTAGACAAATAAAAATGGATCGAGGGAGTAAATTATTAAAAGGGGATTATCGTGGTTATTTATGAGCTTACAAAAATGAAAGTGCTAAACTAATACAATTTTCCCTCCAAAAAGCTGGCGCTTTTATATTCTTTTAGTCTCCTCCATTTCTCCTTGAAAAAACCATTCCGCCATTAACAAAAATCTCACAATTATTCCAATTTTCAACAATCAGGTGATTAATTTCCCCTTCTATTTTCTACTATATATATCGTTCTAAAATTCGGATATTGATATGATAAATAAATAAATAAATGGTTCCTTGTAAAATAATTAGAAGTTTCAAGATGATCATATGTGTATATGTTTGTGTGTATTTGCTACTTGTACTGTTGATTTTGCAGAAAAAATTATCAAAATTAGATTTTTAGGAAAAATTATCAAAATAAGATTTTGCAGGAAAAATGATCAAAATTAGATTTTGCAGGAAAAATTATCAAAATTAGATTTTTCAGGAAAAATGATCAAAATTAGATTTTTCAGGAGAAACTATCAAAATTAGATTTTGCAGGAGAAACTATCAAAATTAGATTTTGCAGGAGAAATGATGAAAATTAGATTTTGCAGGAAAAATGATGAAAATTAGATTTTGCAGGAGAAATGATGAAAATTAGATTTTGCAGGAGAAATGATGAAAATTAGATTTTGCAGGAAAAATGATGAAAATTAGATTTTGCAGGAAAAAATATCAAAATTAGAGTTTGCATGAAAAATCATTGTGTATAACTAAAATTGATTAGTTAGCAATATGCAACTTAGATAGTTCATAGTAATACTCTGTGAGTGTTTGTTTCTTTTATTATCTAGTGTTGTTTGTTTTTATGTTCTCTGTTTGGTATATTGTTATTTGTCATGAGTCGAGGGTCTATCAGAGACAACCTCTCTACTTCATCTGATGTAGTGGTATGGACTGCGTACACTTTACCTTTCCTAGACCCCACTTTGTGGGAATACACTCGCTATGTTGTTGTTGTCTTGTTTCTCTGCTTGGTATACTGTTATTTGTCATGAACCGGGAATCTATCTGAAACAGCCTCTCTACTTCATGTGAGGTAGTGGGGTATGGACTGCGTACACTTTACCCTTTCCATATTTTTCTAGCCGTGGTGGATAGAGTTACCTAGTACACGTTGCTAGTGGGGTGTGATAGTACCGGGTTTGAGCTCTGCAAATCTGATTATAATGAAGATAAATGTCTCCTGGTAAAATAATTAGAAAGTTTCATGATGATATTATGTGTATATGTTTGTGTGTTTTCTACTTCTGCTGTTGATTTTGCAGGAAAAATTATCAAAATTAGATTTTCGTTGAGGTTGATCTAATACATTGCTCTTTGAATGATATGCAAGGAATTTCAAATGGATCAGTACTGTTAGGATATTAGGCTAGGAGTTTCAAAGGGATTGACACTGTCTTTCTTCAATGGATTCTGTTTCATTAGGCATAAAGGTTTTGGCTTTTTGGGTAAAATGATTAGCTAGTAATATGCAACTTAGATAGTTCATAGTATTACTCTATGGGTGTCTTGTTTCTTGTATTGTTCGATCGTGTGTTTTTATACTTTTTGTTTGTTATACTGGTGTCTGTCCTGATCCGGGAGTCTATCGAAAACAGTCTCTCTACTTCATCGGAGGTAGTGGGGTACGGAGTGGGTACACTTTACCATCCCTAGACCCCACTCTGTTGTGGGAATACACTGGGTATGATGTTGTTGTCGTCTTGTTTCTTTATTATCTTGTGGCGTGTTACCATATTTTGTTGTTTGTTTTTATGTTCTCTACTTGGTATATTGTTATTTGTCATGAGCCGGGGGTTTATCGAAAACAACCTCTCTACTTCTTCTGAGGTAGTGGTTTGGAATGTGTACACTTTACCCTTTCCAGACCTCACTTTGTGGGAATACAATGGGTATGCTGTTGTTGTTGTTGTAATATGCAGCTTCGAGCTTATTTATTGCTTGTGGTTGGAATCAACCTTTTACCATCCTGACGTTGTTGTTTCTGATGATCATGAATCATGCTTAAGAAAAATGTCCCTTAGTACAACAGTTAAAATGTCAACATGATTGTCTGTGTATATGTTTTGTGAAATTTGCTATTTCTGCTGTTGATATGCTTACAAGTATATGTTTTGTATATTTACTATTCCTGTTGTTGAAATTGCAAGAGAAGTTAACAAAATTAGGTGTTTTTTGAGGTTGATATAATACATTGCTCCTTGAATGATAGCGTGCATCTTATGGACAATTTCGCTAGAGAGGAACAAACAAAGCTTGCTTTGAAGGGCAGAGACGAACATTTCTAGAATTAAGGATAGATGTTTACAAAATCTGTATTTCTGGACTAAAGGCAGCTTACAACGATCTATTAGATCGTGTCCTTAGGAATCGTGATGCAATCATATCCCATCTCAACTGGGCATGTATATTTCTAGTCTTTCACAGTTTTGGTTTGTATGTTCATAACGATACCATGAGCGCTTTAGGGCGTTCGCAAGATATGTTTTCAGATACCGCTATACAATTACAACCCGTTTTTGCTCAATGGATACAAAACATCCATGCTTTAGCACCTGGTTCAACAACAAGCACCAATTTAACTTGGTGTGTGTGTGTGTGTGATTTAGTGGCAGTGGGTGGCAAGGTGGCTTTGTTGCTATATCCTTCTTCCTCGCGTATCCACTAAATCCGTATACTGGTTCTAACTATGCTGCTTTTTGTTTTATGGTTGTTTCTGTTTCTTTTCCTGTACCATCTCGGTACCTTTTAATAAAATATCTACCTTATCAAAAAAATTGATAGTCTTATGTAAGAGTCTAATAAATTCACATGCGATCTGCTCTATTTAGGTCATTTCATCAGAAAAGTACATGGTTTTGTGATCAGAGAGAAAAATGGAGTGCAATGATCAGTGAAGATTCATATTGCCTACCCCAACCTGCTTGGCATTGATGCGAATCGTGGTCAGAGAGAGCTAATAAAGGACAGAACCAAAGAAGGATGGATGCTGAGACTGCATATACGCTTCCCGTCTATGATACTCTTAACATTGATAGTCCTACGATCGGAAAGGAGAACCTTGATTTTCCTGCAATGAGTTTTGATATCCCTGATTGTGTTGAAAATGAGATTTCTTATTTGACAAATGAATGTGAGGAAGAAGTTGTCCTTGACAGTGACGATGAAAGAATGCACGGTACTGAAGTGGCAAGCGTCTCAAAGTTGAGATCATCTGATGACACAAGGTATACAGAGCGGCTGGATAAGTGGAAAGTCTCACCGGTTTCTAAACAAACCTATGTGGGTAAGCATTTTTCTTACAAACATGACCTTTGACTCAATATCATTCTTACGATCATCCAACTAATGATATACAATTTTGTGGTCATTTACTCATTTGTAATCCTACTAAAATTCTGTATCTAAAAACTATCTAGCTCAAAGTACTCCTGAATGCACTAGCTAAATACTCTAGAAGCTCTAACATTTTGAACGAGAACAACTTGCTGTATAGATTTACGTGCATCAACGCCATTGAAAATATTTTTTTTAGGCTGTATATTGCTTAATGGAATGCCATCTTATTCTCACAATTATGGAAGATAACCATGTGTCTTTTAGATCAAAGCAAGAAGTGTAAACTAGGAAGCCTCTACGACAGATGCTAATAAACTACTGACTTGTCAGTGATATACGGCGTAGTTCAATTCTCAGCTTGACCTGAGTAAAACATATCTGAAGCGTAGGTGTTGAAGTTGATCAGTAGCTATCAACGTAATTATGACGTAACTATTTCTTCATCCGCTGAGAAAGTCCTCTTATTCCAAATGTTAATAGCTTCCTTGATCTTCATCAGTGACGGAGCCAGGATTTCTATTGAGGGGTTCAGTGGTAAATATACAAACTAATCGAAGGCGGTTCAACATCTACTATATGTGCATAAAAATATTTTAACCATATAAAAATAGTATATAAACAGTATAACTTTCTGTTGAAGGGGGCCTGGAGCAAATGTAGCTCCGCCCCTGATCTTCATAACATCTTTCAATGCATATGTCATGAATTCTTTTTAATTGTGTATCTCCTATTTCAATTGCACCTTGAATCTTGTTTATTTTTTTATTAGGTTGTCTAAGGAGGTCAAAGAATCTATTTAAGTATATGGATTCAGCCAGAAGCACCCCAGATGTTGAGAAAACTAATCAACGGAAGCAGTTTTCTGAGATCAATGGCGGAATATCTCCCCAAATAGATGGTATCTGTGTTACTAAAAAACCAAGAGTTGAAGAGGATTGCTGTCGGGCTGCTGAAATAACCAAGGATGAAATATCTAAGGGAAATGTGGAAACGGAAGCCTTAACTGCTTATGGTGTGGATGGAGATAAAGATTTTCCACTTCATTCTTTTAACATAGAACTCCCCAAGTTAAGCAAAGTCGAGTCTCAAGTTCCAGAAGAGCTATCAGAAGCTAACGCTCTGGACTTCATTGACCACTACCTATCAGTTTACAATGAAGATGCACTCAGTGAGGTCAAAGCTGGAGGAGTGAAGAAAATCGTATCACCTCCAATTTTCAGCCGCGGGGGACCTCAAAGATTGGCAAGCAGAGTGAATGTTCAAAATGCAGCGAAAAATTCTGGAGTTTTTGACTGGCCTGAGGGGCAAAGTGATAGTGCAAATGGTTCTTTTTCAAGACACCGAAAGATATTGACCTATCACAGAAAGAATTACGGACTGAAGAAACAAAAAGTATCAAGTGTCCAATCCAGTAAGGAGCCAACGGAAAGTACGACAGAATTAAATAAGGCGGAACCAAAGTTTCTAGTGGAAGGCCACATGAATGTTCAGTCCAATGTCCTGAGGAAGTCGGATGAGCAGTTTGATATGGGGCCATTTGAGCAACAAGTTGATAATGACGGAAATCGATCAGATGTATTAGACACATATGATGTTGGCCTTGATACTCAACTGGCTGCTGAAGCTATGGAGTCTCTGCTACATGCCCCTCCTTTGAAAACTGATGCGGTTTGTGCCCCTCCCATTCCAAAAGCCAGCGTAGTTAAAGAAGGGGAATATCCTGAGAGAGCTATCTCAAGAGAATTTAACATTGACGATAGTTCACCAGAACCTACTTTATGTGGCTCAGCTGAAATAGAGTTATTGAGAGGAAAAACCAGACGGTTTTCTTCTGTTCTTCCTAGAACTAGACATCAAGTGTCTTCAAATTTTAGGAGCTTGGAGAGCCCAACAACAAACTATATTACAGAATCTAATATTCCGAAGAAAAGACGGACGCAATATGAGCTTGGCGAGTTAAATAACAATTTGTTCAAACTGGCTGCTGTAAAAGGGCAAGTTCTCAAATCAGGTACCAACACATCAAGGAAAGCTAGAAAAGTTAGCATGAACAAACGAGGAGAAATTTGTCAAAGTGTAGCAGCCACGTTGAGTGGAGTGAAATTGGAAAACTGGGTCTCTAAAGGGAAAAGGACACAGAGAGGTGTGCGGCGGCTTTCAAATGGATCAAGCAATCTCTATCCTCCACTGGTCCCTTCTGATCAGGGAAATGACTTTAACATTCCAGTTTTTAATGATAAGGCAGGGAGAAGACAACAATCTTTGGAGTTTAAAAGACAGAATCAGTCTTCATCCGAAAAGACTCAGTCAGGATTCTTGTCAATTCAGAGTGCAAGTAAACCTTATTCTTCAATGTGTAAATATTCGGTTACAAGTCAGAAGATGACGCCCATGGACGTCAAAAGAGTTGAATCTACTGATTCTGCGAAATTAAATGAAATGACTTCCATTTCCCCTAATCTTTTGATAAAAGGCGTTAAGTCTGACGTAGTGTCGAATAGAATCTCAGATTCATCATACTGTCTTAATGATCACAAGCAATGCAAGCAACACATTAGAAGTCTCTCTAAATCACCCCTTAGTCAAGAGCTTATTAGGTTAGGATATGTAGAGAGATTGCCTGATTTTTTGCCGAGAGGTTCACGACGACAAAAAGGTGCAGGTGACATTTGTGTCTTGTTCAGCCAAAGCCTGGATAGCAAATTAATCAAGCATCAGAAAAAGGTACTGTTCCCCATTATCTGAAATATCTTCGACTTTCAATTGACAAAATGCCTGGCAATGATTTGAGTTTTTTCCAATTGCCCTTGAATGCAGATTTTAGCAAGACTGGGATTTAAATCCACGTCAGATTGTTCTGATGCCACACACTTTGTCACTGACAGCTTTGTTAGAAGTAGGAATATGCTAGAAGCCATTGCCTGTGGAAAACCAATTGTAACACATTTGTGGCTTGAGCGCTGTGGAAGAGCAAGCTGTTTTGTTGATGAGAAAAATTATATCTTAAGAGACGCCAAAAAGGAAAAGGAAATTGGTTTTAATATGCCTGCTTCACTTGCTCATGCTAGAAAGCATCCCCTTCTAGAGGTATGTGTATATAATTGTGTATATAGTTTAAGTTGCTTACGAGAGTACACTTTTAGTTACTTAATAGAGGAATATTCAGGCTATCATAACATTCATATTTTTTTTCGTCTGAATTAACAGGGTCGAAGAGTCATTATTACTCCAAGCGCGAAACCTAATAGAGATACCCTTCTAACCTTGGTAAAGGCAGTGCATGGTGAGGTACACTATCATGGCATTTATTTGCTTCCTTTTTAATGTTGTTTTCATTTCTACTCTTGATGTGTGACAGATTTACACGGCATAAACATCATCCAAAGATTGTAAATTACTTTTTACATGTATTATTGAAAATATTATAACAAATTTATATCAGTAGTTAAGGGTTTTTCATTTTAATCTTTTCAGGTGGTGGACGAATCTAATAGTAAAATCACTTGTGATGATCTGTTAATTCTTTCCTGCGAAGAAGATTACAAAATATGCATTCCATATCTGGAAAAAGGTGTGATTTCATTCTCTCTTTTTCGCTCTTCTGGCATTTGCTTTCTTGGGATTGATGGCAGTAAGTATCATTACTGCAGGAATTCTTGTTTATAGTTCCGAGCTCTTACTTAATGGGATTGTCATCCAGAAACTGGAGTACAATAGGTATTTATATCTAAAAGAAAACGGCATTCTCCATCTGTTTTCTCTTTACTCTTTAGTGTTGAAATTACCATAGTGCTTTGTGTTCTTCTATTATGGGGAGCAATATTTTGCATAACCAGCCCGCAATACATCTGCATGAAATGCAAGCTTGCTTTCTGTGTGCGAAGCGGTTGAAATGTCTGAATTCTTAGTGTTGAGCAATTGATCATGTTATTAAAACTGTTGTAGACATCTTCTATCATGACACTCCGTGGCTGCTGTTTAAGTAACTTTTGCAAAATTGGCTTCGGTGCTACAACACAAGCTCTTCTTTACAACCTGACAAGACCTGTGAACAATTTAACAAAATTGGAGAATGAAGATTGTACTGAAGTTATGACGACCTTGTCATAACTTGTTTTAAGTGTGATTTTCATTCCGGGCATGTAGAGCTGATGCTGTTTTTGCACAATTTCCTTAAATGTGTGCAGAAGTTAAACATCGGACATGAAATGATCTGATTTCTGCAAATCACCCCTACTTTTGATTTCTACTGGACATGATTTCAAAGTTCCTAATTTGCACTAGCAACACTGATGCAAAAGATTGTTATATCTTTATATTGTTATACTTAAACCGTTTGGACATTTGGACTCGTTGTTCTAGGGTCATTTCTAGTCATCTGCACTTTATTTGGCTTTTGTACCATCTATATGAGAATGCCTAACTGGTTAACTTCCATTGTTGTTGTTTCAAGTACAGGCATCAGCTTTTCACAAAGTTCCATGACAATCTGTAAAGAATGAAAGACAGTCTTATATTGACAAGGATGAGTTTTTTCATGAAGAAAGCTTCGTGCCCAACTGCTTGTATATCAGTTGAAAGACGGTACTAGACAAAGATATTGTCTGATTATATTGGTATAGTAACTAAGTTCTCATAGATTTCGAGAAAAATTGTTGATCATCTTGCCTATTCCCTTGTATATTCACTTGGTTTGCTAATGGATCTTATTAACTTTTGAACAAATGTAAATGCACAATGTTCTTCTTTGTTTTTACTATGAAAATATTTTACTAAGGAAAATGATTAGATTGTTTTCTACCCCTTAATATATCTCACCCTTACATGCGTAAACTGACTCGGACATCACGGTTATCGAAATAAAAAAATGTCTCACCTTCATATTTCTACATTTGTTATTATATAGAATTTCCTCGGATCTCCATAAAATAGAATGATAAACTCAGGTGGAAGCACAAAAAGAAAAAGAGGGAAAAAGTAGAAAGGGGGAATTGAGTGCGAATTTCGGGCGCATCCCTGCAACCGTGGGTTAACACTCATCGAAAGTCACCAAAAATGTCTCGTTCACATCGTTTTGCTTGGGGCAGCCTGGTCGATTATTGGCCCAAAGCACGCTCGGACCTCGGGCCCACCCCGAAAACCATGGGCTATAGCACACCGATTTGGCTCGAAAATGGCTTGTTTATGCCGTTTTGCCCGTTTGACCACCCAAATCGCCTTGCCTATCCTAAAGGCCCACACTAGGCCGTTCCTTAGCCTGCGTGGGGCAGCCCGGTCGATTTTTGGCCCAAATTACGCCTGGCCCCTGGTCCATCTTGAAAATCATGGGTTATAACACATCGATTTAGCCTGAAAATGGCCTGTTCGCGCCGTTTCGCCTATCTAACCACCCAAACTACCTCGCCCACCCCAAAGGCCTATAGTAGGTCGCTCCCCAGCCTTCCTGGGGCAGGTTGGTTGATTTTCGACACATATCACGCCCAGGCCCGGGGCCCACCCCAAATATCATGGACTATAGCTCACTGATTTGGCCCGAAAATGGTCCGTTCACGCCGTTTCGCCCATTTCATCACCCAAACCGCCTGACCACCCTTAAGGCCCATCTAGGTTGCTCCCCAGCTAACCTGGGGTGGTCCAGTTGATTTTCGGTCCAAATTATGCCCAGGCCTTGGGCCTTCCCCGAAAATCGTGGGCTATAGCAGATCGATTTGGCCCAACAATGGCCCGTTTGTACCATTTCGCCCGTTTGACCACTCAAACTGCCCCGCCCACCCCAAAAGGGCCACACTAGGCTACTCCCCAGCCTGCTTGGGCAACCCGATCGATTTTCGACCCAAATCATGCCTGGGCCTTAGGCTCACCCTAAAAACCGTGGGTTATCACAGATCGATTTGGCCCGAAAATGGCCTGTTTACGCCGTTTCGCCTGTTTGACCACCTAAATTGCCTGCCCATCCCAAAAGGCCTACACTAGGCCGCTCTTTAGCCTGCCTGGGGCAGCCCGGTCGATTTTCGGCCCAAATCACGCCCGAGCCCTGGGTCTACCTAAAAAATCGCAGGCTATAACACACCGATTTGGTTCGAAAATGGCCTGTTCACGCCGTTTCGCCCGTCTAACCACCCAAACTGTCCCGCCCACCCCAAAGGCCCATACTAGGTCGCTCCGCAGCCTGCCTGGGGTAGATTGATCGATTTTCGACCCAAATCACGCCCAGGCTCGGGGCCCACCCTAAAAACCATAGACTATAGTTCACCGATTTGGCCCGAAAATGGTCCGTTCATGCCATTTCGTCCATTTCACCACCCAAACCGCCCGACCACCCTTAAGGCCCACACTAGGTCGCTCCCCAGCTAACCTGGGGAGGTCCAGTCGATATTCAACCCAAATCACGCCCGGGCCTCGGGCCTACCCTAAAAATCGTGTGCTATAGCAGATCGATTTGGCCCGAAAATGACCCGTTCTCACCATTTCGCCCGTTTGACCACTCAAACAGCCCCGCCCACGCCAAAGGCCCACATTAGGCCGCTCCCCAGCCTGCTTAGGGCAACCCGGTCGATTTTTGGCCCAAATCACGCTCGGGCCTCGAGACCACCCTAAAAACCGTGGGCTATAGCAGATCGATTTGGCCCGAAAATGGCACGTTCCCACCGTTTCACCCATTTGACCACCCAAACTGCCCCGCCCACCCCAAAGGCCCACATAGGCCGCTCCCCTGCCTGCCTAGGGTAGGCTGGTTAATTTTTGACCCAAGTCATCCTTGGGCCCCGGGCTTACCCCAAAAATCGTGGGCTATAGCTCACTGATTTGGCCCGAAAATGGCCTGATCGTACTGTTTTGCCCGTTTGACCACCCAAACCATCCCACCTACCCCAAAGGCCCATACTAGGTCGCTCCTCGCCTGCCTGGGGCTGCCGGGTCGATTTTTGGCCACAATCACATTCAGGCCCACCCAAAAATTCGTGGGTAATAACACAACGATTTGGCCCAAAAATGGCTCGTTCGCGTCGTTTCGTCTGTTTGACTACCCAAACCATCCCTCCCACCCCAAAGGCCGACACTAGACTGCTCCCCAACCTGCTTGGGGCAGCCTAATCGATTTTTAGCCTAAATCACGCCTGGGCCTTGGGTCCACCCTGAAAATCAAAGGCTATAGCACACTAATTTGGCCCGAAAATGGCCCGTTTATGCCGTTTCGCCTGTCTCACCACCCAAACTGCTCCCCAGCCTGCTTGGGGCAGGCCGATTAATTTTCGGCACAAATCACGCCCAGGATCAGGGCCCACCCCAAAAATCATGGACTATAGCACACTAATTTGGCCAGAAAATGCCTCGTTCGCGCCGTTTCACCTGTTTGTCCACCCAAATGGCCACGAAAATTTAAACGGACCACACTGGGATGATCCACAACCTACCTGGCACGTTCCGATCGATTTTTGGCCCACAACACGCTCGAATCTTGAGCCTACCCCTGAAACCGCAGGCTATAGCACACCGATTTGGCCCGAAAATGCCACATTCTCGCCGTTTTGCCCGTTTGTCCACCCAAATGGCCACAAAAATTTAAACGGACCACACTGGGACGATTCCCAACCTCCCTGGCATTCTCCAGTCAATTTTTGGTCCACAGCTCGCCCGTACCTCGGGCCCACCACCAAAACCGTGGGCTATAGCACACCGATTTGGCCCGAAAATGTCGCGTTCACGCCGTTTCGCCCGTTTTTTCTCCCAAATGGCCACAAAAATTTAAAAAGACCACACTGGGATGATCCCAAACCTCCCAGGCACACCCCGATCAATTTTCGGCCTACAGTACCCCTGAGCCCCGAGCCCACCCCCAAAATCGTGGGCTATAGTACACCGATTTAGCTCGAAAATGCTCCATTCGCGCCGTTTCTTTTGTTTGTCCACCCAAATGGCCACGAAAATTTAAATGGACCACACTGAGACGATCCTCATCCTCCCTGGCATGCCTCGATCGATTTTTGGCCCACAACATGCCCGATCCTCGGGTCCACCCCCAAAACCGTGGCTATAGCACACTGATTTATCCCCAAATGCTCCATTCGCGCTATTTTGGTCGTTTTTCCACCCAAATGACCACAAAAATTTAAATTGACCACACTAGGATGATCCCCAACCTTCCTAGTAAGCCCCGATCAATTTTTGGCCCACAGCACGCCCGGACCTCGGGCCCACCGCCAAAACCGTAGGCTATAACACACCAATTTGGCCCCAAAAAGCCCCGTTCGCACCGTTTCGCCTGTTTATCCACCCAAATGGCCACGGAAATTTAAACGGACCACACTAGGACGATCCCCAACCTCTCTGGCACGCCTGGTCTATTTTTGGCCCGTAACACGCCCGGACCTTGGGCCTACCCCCAAAACCGTGGTCTATAGCACACCAATTTGGCCCAAAAATGCCATGTTCGCGGTGTTCCGCTCGTTTGTCCACCCAAATGGCCACGAAAATTTAAATGGACCACAATGGGACAATCCTCAACCTCTCTGGCACGCCCTAGTCGATTTTTGGCCCACAACACGCCCGGATCTCGCTCCTCCTCCAAAACTGTGGGCTATAGCGCATTGATTTGACCCAAAAATGCCCCGTTCGCGACGTTTCGCCCGTTCACCCAAATGGCCACAAAAATATAAAAAGAGCACACAGGGACGATTCCTAACTTCCTTGGTATGCCCCGATCGATTTTCGACCCACTGCATGTCCGGACCCCGAGCCCACCCCCAAAACTGAGGGCTATGGCACACCGATTTGGCTCGAAAATTCCCCGTTCGCGCCGTTCCACCCGTTAGTCCATCCGAATGGCCACTAAAATTTAAACAGACCACACTGGGACGATCCCCAACCTCCCTGGCATGCCCCGATCAATTTTTGGCCCACATGATGCCCAGACCCCGGGTCCACCCTCGAAAGTGTGGGCTATAACACACCGATTTCGATCGAAAATATCCTGTTCCCGCTGTTTCACCCGTTTGTCCCCCCGAATGGCCACAAAAATTTAAATGGACCATACTGGAATGATCCCCAACCTCCCTGGCACACCCTGATCAATTTTTGGCCCATAGTATGCTCTGACCCCGGGCCTACCCTCAAAACCGTGGGCTATAGCACACTTATTTGACCCCAAAATGCCCCGTTCAAGCCATTTCGCCTGTTTGTCCACACGAATGGCCACGAAAATTTAAACGGATAGAACTGGGATGATCCCCAACCTCCTGGTATGCCTCGGTCGATTTTTAGCCCACAGCACGCCCGGACCCCAGCGCCACCCCCAAAATCGTGGGCTATAGCACACTGATTTGGCTCGAAATTGCCCTGTGTGCGCCGTTTCGCCCATTTGTCCACTTAAATGGCCACAATAATTAAAACGGACCACACTGGGATGATCCCCAACCTCCCTGGCATGCCCCGATCAATTTTTGGCCCACATGATGCCCAGACCCCGGTTCCACCCTCGAAAGTGTGGGCTATAACACACCGATTTCGCCCGAAAATATCCTGTTCCCGCTGTTTCACCCGTTTGTCCCCCCGAATGGCCACGAAAATTTAAATGGACCATACTGGAATGATCCCCAACCTCCCTGACACACTCTGATCAATTTTTGGCCTATAGTATGCTCTGACCCCGGGCCTACCCTCGAAACCGTGGGCTATAGCACACTTATTTGACCCAAAAATGCCCCGTTCGAGCCATTTCACCTGTTTGTCCACACGAATGGCCACGAAAATTTAAACGGATAGAACTGGGATGATCCCCAACCTCCTGGTATGCCTCGGTCGATTTTTAGCCCACAGCATGCCCGAACCCCAGCCCCACCCCCAAAATCGTGGGCTATAGCACACCGATTTGGCTCGAAATTGCCCTGTCTGCGCCGTTTCGCCCATTTGTCCACTTAAATGGCCACAATAATTAAAACGGACCACACTGGGATGATCCCCAACCTCTCTGTCATGCCCCGATCGATTTTTGGCCCACAACACGCCTGGACCCCAGGCCCACCCCCAAAACCATGGGCTATAGAAACCGATTTGGTCCAAAAATGCCCCGTTCGCGCTGTTACGCTTGTTTGCCCACTCAAATGGCCACAAAAATTTAAACGGACCACATTGGGATGATCCCCAACCTCCCTGGCAAGTCTCGATTGATTTTTGGCTCCTAGAACGCTCGTATCCCGGGCCCAACCCCAAAATCGTGGGCTATAGCACATCGATTTTACCCAAAAATGCCCCATTCTCGCCGTTTCGCCCGTTTGTCCACCCGAATGGCCACGAAAATTAAAACGGACCATACTGAGACGATCCCCAACCTTCCTGGCATGCCTCGGTCAATTTTCGGCCCACAGCACGCCCGAAACCCGGGCACACCCCACCCCCAAAACTGTGGGCTATAGCACACCAATTTGGCCCGAAAATACTCCGTTTGCGTCGTTTTGCCCGTTTGTCCACCCGAATGGCCTCAAAAATTTAAACGGACCACACTAAGATGAACCCCAACTTTCCTGGCACACATCGGTCAATTTCTGGCCCAAAGAAAACTCGGACCAACCCCTTAAACCGTAGGCTATAGCACACCGATTTAGCCCGAAAATGCCCCATTCGCGCCGTTTCGCTCGTTTGTCCACCCGAGTGGCGACGAAAATTTAAACGTACCAAACTGGGATGATTACCAATATCCCTGGCACGCCCCAATCTATTTTTGGCCCATAACACGCCCGAACCTCGAGCCCACCCCTAAAACCGTGGGCTATAGCACACCGATTTGGCCCAAAAATGCCTTGTTCGTGCCGTTTCATCCGTTTGTCCAGCCAAATGGAAATGAAAATTGGAACGAACAACACTGGACGATCCCCAATCTCCCTGGCATGCCCCGGTTGATTTTTGGCCCACAGCACATTCGGACCCTGGGCCCACCCCCGAAACCATGGGCTATAGCACACCGATTTAACCCAAAAACGCCCCGTTCGTGCCGTTTTGCCCGTTTTCCCACCCAAATAGCCACAAAAATTTAAATGGTCCACACTGGGATGATCCCCAACCTACCTGGCATGCCCCAGTTGATTGTTGGCCCACAACACGCCCGAACCCCGTGCCCACCCCCAAAACCGTGGGCTATAGCACACCGTATTTTGCCTGAAAAAGGCCCCGTTCGCACCGATTTGCGTATTTGTACACCTAACTTGCCACAAAAATTTAAACGGACCATATTGGGACGATCCCCAACCATCCTAGCATGCCCTTGTCGATTTTCAACCAACAGCACGCCCGGACCCCGAGCCCACCCACGAAACCGTGTGCTATAGCATATCGATTTGGCCTGAAAATACCCCATTCAGGCCGTTTTGCCTGTTTGTCCACCCAAATGGCCACGAAAATTTAAACTAACCACACTGAGATGATCCGAAACCTCCCTAGAACTCCCCAATCAATTTTCGGCCCACAGCATGCCCAAACCCAAGGCCTATCCCATTTGCACCATTTTGTCTGTTTGTCCACCCAAATGGCTACAAAAATTTAAATGGACCACACTGGGACGATCCCCAACCTCCCTGGCATGCTCCGATTGATTTTTTGCCCACCGCACGCTCGAACCCTGGGCCCACCCCTGAAATTGTGGGCTATAGCACACCGATTTTGCTCGAAAATGCCCCGTTCATGCAATTTTGCCCGTCTGTCTACCTAAATGGCCTAAAAAATTTAAACAGACCACACTGGGATGATCCCCAACTTCCCTGGCACGCCCCGATCAATTTTTGGGCCACAGCATGCCCGAACCTCGAGCCCACCCCTAAAACCGTAGGGTATAGCACACCGATTTGACCCAAAAATGTCCCATTCATTTCGTTTTGCCTGTTTGTCCACCCAAATAGCTATGAAAATTTAATCGGACAACACTGGGACGATCCCCAACCTCCCTGGCACGTCCCGATTTATTTTTGGCCCATAGCAAGCCCAGACCTGGGGCCTACCCCTAAAATCATAGGCTATAGCACACCAATTAGTCTGAAAATGCCCCGTTCATGTCGTATCACCCGTTTGTCCACCCGAATGGCCACAAAAATTTAAACGGACCACACTGGGATGATCTCCAACCTCCCTGGCATGCCCCGATTTATTTTTGGCCCACAGCACGCCTGGACGATCTCCAACCTCCCTGGCATACTCTTGTCGATTTTTGGCCCACAGCACATCCGAACCCCGGACACCCCCCCCCCCCGAAACCGTAGGCTATTGCACACCAATTTGGTCTGAAAATGCCCCGTTTACGTTGTTTCACCCATTTTTCCTCCCAAATGGCCACCAAAATTTAAACGGACTATACTAGGATGATTACCAACCTCTCTGGCATTTCCTAGTCGGTTTTCGGTGCATAGCACGCTCGGACCTCAGGTCCACCCCCAAAATTGTGGGCTATATCACACCGATTTAGCCCAAAAATGACCCATTGCGTCGTTTCATCCGTTTGTCCACCTGAATGGCCACAAAAATTTAAACGGACCACACTGGAATGATTCCCAACCTACCTTGCATGCCTCGATCAATTTTTGGCCCAAAGAATGCCCAAACCTCGAGCCCACCCCCAAAACCGTAGGCTTTAGCACACAAATGTTGCCCAAAAATGCCCCGTTCGCGCTATTTTGCCTGTTCGTCCACCAAATGACCATGAAAATTTAAACCGACCACACTGGGATGATCCTAAACCTTCCTGGTATACCGTAATCAATTTTTGGCCCACATCACACTCAGACCCTAGGCACGCCCCCGAAATCGTGGGCTAGCACACCGATTTGGCTCAAAAATGTCCCGTTTGCGCTATTTTGCTTTTTGTCCACCTAAATGGCCACGACAATTTAAACGGACCATACTGGGATAGTCCTCAACCCCCCTAGCATGCCTCAATCGATTTTCAGCCCACAGGACGCCTTAACCCCAAACCCACCCCCGAAACCGTGGGCTATAGCACATCGATTTGACCCAAAAATGCCTCATTCGCATCATTTTTCCTGTTTGTCCACCCGAATGGCCAAAAACATTTAAACGGACCATACTGGGATGATCCCCAACCTCCTGTCATGCCTTGATCAATTTTTTGCCCACAGCACGCTCAGACCCTAGGCCCACCCCCAAAATCGTAGGCTATAGCACACCGATTTGGCCAGAAAATGCCCTATTTGCGCTATTTAGTTCGTTTGTCAACCTAAATGGCCACGAAAATTTAAACAGACCGCACTGGGACTATTCCCAACCTCCTTAGCATGCCTCAGTCAATTTTCGGCCAATAGTACGCATGGACCCCGGGCCCACCACCCCCAAAACCATGGGCTATATTACACTGATTTGTCCCAAAAATGCCCCGTTCGCGTCATTCCCCCCGTTTGTTAACCCAAATGGCCACAAAAATTTAAACAAACCATACAGGGACGATCGCTAACCTCTGTGGCATGACCCAGTCAACTTTTGGCCAACAGCACGCCCGGACCCAGGCCCACCCCAGAAACCATGAGCTATAGCACACCGATTTGGCCCAAAAATACATCGTTCATGGCGTTTTGCCTATTTGACCATACAAATGGCCATAAAAATTTAAAAGGACCACACTGGGACGATCCCCAACATCCCTGGCATGCCCCGACCAATTTTTGACCCAGAGCACGCCCGGACCTTGTGTCCATCCCAGGAACCGTGGGCTATAGCACACCGATTTGGCCCTAAAATAGTCCTTTGCGCCGTTTTACCCGTTTGTCCACCCAAATGGCCATTAAAATTTATACGGACCACACTGGGATGTACCCCAACCTCCCTCGCATTCTCCAATCAATTTTTGGCCCACAGCACGCCCGAACCCCGTCCCACCACCAAAAACATGGGCTATAGCACAACGATTTATCCCGAAAATGTCCCGTTCGTGCCATTTCACCCGTTTGTCCATGAAAATTTAAACGGACCATACTAAGATAATCCCCAACCTCCCTGGCATACCCCGATCGATTTTCGGCCCACAGCACGTATGAACCTCGGGCCAACCCCCAAAACCGTGGGTTATAGTACACCGATTTGGCGTGAAAATGCCCTGTTCTTGCCGTTTCGCCCGCTTGTCCACTTGAATGGGCACAAAATTTATATGATCATATTGGGATGAGCCCCAACCTCCCTAGCATGTCCTAGTCAAGTTTTGAGCTACAGCATGCCCGAAACCCATGCCCACCCTCAAAATCGTGGTTTATAGCACGCTGATTTGACCGAAAAATGTCCTATTCGCGTTGTTTCCCCCGTTTCTCCACCCAAATAGCCAATAAAATTTAAATGGACCACACTGGGACGATCACCAACCTCCCCGACATACTCCAGTCAATTTTAGGTCCACAGCACGTTCGGACCCCTGGCCCACCTCCCAAACCGTGGGCTATAGCACACCGATTTGGTGAGAAAATGCCTCATTCGTGTTGTTTCACCCGTTTGTCGACACAAATGGCCACGAAAATTTAAAAGTACCACAGCGATATGATCCCCAACTGGGCCAGGGCCTAACCCCGAGACTGTGGGCTATAGCACACTAATTTGGCCCGAAAATGCCCCATTAGTGCCATTTTGCCCGTTTGTCCACCCATATGGCTACGCAAATTTAAAAGGACTATACTGGGATGATTCCTAACCTTTCTGGCATGCCCCAATCAATTTTCAGCCCACAGAATGCTCGTACCCTGGGTCCACCCCCAAAATCGTGGGCTATAGCACACCAATTTGACCATAAAATGCCCCGTTCGGGCTGTTTCGCCTATTTTTAAAATGAATTGCTACGAAAATTTAAATGAACCACACTGGGATGATCCCCAACCTCCCTGGCATGCCACAATAAATTTTTAGCCCACAACACGCTCGGACCCCGGGCCCACCCCAAAACTATGTCTATAGCACACCAATTAGTCCTGAAAATGCCCCGTTCATACTGTTTAGCCCGTTTGTCCACCCGAATGGCCATAAAAATTTAAACGGACCACACTGGAATGATCCCTTACCTCCCTGGCATGCCCTGGTCAATTTTTGGCTAATAGCACACCTAGAAGTTGGGCCCACCCCCAAAACCGTGGGCTATAGCACATCGATTTGGCCCAAACTGTTTTCCCCGTTTGTCCATCTGAATGGCCATAAAAATTTAAACGGACCACACTGGGATAATCCCTAATCTCCCTGGCATGCCCTGGTCAATTTTTGGCCCACAACACACCCAGACCTCGGGCCCACTCCCGAAACCGTGGGCTATAGCATACCTATTTAGCCTGAAAATTCCTCGTTCGCGTTGTTTCGCCTGTTTGTCCACCCAAATGGCCACAAAAATTTAAACGAACCATACTGGGACGATCCCTAACCTCCCTGGCATGACCCAATCAATTTTCAGCCCATAACACCCTAACCTCGAGCCCACCCCCACAAACATATGCTATAGCACACAATATTATCCGAAAATGCCCCGTTCTATTTCGCCTGTTTGTCCCCCCAAATGGCTACGAAAATATAAACGAACCACACTAGGATGATCCCAAACCTTCCTGGTATGCCTCGATCAAGTTTTGGCCTACATTATGCTCAAACCACGGGCCCACCACCAAAATCGTGGGCTATAGCACACCGATTTGTCCCGAAAATGCACCGTTTCCGCTGTTTCGCCCGTTTGTCCACCCAAATGGCCACGACAATTTAGACGGACCACACTGGGACGATCCCCAACCCCCTGGCATGCCTCAGTTGATTTTTGGCCCGCAGCACGCCTGAACCCTGAGGTCACCCCCGAAACCGCGTGCTATAGCACATCGACTTGGCATGAAAATGCCCTGTTTGTGTTGTTTCGCCCGTTTGTCAAACCGAATGGCGATGAAAATTTTAACGGACCACACTGGGATGATCCCTAACCTCCCTGGCACGCCCTCATAAATTTTTGGCCCACCGCACGCCTGGAACCCGGGCCCACCCCCGAAACTGTGGGCTATAGCACACCGATTTGGCCCGAAAATACCCCATTCGCGCCGTTTCACTCATTTGTCCACCCGAATGGCCACAAAAATTTAAACGGAACACACTGGGACAATCCCCAATCTCTCTGTCATATCCCGATCAATTTTTGGCCCACAGCATGCCCAGACCTCGGACCCACCCCCGAAATCGTGGGCTATAGCACATCGATTTAGCTCGAAAATGACCCGTTCGCATTGTTTCTCCTGTTTGTCCATACAAATGGCCATAAATATTTAAACGGACCACACTGGGATGATCCCCAACCTCCCTAGCATGCCCTGGTTGATTTTCTGCCCACAACACGCTCGGAACCCGGGCCCACCAATGAAAATGTGGGTTATAGCACACCGATTTAAACTTAAAAAAACAAGTTCGTGCTGTTTTGCCCGTTTGTCCACCTAAATGGCCACAAAAATTTAAACGGACCACACTGAGATGATCCCCAACCATCCTGGCACGCCCCGGTCGATTTTTGGCATACAGCAAATTCGAACCCTAAGCCCACCCCTAAAATCGTAGGCTATAGCACATTGATATGGCTCGAAAATGCCCCGTGCCTGCTGTTTTACCCGTTTTTCCATCAAAATGGCTTCAAAAATTTTAACAAACCACACTAGGATGATCCCTAACCTCCCTGGCATGGCCCAATCAATTTTTATCCCACAACACGCCTGAACCCTGATCCCACCCCCAAAGTCATGGGCTATAGCAACTTATTTGGCCCAAAAATGCCCTGTTCGCGCCGTTTCGCCCGTTTGTCCACCTGAATGGCCATAAAACTTTAAACGGACCATACTGGAACGATTCCCAACCTCCCTGTCATGCCCTGGTCAATGTTTCGCCCACAGAACGCTCGAACCCCGAGCCCACCCCTAAAATCGTGGGCTATAGCACACCGATTTGGTCCGAAAATACCCCGTTTGCACTATTTCATCCGTTTGTCTAGTCGAATGGCCACGAAAATTTAAATGGACCACACTGAAATGATTTCCAACCTCCATGGCAAGCCTTGATCAATTTTTGGGCCACAGCACGCCCGAACCCCAGGCCCATCCCCAAAACCGTAGGCAATAGCACACTAATATAGCCCAAAAATGTCCCGTTCGTGCTCTTTCGCGTGTTTGTCCACCCAAATGGCCGCGATAATTAAATGGACCACACTAGGATGCTCCCCAACCCCTGTAGCACGCCTCAGTCAATTTTTGGCCCACAACACGTCCAAAACCTGATCCCACCCCTGAAACTGTGGGTTATAGCTCACCAATTTGTCCCGAAAATGCCCCGTTCGCGCCGTTTCGCCCGTTTATCCACTCGAATGGCCACAAAAATTTAAAGGAACCATACTTGGATGATCCTCTACCTCCGTGAAATTATCCAATTAATTTTTGGCCTACAGCATACTCTGACGCAGGGCCACCCCCAAAACTGTGGGCTATTGCACACCGATTTGGCTCGAAAATGCACCGTTCGCACCATTTCGCTCGTTTGTCAACCTGAATAGCCATGAAAATTTAAATGGACCACACTGGGACTATCCCAAACCTCCCTAGCACGCTTTGGTCGATTTTTGACAAACAGATCGCTCGAAACCCAGGCCCACCCCTAAAACCATAGGTTATAGCACACTGATTTGGCCCGAGAATGCCCCGTTCCCGCTGTTTCGCCCGTTTGTCAACTCAAATGGCCACAAAAATTTAAACAGACCATACTGGGACGATCTCCAACCTCCTTAAAAAGCCCCAATCAATTTTTGGCCCATAGCACGCCCGGACCCCAGGCTCACCCTCGAAACTGTGGGATATAACACATCGATTTGGCCCAAAAATGCCCCATTCAAGCCATTTCGCCCGTTAATCCACCGAAATAGCCACGAAAATTTAAAAAGACCATACTGGGACTATCCCCAACCTCCCTGGTACTCCCCAATTGATTTTTAGCCAACAGTACGCCCGAATGCTGTGCCCATCCCTGGAACCGTGGGCTATAGAACACCAATTTGGCCCAAAAATGGCCCGTTCGCGCCATTTTGCCGGTTTGTCCACACGAATGGCCATGAAGATTTATACGGACCACACTGGGATGAACCCCAACATCCCTGGCATGCCCCAATTAATTTTCGACCTACAGCATGACCGAACCCCGGCCCACCCCCAAAATTGTGGGCTATAGCACACCGATTTGTCCCAAAAATGCCTCGTTCGTGCCATTTAGCCCGTTTGTCCACTCGAATGGCCACAAAAATTTAAAAAGACCACACTTGGATGATCCCCAACCTCCTTAGTACACCCCGATCAATTTTTGGACCACAGCACGCACGAACCCTAGGCCAACCCCCGAAATCAGAGGTTATAGAATACCGATTTGGCTCAAAAATACCCCGTTCTCGCCGTTTTGCCTATTTGTCCACCCAAATGGGCATGAAAATTTATACGACCATACTATCATGATCCCCAACCTCCCTGGCATGCCCCGATCAAGGTTTGGCCTACAGCACACCCGGACCCCGTGCCCACCCCCAAAATAGTGGAGTATAGCACATCAATTTGACCCAAAAATTTCCCGTTCGCACCGTTTCGCCCGTTTGTCTACCTAAATGGCCACAAAAATTTAAACGGCCCACACTAAGATGATCTCCGACCGTCTTGGCATACCACGGTTGATTTTTGACCACAACACATCTGGACCCCGGGCCCACCCCCAAACCATGGGTTATAGCTCACCAATTTGACCAGATAATGCCCCGTTCGTGTCGTTTTGCCCGTTTGTCCACACAAATGGCCACAAAAATTTAAATGAACCACAGTGAGACGATCCCCAACCTCCCTGGCATGCCTCGATCAATTTTCGACCCATAATAGTCCTGTACCCCGGGCCCACCCCCGAAACCGTGGGCTATAGCACACAGATTTGGCCTGAAAGTGCCCCGTTTGCGCTGTTTCGCCCGTCTGTCCACCCGAATGGCCGCAAAAATTTAAACCGACCACACTAGGATGATCCCCAACCTCCCTGGCACACCCCGGTTGAATTTTAGCCTACAACATACCTGAACCTTGGGTCTTCCCCGAAATCGTGGGCTATAGCACATCAATTTAGCCCGAAAATGCCCCGTTCGTGTCGTTTCGCCCATTTGTCCACCCATATGGCCATGAAAATTTAAACAAACTAGACTGGGATGATTCCCAACCTCCCTGGCATGCCCCGATCAAATTTCAGCCGACAGCGTGCCCGAACCCCGGACCCACCCTCAAAATCATAGGTTATAGCACACCTATTTGACCCGAAAATGCCCCATTCACGCTGTTTGTCACCCGAATGGCTACGAAAATTTAAACAAACCACACTTGGATAATCCCCAACCTCCTTGGCATGCTTCGATTGATTTTTAGCCCACAACACGCCGAACCCCGGGCCCATCCCTAAAAGCGTGGGCTATAGCAAACCAATTTGGCACGAAAATGCCCCATTCGTGCTATTTCGCTCGTTTGTCCACCCGAATGGCTACAAAAATTTAAATGGACCACACTGGGATAATCCCCAACCTCCCTAGCATGCCCTGGTCAATATTTGGCCCACAGCACGCCTGAAACCAGGGACCACCCCCAAAACCGTGGGATATTGCACACCAATTTGCCCTAAAAATGTCTTGTTCATGCTGTTTCGACCGTTTGCCCATCCGAATGGCCACAAAAATTTAAATGGACCATACTGGGACAATCCCTAATCTCCCTATCAGACCTCAGTTAATCTTTGGCACACAGCATGCCCGAACTTTGGACCCACCCCCAAACCGTGGGCTATAGCGCATCGATTTGGCCCAAAAATGCCCTATTCGTGCGGTTTCGCCCGTTTGTCCACTCGAATGGCCACAGAGAATTAAAAGAACCACACTGAGATGATCCTCAACCACCCTGACAAGCCCCGATCGATTTTTAGCCCATAGAACATTCGGACCCCACGCCCACCGCCCAAACCATGGGCTATAGCACACCGATATGGCTCAAAAATACCCCGTTCGCGCCGTTTCTCTAGTTTGTCCACCCAAATGGCCACAAAAATTGAAATGGACCACACTGGGATGATCCCCAACATCACTGACATGCCCCAGTCGATTTTTGGCCCACAGAACGTACGAACCCTGGGCCCACCCCCAAACCCTTGGGCTATAGCACACCGATTTTGCACAAAAATGCCCCGTTCGCACCATTTCGCCCGTTTGTCCATCCGAATGGCCATAAAAATTTAACGGACCATACTGGGATGATTCCTAACCTCCTTGGCATGCCCCGATAAATTTTCATCCCACAACACACTCGAACTTCGGGCCACCTGAAACTGTGGGCTATAGCACACCGATTTGGCCCAAAAATGCCACGTTCGCACCGTTTTGACTGTTCGCCAACCCGAATGGTGACAAAAATTTAAATGAACCACACTGGGATGATTTCTAACCTCCCTAGCACGCCCCGATCAGTTTTTGGCCCACAGCATGCCTGAACCCTAGGCCCACCCCCAAAATCATAGGCTATAGCACACCAATATTGCCTGAAAATGCCCCGTTCGCGCCTTTCGCCTGTTTGTCCACTCAAATAGCCACAAAAATTTAAACGGACCACACTGGAATGATCCCTAACCTCCGTGGCACATCCCAATCAATTTTTGGCCCACAGCACACTCGGACCCCTGGCCCACCCTCAAATCGTTGGCTATAGCACACCGATTTGGCCTGAAAATGCCCCATTTGCACCGTTTCACGCGTTTGTCCACCCGCATGGCCATAAAAATTTAAACGGACCATACTGGGATGATTCCCAACCTCCTTGGCATACCTCGGTCGATTTTTGGCCCACAGCACACTAGGACCTCGAGCCCACCCCCAAAATTGTTTAGTATAGCACACCGATTTGGCCGAAAAATACCCCGTTCACTCCATTTCATCCATTTGTCCACACGAATAGCCATGAAAATTTAAACGGACCATACTGGAATGATTCTCAACCTCCATGGCATGCCTTTATCAATTTTTCTTCCACAGCATGCCCGAACCTTGGGCCCACCCCCAAAACCATAGGTAATAGCACACTAATATTGCCCAAAAATGCCCCGTTCGTGCCATTTCGCCAGTTTGTCAACCCAAATGGCCATGAAAATTTAAACGGACCACACTAGGATGATCCAAACCTTTCTGGTATGCCGCGATCAATTTTTGTCCCACATCACGCCCGAACCTCGAGCCCACCCCCAAAACCGTGGGCTATAGCACACTAATTTGTCCTGAAAATGCCCCGTTCGCGCTGTTTTGCCTATTTGTCCACCCAAATGGACACGATAATTTAAACGGACCATACTGGGATGATCCCCAACCCCCCTAATATGTCTTAGTTGATTTTCGAACAACAACACGCTCGAACCCCGAGGTTACCCCCAAAACTGTGGGCTATAGCACACTGATTTGGCTAAAAAATACCCCGTTTGTGCTGTTTTACCCCTTTGTCCAACCGAATGGCGACGAAAATTTAAACGGACCACACTGGATGATCCCCAAACTCCTTGGCATGCACTGGTCAATTTTTGGCCCACCGTACGCTTGAAACCCGGGCCCACCCCCAAAAACGTGGGCTATGACACACCGATTTAGCTTGAAAATGCCCCGTTCGCACCGTTTCGCCCGTTTGTCCACCCGAATGGCCACAAAAATTTATACAGACCATAGTGGGATGATCCCCAACCTCCCTAGCATGCCCTGGTTGATTTTTGACCTACATTACTCTCGAGCACGGGCCCACTCCCAAAACCGTAGGCTATTGCACATCGATTTGGCTCGAAAATGCCCCGTTCGCACCATTTTGCTCGTTTGTCAACCTTAATGGCCATGAAAATTTAAACGGCCCATATTGGGACTATCCCCAACTTCCCTGGCACACCTCAATCAATTTTTGGCAAACAACACGCACGAACCCCGTGCCCACCCCCAAAACCGTAGGCTATAGCTCACCGATTTGGTTCGAGAATGCCCCGTTGGCACCGTTTCGCCCCTTTGTCAACCCAAATGGCCACGAAAATTTAAAAGGACCATATTGGGATGATCCCCAACCTACTTGGCATGCACCGGTCAATTTTCAACCCACAACATGCCCAGACCCCGGGCTCACCCCCAAAACTGTGGGCTATAGCACACAGATTTGGCCCGAAAATGCGCCGTTCACGCCGTTTCGCCTATTTATCCACCCAAATGGCCACAAAAATTTAAAGGACCACACTGGGACTATCCCCAACCTCCCTAGTACTCCCCGGTCAATTTTTGGCCCATAAAAAGCCCAGACCCTGTGCCCATCCCTGGAACCGTGGGATATAGAACACCGATTTGGCCTAAAAATTGCCGGTGCACTCCGTTTCGCCAGTTTATCCACCCAAATATCCAAGAAAATTTATATGGACCACACTGGGATGAACCCCAACCTTCCTGGCATGCCCCAATCAATTTTTGGCCTACAGCACGCCTGGGCCGTAGGCCATCCCCAAAATCGTGGGCTATATAGCACACCGATTTATCCTGAAAATGCCTTATCCGTGCCATTTATCCAGTTTGTCCATTCAAATGGCCACAAAAATTTAAACGTACCACACTGGCTGATCCCCAACCTCCCTAGCATGCCCCAATTGATTTTCGGCCTACAGCACGCACGAAACCCAGAGCAACCCCTAAAATCGTGGGTTATAACACACTTATTTGGCCCAAAAATGCCCCATTTGCACCGTTTCGCCTGTCTGTCCACTCGAACGGCCATAAAAATTTAAACCAACCACAGTAGGATGATCCCCAACCTCTCTATAATGCCTCGGTTGATTCGTGGCTTACAACATGCTCGAACCTTGGGCCCACCCCCAAAATCGTGGGCTATAGCACACCAATTTGGCTCGAAAATGCCTTATTCGCGTCGTTTCGCCCGTTTGTCCACCCATCTGGCCACGAAAATTTAAACACACCACACTGGGATAATTCCCAACCTCCCTGATACATCCCGATTGATTTTCGGCAAATAGCATGCCCGGACCCCTGGCCCACCCCCAAAATCGTGGGTTATAGCACACCGATTTGACCTGAAAATGCCCCGTTCACGCTGTTTCACCTGTTTGTCACCCGAATGGCTACGAAAATTTAAAAAAATCACACTTGGACAATCCCCAACCTCCCTGGCATGCTCTATTTGATTTTTGGCCCACAACACGCCTGGACCCCGGGCCCAGCCCCCAAAATGTGGGCTATAGCACACCAATTTGGCCCCAAAATGCCCCATTCGTGCTGTTTTGCCGGTTTTCCACCCAAATGACTACGAAAATTTAAACGGATCACACTGGGACGATCCCCAACCTTCCTAGCACACCTTGGTCGATTTTTGGCCCACAACTTACCTGGAACCCGAGGCCACCCCTGAAACCATAGGCTATTGCACACCGATTTAGCCCCAAAACACCCCGTTCATGCAGTTTCAACCGTTTGCCCACCCGAATGACCACAAAAATCTTAACAAACCACACTGGGACAATCCCTAATCTCTCTGGCATGCCTCGATTAATTTTTATCCCACAACACGCCTGAACCTCGGGGCCACCCCTAAAATCCTGGGCTATAGCGCACCGATTTAGGCTGAAAATGCCCTGTTCGCGCCGTTTCGCTCGTTTGTCCATCCAAATAGCCACGAAAATTTAAGCGGACCACACTGGGATGATCCCAATCTCCCTGGCATGCCCTGATAGATTTTCTATCCACAGCACGTCCGAACCCGAGCCCACCAATAAAAACATGGGCTATAGCACACCGATTTGTCCCAAAAAAACCCCGTTCGCATCATTTCGCCCGTTTTTCCACTCAAATGGCCATAAAAATTTAAAAGAACCACACTAAGATGATCCCCAACAACCCTGGCATGCCCCGATAGATTTTTCGCCCACAGTACAATCGGACCCCAATCCCACTACAAAAATCATGGGCTATAGCACACTGATATGGCTCGAAAATTCCCCGTTCTCGTCGTTTCTCCCGTTTGTCCACCCAAATGGCCACAAAAATTTAAAAGGACCACACTGGGATGATCCCAACCTCCCTGGTATATGCCAGTCGATTTTTGGCGCACAACATGCCTGAACCCCGAGCCCACCCCTAAAACCGTTGACTATAGCACACTGATTTGGCCCAAAAATGGCTTGGTCGCGCCGTTTTGCCCGTTTGTCCACCCGAATGGCCACAAAAATTTAAATGGACTATACTAGGATGATTCCCAACCTCCCTGGCATGCCTCGATCAATTTTCGGCGAACAACATGCTCAGACCCCGGGCCCCCCAAAACTGTGGGCCATAGCACACCGATTTGGCCCGTAAATGCCACGTTCGCGCCGTTTCATCCGTTTGTCTACTCGAATGGTCACAAAAAATTTAACGGATCACACTGAAATGATTCCTAACCTCCCTGGCACATCTCAATCAATTTTTGGCCCACAGCATGCCTGAACCCCGGCCGCACCCCAAAAAGCATAGGCTATAGCACAATAATATTGCTCGAAAATGCCCCGTTTATGCTATTTCGCCTGTTTGTCCTCCCAAATGGCCACAAAAATTTAAACGGACCACACTGGGATGATCCCCAACCTCTCAGGCATGCCTCGGTTAATTTTTGCTCCACAGCACGCCCAGACCTTGAGCCCATCCCCAAAATCATGGGCTATAGCTCACCGATTTGGCCCAAAACTGCCCCATTCACGCCATTTCGCCCGTTTGTCCCCCCAAATTGCCACAAAAATTTAAATGGACAACACTGGGATGATCCCAAACTCCCTGGCATGCCCCGATCAATTTTTGGCCTACAGTAAGCCCGGTCCCGAGGCCCACCCCCAAAACCGTGGGCTATAGCACACTGATTTATCCCCAAAATGCCCTGTTCGCGTCGTTTCGCTAATTTGTCCACCCAAATGACCACGAAAATTTAAAAGGACCACACAGGTATGATCCCCAACCTCCCTGGCATACCCCGATCAATTTTTAGCCCAAAGCACGCCCGGAACCTGTTCCCATCCCTGGAACCGTGGGCTATAGCACGCCGATTTGGCCAGAAAATGGCTCGTTTGGGCTGTTTTGCCCGTTTGTTCACCCGAATGGCCACAAAAATTGATACGGACACACTGGGATAAACCCCAACCTCCCTGGCATGCCCTAATCAATTTTTGGCCTACAGCACACCCGGACCCTAGGCCCACCCCCAAAAGCGTGGGCTGTAGCACATCGATTTATCCCGAAAATGCCCCATTCGGACCATACTGGGATATCCCCAACCTCCCTGGCATGCCCCGATCGATTTTTGACCCATAACACATACGAACCCCGAGCCCACCCCTAAAATCGTGGGCTATAGCACACCAATTTGGCCCGAAAATGCCCCGTTCGTACCTTTTCGCCCGTTTGTCAACCCAAATAGACACAAAAATTTAAACGGACCATACTGGATAATCCCAAATCTCCCTGGCACGCCCTAGTCGATTTTTAGCCCACAACACGCCTAGACCCCGGGCTTAGGCCCAAAACTTAGGGCTACAGCACACCGATTTGGCCCGAAAATGCCCCATTCACGCTGTTTCGCTCATTTGTCCACCCAAATAGCCACAAAAATTTAATAGGACCACACTAGGACGATCCCCAATATCCCTGGCATGCCCCAGTCGATTTTTGGCCCACATCACGCCCGGACCCTATGCCCATCCCTGGAATCGTGGGCTATAGCACACCGATTTGACCCGAAAATAACCCATTCATGCTGTTTGGCCCGTCTGTCCACCCAAATAGCCACAAAAATTTAAACGGACCACACCGGAATGATCCCCAACTTTCCTGGCATGCCCCGGTCAATTTTTGGCCTACAACACGATCGAACCTCAGGCCCACCCCCAAAACCGTCGGCTATAGCACACCGATTTAGCCCAAAAATTCTCCAATCGTGTCGTTTCGCCCGTTTATCCACCCAAATGGCGACGAAACCTTAGACGGACCACACTGGGATGATCCTCAACCTCCTTGGCTGTCCTAGTTGATTTTCTACCCACAGCACGCCAGGACTCTAGGCCCACCAACAAAAACGTGTGTTATAGCACACCGATTTAGCCTGAAAAAATCCCGTTCGAGCCGTTTCGCCCGTTTGTCCACCCAAATGGCCACGAAAATTTAAACGAACCACACAGAGATGATCCCCAACCACTCTGGCATACCCCGATCAATTTTTGACACACTGCACATTCGGACCCCGAGCCCACCCCCAAAATCGTAGGCTTTAGCACACCGATAGGCTCAAAAATATCCCGTTCATGCCATTTCATTCGTTTGTCCACTGAAATTGCCACAAAATTTAAACGGACCACACTTGAAAGATCCCCAACCTCCCTGGCAAGCAAAAATTGATTTTTTGCCCACATCACGCCCGAACCCCAGGCCCACCCCCAAAACCATGGGCTATTAGCACACTAATTTGGCCCAAAAATTCCCTGTTCGCGCTGTTTCTCCCGTTTGTCCACCTAAATGTCCACGACAATTAAGAACCACACTGGGATGATCCCCAACTTCCATGGCACGCCTCAGTCAATTTTCAGCTCACAGCATGCTCGAACCCCGAGCCCACCCCCAAAACCGTAGGCTATAGCATACCAATTTGACCTGAAAGTGCCCCGTTTGCGCCGTTTTGCCCGTTTGTCAACCTGAATGGCCACGAAAATTTAAATGGACCACACTAGGACTATCCCCAACTTCCCTGGCACGCCCTAGTCAAATTTTAGCCTATATCATGGCCCACTCCCAAAATCGTGGGCTATAGCACTCTGATTTGGACCGAAAATGCCTCATTCACGCCGTTTCATCCGTTTGTCCATCCAAATGGCCATGAAAATTTAAAAGGACCACACTAGGATGATCCCCAACCTCTCTGGCACGCCCCGGTCGATTTTTAGTACATAGCATGCTCGGACCCTATGTCCATCCCTAGAATCATGGGCTATAGCATATCGATTTAGCCCAAAACTGGCCCATTCGCGCTGTTTCGCTCGTTTGTCCACCCGAATGGCCACAAAAATTTATGCGGACTACACTGGGACAAACTCCAACCTCCCTGGCATGCCCCAATCGATATCGGCCTACAAAACGTTGGGACACCGAGCCCACCCCCAAAACTGTGGGCTATAACACACCGATTTATCCCGAAAATGCCCCATTCGTGCCATTTCTCTCGTTAGTCCACCCGAATGGCCACGAAAATTTAAACGGAAAACACTGGGATAATCCCCAACCTCCCTGGTATGCCCCGATTGATTTTCAGCCCACAGCACTCCAGAATCCTGGGCCCACCCCCAAAACCGTGGGTTATAGCACACCCATTTAGCCCGAAAATGCCCTATTTTCGCCGTTTCACCCGTTTGTCCACCCAAATGGGCACATAATTTTATACAACCACAGCGGGATGATCCCCAACCTCCCTATCACGCCCCGATCAAGTTTCTGCCTACAGCACGCCCGGACCCCGTGCCCACCCCCAAAACCGTGGACTATAACACACTAATTTGACCCAAAAATATCTCGTTTGCATCGTTTCGCCCGTTAGTCCACCTAAATAGCCACGAAAAGTTAAATGGACCACATTGGCACAATCCTCAACCTCCCTCGCATACCCCGATCGATTTTTGTCCCACAGCACGTCCGAACACCGGGTCCTCCCCCAAACCGTGGGCTATATAGCACATCAATTTGACCAGAAAATGCCCCATTCGCGTCGTTTCGCCCGTTTGTCTATACAAATGGCCACAAAAATTTAAACAAACCACAGTCGGACGATCCCCAACCTCCCTGACACGCCCCGATCAATTTTTGGCCCACAGCACGCTTGGACCCTAGGCACCCCCCCCTCCGAAACCGTGGGTTATAATACACCAATTTGGCCCAAAAATGCCCCGTTCATGCCAATTCTCCCGTTTGTCAACCTGAATGGCCACGAATATTTAAACATACCACATTGGGACTATCCCCAACCTCCATGGCATGCCCCAATCAATTTTTGGACAACAGCATGCACGAACCCTCGGCCCACCCCCAAAATCGTGGGGTATAGCATATCGATTTTGCCCAAAAACACCTCATTCATGCCGTTTTGTCCGTTTGTCAACCCAAATAACCACAAAAATTTAAACGGACCACAGTCGGATGATCCCCAACCTCCCTGGCATGCCCCGATCAATTTTCAGCAGACAGCATGCCTGGAGCTCGGGCCCACCCCCAAAAGCATAAGTTATAGCACATCGATTTGACCCGAAAATGCCCCATTCACGCTGTTTTTCCTGTTTGACACCCAAATGGCTACAAAAATTTAAAAGGACCACACTAGGATGATCCCCAACCTCCCTGGCATGCCCTAATTGATTTTCAGCCTACAGCACGCTCGAACCCCGGACCCACCCCCAAATCCATGGGCTATAACACACCGATTTATCTCGAAAATGCCCTGTTCATTCTATTTCGCCCGTTCATCGACCCGAATGGCCACAAAATTTCAAAAAGACCACACTAGGATGATCCCCAACCTCCCTAGCACGCCCCGATTGATTTTCAGCCCATAACACGCCCGTACCCCAGGACCACCCCCGAAAATGTGGGCTATAGCACACCAATTTGGTTGGAAAATGCTTCGTTCTCGCTGTTTCACCCTTTTTTCATCCAATTAGGCACAAATATTTATACAACCATACTTGGATGATCCCCCACATCCCTCGCACGCCTCAGTCAATTTATGGCCCACAGCTCGCCCAGACCATATACCCATCCCTGGAACTGTGGGCTATAGCACATCGACTTGACTCGAAAATTGCCCGTTCGCGCCTTTTCGCCCGTTTGTCAAAACGAATGGCCACAAAAATTTATACGGAGCACACTGGGATGATCCCAACCTCCCTGGCAGGCCTCGATTAATTTTCTATCCACAACACGAATGGACCCCGAGCCAACCCCCAAAACCGTGGGCTATAGCACACCAATTTGGCCCGAAAACGCCCCGTATGCCCCGTTTCACCCGTTTGTCAACCCAAATGGCCACAAAAATTTAAACGGATCATACTGGGATAATCCCAAATCTCCCTGGAACGCACCTGTCAAATTTGGGCCTACAGCACACTCGGACCCCGTGTCCTGAAAATGCCCCATTCGTGCCATTTCGCCCGTTCGTTCACCCAAATAGCTACAAATATTTAAACGGACCATACTGGATGATCCCCAGCCTCCCTGGCGCGCCCCAGCAGATTTTTGTCCCATAGCACACCCGGAACTCGGGGCCACCCTCGAAATCGTGGGCTATAGCACACCGATTTGGCCCAAAAATGCCCCGTTCACACCGTTTTTATCATTTGTCCACCCAAATAGCCACAAAATTAAAACAAACCATACTAGGACAAACCCCAACCTCCCTGGCATGCCCCAGTCAATTTTTGACCCACAGAACGCTTGGACCCCGGGCCCACTACTAAAACCGTGTGCTATAACACACCAATTTGGCCTGAAAATATCCTGTTTGTGCTATTCGGCCCATTTGTCCATCCAAATGGCCAGGAAAATTTAAACGGACCAAACTGGGATGATCCCCAACCTCTCTGTCATGCCCCGATTAATTTTTCACCCACAGCACAGCCGAACCCCAGGTCCACCCCCAAAACCATGGGTTATAGCACACCGATTTTGATCGAAAATGCTCCATTTGTGCCGTTTTGCCCGTTTCTCCACCCAAATGGCCACGAAAATATAAACAAACCACACTGGGATGATCCCCAATCTCCATGGCATGTCCCGGTTGATTTTTGGCCAACAGCACGCCCGGACCCCGGCCCACCCTTAAATCGTGGGCTATAGCACATCAATATGGCCCAAAAATGCTCTATTCATGTCGTTTTGCCCGTTTGTCCACCCAAATGGCCACAAAAATTTAAACGGACCACACTGGGATGATCCCTAACCTCCCAGGCACACCCCGGTCAATTTTTATCCCATAGCACGCCCAGACCCTGAGCCCATCCCCGAAACCGTGGGCTATAGCTCACTGATTTGGACCAAAACTGGCCCATTCGAGCCATTTCACCCGTTTGTCCCCCCAAATTGCCACAAAAATTTAAACGGATAACATTGGGATGATCCCAATCTCCCTGGCATACCCCGATCGATTTTTGGCCTACAGTAAGCCCGGTATCGGGGCCCACCTCTGAAACCGTGGGCTATAGCTCACCGATTTATCCCAAAAAAGCCCTGTTCGCGTTGTTTCGCCCGTTTGTCCACCCAAATGGCCACGAAAATTTGAACGGACCACACTGGGATGATATCCAACCTCCCTAGCATACCCCGATCAATTTTTGTCCCACAGAACTCTCGGAACCAGGGCCAACCCCCAAAATCGTGGCTAGAGCACACCAATTTGGATCGAAAATGCCCCATTCACATTGTTTTGCCTGTTTGTCCACCCAAATGGCCACAAAATTTTAAACGGACCACACTTGGATGATCCCCAACCTCCCTGGCATGCCCCGATTGATTTTTGGCCCACAACATGCCTGGACCGCGGGCTCACCCCCAAAACCGTGGGCTATAGCAGACCAATTTGGCCCAAAAAAGCCCCATTCACGCTATTTCGCCCGTTTATCCACCCAAATGGCCACGAAAATTTAAAAGGACCATACTGGGATAATCCTCAACCTTCCCGGCATGCCCTGATTAATTTTTTGCCCACAACACGCCCGGACCCTGGCATACCTTTGAAATCGTGGGCTATAGCACACCGATTTCACCAAAAAATGCCTTGTTCGCGCCGTTTTGCCCGTTTGTCCACCCAAATGTCCACAAAAATTTAAACGAACCATATTGGGATGATTCCCAGCCACCTTGGCATGCCTCGGTTGATTTTTGTCCCACATCACGCTCGAACCCTGAGCGCACCCTAAATCCATGGTCTATAGCACGCCAATTTGGCCCGAAAAAGTCCCTTTCACGCTGTTTCGCCCGTTTATCCATCCAAATAGCCACTAAAACTTAAACGAATCACACAGGGCTAATCCCCAACCTCCCTGGCATGCCCTGTTCGATTTTTGACCTAAAGCACACCCGAACCCCATTCCCACCCCCAAAATCGTAGGCTATAGCACAATGATTTATCCTGAAAATACCTCGTTAACACCATTTCGCCTGTTTGTCCACCCAAATGACCACGAATATTTAATCGAACTACACTGGAATGATTCCCAACCTCCCTGACATGCCTCAGTCAATTTTTGGCTAACAGCACGCTCGGACCCTGGGCCTTCCCTCAAAACCGTGGGCTATAGCACACCAATTTGATCCGAAAATGCCCCGTTCGCGCCGTTTTCACTGTTTGTCCACCCAAAATAGCCATGAAAATTTAAACGGACCATACTGGAATGATCCTCAACCTCCCTGGCATGCCCCGATTGATTTTTGGCCAACAGCACGCTCAGACCCTGGGCCCACCCTTAAAACCGTGGGCTATAGCTCACCGATTTGGTCCAAAAATACCCCGTTCGCTCCGTTTTGCCGTTTGTCCACCCAAATGGCCATGAAAATTTAAACGGACCACACTGGGATGATCCCCAACCTCGCTGGCACGCCCCTGTTGATTTTTATGCCACAACACGCCTGGACCCTGAGCCCACCCTCGAAACCGTGGGCTGTAGCACATAGATTTGTCCTAAAATCGCTTCGTTCGCGCCGTTTTGCCCGCTTGTCCACCTAAATAGCCATGAAAATTTAAACGTACCATACTAGGATGATCCCTAACCTCCCTGGCACGCCCTGATCGATTTTCAACCCACAGCACGCCCAAACCCCAGGCCCACCCCCAAAACCATGGGTTATAGCACACCGATTTGGCCCGAAAATTCCTCGTACATGCCATTTCGCCCGTTTGTCCTCCCAAATGCCCATAAAAATTTAAACGGACCGCACTTGGACGATCCCTAATCACCATGGCATGCCCGGTCGATTTTCGGCCCACAGTACGCCCAAATCATGGGCCCACCCCAAAATCGTGGGCTATAGCATATCAATTTGGCCCAAAAATTGCCCATTTTGTCCACAATAATGGCGATGAAATTTTAAACGGACCACACTGGGACGATCCTCGACAAATCTGGCATGCCCAAATCAATTTTTGTAACACAGGACCCCAAACGTTGGGCCCACCCCTGAAACCGTAGACTATAGCACACCAATTTGGCTCGAAAATACCCGCTTCGCAATGTTTCACCCGTTTGCCCACCCAAATGGCCACGAAAATTTAAACGGACCATACTGGGACGACCCCAACCTCCCTAGTGTCGATTGGTCGAATTTTAGCCCATAGCACGCCCGAACCCAGGGCCCATCCCTAAAACCATGGTCTATAGCACATCGATTTGGCCCGAAAATGCCTCGTTTGCATTGTTTTGCCCATTTGTCCACTCAAATATCCACGAAAATTTAAACGGACCACACAGGGACGATCCCCAACCTCCCTAGCACGCCCCGGTCAATTTTTAGCCCACAACATACCTAAACCTTGAGCCCACCACCAAAACCGTGGGCTATAGCACACCCCAATTGATATTCGGCCTACAGCATGCTCGGAACCTGGGCCAACCCCCAAAATCGTGGGCTAGATCACACCGATTGGATCGAAAATGCCCTATTTGCATTGTTTTACCTGTTTGTCCACCCAAATGGCCATGAAATTTTAAACGGACCATACTTGAACGATTTTCAACCTCCCTAGCATGCCCCGATCGATTTTTGGCTTATTACACGCTCGGACCGCGGACCCACCCCCAAAATCGTGGGCTATAGCAAACCGATTTGGTCCAAATATGCCCCATTCGTACCATTTCACCCGTTTGTCCACCCAAATAGCCACGAAAAATTAAATGGACCATACTGGGATGATCCCCAACCTCCCTGGCATGCCCCGATTGATATTTGGCCCATAAAATGCCCATACCCTGGACCACCTCCAAAATCGTGGGTTATAGCACACCAATTTCACTCGAAAATACTCCATTCGCGCCGTTTCGCCCGTTTGTCCACCCAAATGACCACGAAAATTTAAACGAACCATACCGGGATGATCCCCAACCACCTTGCACGTCTCAGTCAATTTTTGGCCTACAGCACATTTGGACCCTCAGTCCACCCTAAAACCGTGGGCTATAGCACACCAATTTAGCCCGAAAAAGTCCCTTTCACGCCGTTTTGCCTGTTTGTCCATCCAAATAGACACGAAAATTTAAACGGACCACACTGGGATGATTCCCAACCTCCCTGGCATGCCCCAATAGATTTTTGATCCAAAGCACACCTGGACCCCGTTCCCACCCCCGAAACCGTAGGCTATACCACAACGATTTGCCCTGAAAATATCGCGTCAACGCAGTTTTACCTGTTTGTCTACCCAAATGACCACAAAAATTTAAACGGACTACACTAGAATGATTCCCAACCTCGATGACACGCCTCGATCAATTTTTGGCTCTCAACATGCTCGGATCCTGGGCCCACCCCCAAAACCATGGGCTGTAGCCACTAATTTGATTTGAAAATGCCCCATTTGTATCGTTTTGACCGTTTGTCCACCCAAAATGGCAACAAAAATTTAAACGGACCATACTGGGATGATACCCCACCTCTCTGGCATGCTCCAATTGATTTTCGGCCCACAATACGCTCGGACCCTGGGTCCACCCCCAAAACTGTAGGCTATAGCACACCTATTTGGTCTGAAAATGCCTCATTCGCACCGTTTTGCCCGTTTGTCCACCCAAATAGCCACAAAAATTTAAATGGCCCACACTAGGATGATCCCCAACCTCCTTGGCACACCCCCAAAATCGTGGGCTATAGCACATAGATTTGTCCTAAAATTGCCCTATTTGCGCCGTTTCGCCTGTTTGTCCACCTAAATGGCCACGAAAATTTAAACATATCATACTGCGATGATACTTAACCTCTCTGGCACACCCTGATCAATTTTCAGCCCATAGCACGCTTGAACCCCAGGCCCACCCCCAAAACCATGGGTTATACAATTTGGCCCAAAAATTCCTCATTCATGCCATTTCGCCCGTTTGTCCACCCAAATTCCCATAAAAATTTAAACGGACCACACTGGGTCGATCCTGAATCTCCATGGCACCCCCCGGTTGATTTTTAGCCCACAGTATGCCCGAACCCTGGGCCCACCCCCAAAACCGTGGGCAATAGCATACCGATTTGGCCCAAAAATTGCCCGTTTGTCCACACAAATGGCGACAAAAATTTAAACAAACCACACTAGGACGATCCCCAACAACTCTGGAATGCCCCAATCATTGTTTTCCTCACAGGACCCCAAACCTTGGGCCTACCCCTGAAACCGTAGGCTATAGCACACTGATTTGGCCCGAAAATACCCCCTTCGCGATATTTCGCTCGTTTGTCCACCCAAATGGCCACGAAAATTTAAACGGACCGTACTGGAATGAACCCAACCTCCTTGGCATACCTTGATCAATTTTTAGCCTACAGCACGCCCGAACCCAGGGCCCATCTCCAAAACTGTGGGCTATAGCACACTGATTTAGCCCGAAAATGCCTCGTTTTCATTGTTTTGCCCGTTTGTCCACCAAAATGGCCATAAAAATTTAAACTGACCACACAGGGATGATCCCCAACCTCCCTAGCATGCCTCAGTCGATTTTCAGCCCTTAACAAACCCGAACCCCAAGCCCACCACCAAAACCGTGGGCTATAGAACACCAATTTCATCTGAAAATACCCCATTCGTATCGTTTCGCTCGTTTGTCCTCCCAAAAGGCCACAAAAATTTAAATGGACAATACTGGGATGATTCCCAACCTCCCTAGCATGCCTCAATTGATTTTTGACCTACAGTAAGCCCGGTCCCGGGGCCCACCCCAGAAATCGTGGGCTATAGCACATCGATTTAGATCAAAAATGCCCTGTTCGCCCCGTTTTGACAATTTGTCCACCCAAATAGCCACGAAAATTTAAACGAACCACACAGGGATGTTCCCCAACCTCCCTGTCGTATCCCGATCAATTTTTGGCCTATAGTAAGCCTGGTCGTGGGGCCCATCCCCAAAATCGTGGGCTATAACACATTGATTCAGCTCGAAAATGCCCCGTTCACGATGTTTTGCCCGTTTGTCCACCTAAACGGCCACAAAAATATAAACGAACCACACTGGGATGATCCCCAATCTTCCTGGCACACCTCGGTCGATTTTCAGCCTACCGCACACCCGAACCCAAGGCCCATCCCCGAAACCATGGGCTATAGCACACCATTTTGGCCCAAAAATGCCCCGTTCACGCTGTTTCGCTCGTTTGTCTATCTAAATGGCCAAAAAAATTTAAACGGGCCACACAGGGATGATGCCCAACCTCCTTAGCTCGCCTCGGTCGATTTTAGGCCCACAACATGCCCAAACACTGAGCCCACCCTCAAAACCGTGGGCTATAGCATACCAATTTGGCTCGAAAATGCCCCATTCGTGTTGTTTTCCTGTTTGTCCACCCAAATATCTACAAAAATTCAAACGTACCATACTGGGATGATCCCCAACCTCCCTATCACACCTCAGTCAATTTTTAGCCCACAACATGCTCGATTCCTGGGCCCACCCCAAAAACCGTGGGCTATAGCACACCAATTTGGACCAAAAATACTCCGTTCGCATTGTTTTGCCCGTTTGTCCACGAAATTTTAAAAAGACCACACTGGGATAATCCCCAACCTCTCTGGCTTACACCGGTCGATTTTTGGCTCGCAGCATGGTCGGACCCCGGTCCCACCCCCAAAACCGTGGGCTATAGCACACCGATTAGGCCCGAAAATACCCCATTTGCACCTTTTTACCCTTTTTCCACCGAAATGGCCACCAAAATTTAAACAGACCACACTGGGACGATCCCCAACCTCCCTGGCATGCCTCGGTTGATTTTTGTCCCACAGCACTCCCGAACCCCAGGCCCACCTCTGAGACCTTGGGCTATTGCACACCAATTTGGATCGAAAATACCCAATTTGTGCCGTTTTACCCATTTTTCCACCCAAATAGCCATGAAAAATTAAACGTACCACACTGGGATGATCCCCAAGCTCCCTGGCATGCTTTGGTCAATTTTTGGCCTACAGCATGCCCAAACCCAGGCCCACCCCAAAAACCGTAGCCTATTGCACATCGATTTAGCCTGAAAATTCTCCGTTCATGTTGTTTCACCCGTTTGTCCACCCAAATGGCCATGAAAATTTAAACAGACCACACTGGGATGATCCCCAACCTCCCTGGCATGCCCCTGTCAATTTTTGCCCCACAACACGCCCGGAACCTGCGCCCATCCCTAAAACTATGGGCTATATAGCACACCGATTTAGCCCAAAAATTCTTCGTTGGCGCCGTTTCGCCCGTTTGTCCACCCAAATGGGCTCAAAAATTTAAACAGACTACACTACTATGATCCTCAACCTCCCTATCATGCCCCAGTCGATCTTTGGTTGACAGCACGCTTGAAACCTGGGACCACCCCTAAACCCGAGCGCTATAGCACACCGATTTGATTCGAAAATCCCTCATTCACGTTGTTTCGCCCGTTTGATCGCCTAAATGGCCACAAAAATTTAAATGGACCATACTGGAATGATCCCCAACCTCCCTGGCATGACCTGGTCGATTTTATGCCCACAACACGCCCAGACCTCGAGCCCACCAATGAAAACGTGGGCGATAGCTCACCGATTTATCCCCAAAAAAACCTGTTCGCGCCATTTTGCCCGTTTGTCCACCCAAATGGCCATGGAAATTTAAAAAAACCACACTGAGATGATCCCCAACCACTCTGGCACGCCCCGATCGATTTTTGGCCCACGGCACATTCGGAACCCGGGTTCACCCTCCAAAACCGTGGGCTATAGAACATTGTTATAGCTCGAAAATGCCCCGTTCGCACCGTTTTGCCCATTTATCCACCCAAATGGCCAGAAAAATTTAAATGGACCATACTGGGATGATCCCCAACCTCCTTGGCATGCCCCGATCGATATTTATCCTACGGCACGCTCGGACCCCAGGCTTACTCCCAAAATCGTAGGCTATCGCACACCGATTTTGCACAAAAATGCCCTATTCGCACCGTTACACCCCTTTGCGTACCCAAATAGCCACAAAAATTTAAACGAAAAATATTGGGACGATCCCCAACCTCCCTGGCACACTCCAGTCAATTTTTGGACCACATCACGCTCGAAACCTAGTCCCACCCCCAAAATCGTGGGCTATAGCACACTTATTTGGCTCGAAAATACCCCGTTAGCGCCATTTCGCCTGTTTGTCCAACCAAATGGCACAAAAATTTAAACGGACCACACGGGGATGATCCCCAAGCTCCCTGGCATGCCTCTATCAATTTTCAGCCCACAGCACGCTTGAACACTGGGCCCACCCTCGAAACCGTGGGCAATAGCACACCGATTTGGCCCGAAAATGGCCCGATCACGCCGTTTCACCCGTTTATCCACCCAAATAGCTACTAAAATTTAGACAGACCACCCTGGGATGATCCCCAACCTCTCTTGCATGCCCCGGTCGATTTTAAGCCCAAATCACACCCGGACCCTGGGCCAATCACTAAAACCGTGGGCTATAGAATTTAGCCTAAAAATGCCCCATTTATGTTATTTTGCTCGTTTGACCACCCAAATGGCCACGAAAATTTAAACGGACCACTCATGGAAGATCCCCTACCTCCATGGCACACCCTGATTAATTTTTGGCCCACAGTACACTCAAAACCTGGGCCCAGCACCAAAATCATGGGTTATAAAACACTGATTTAGCCCGAAAATGCCCTGTTCATGCTGTTTCGCCCGTTTGTCCACCCAAATGGCCACGAAATTTCAAACGAACCACACTGGAATTGTCCCCAACCTCCCTGACATGTCCCGATTAATTTTCGACGCACGAAACGCCTGAACCCTGGCCCACCCCAAAAACTGTGGGCTATAGCTCATTGATTTGGCCTGAAAATGCCCCATACTATCATTTCGCCCCTTTGTCAACACAAATGGCCACGAAAATTTAAACGGACCATATTGGGAAGATCCCCAACCTCCCTGGCACGCCACGGTTAATTTTTGGCCCACAGCACGCTCGAACCCTGGGGCGACCCTAAAAACTGTGGGCTATAGCACATCGATTTGGCTCGAAAATGCTCCATTCGTGCCGTTTTGCCCATTTTTCCATACAAATGGCTAGAAAAAATTAAACGGACCATACTGGGATGATCCCCAACTTCCGTGGCATGCCCTGGTCGATTTTTGGCAAACAGCACACTCGAACCCCAGGTCCACCCCCAAAACTGTGGGCTATAGCACACCGATTTAGCCTGAAAATATCTCGTTCGCACCGTTTCGCCTGTTTGTCCATCCAAATGGCCACACAAATTTAAATAGACAACACTGGGACAATCTCCAATCTCCCTGGCATGATACGATCAATTTTTGACCCACAACACGCCTGAACCCTGGGACCACCTCCGAAATCATAGGCTATAGCACACCAATATGACCTGAAAATGCCCCATTCACGTTGTTTCACCCATTTGTCCATCCATAGGGCCACAAAAATTTAAATGGACTACACTGGAACGATTCCCAACCTCCAGGGCACGCACCGATCAATTTTTGCCCACAGTACGCTCGCACCCTGGGCCCATCCCCAAAAACATGGGCTATAACACAACGATTTGGCCCAAAAATGCAAGTTCCCACCGTTTCGCCCATTTGTCCACCCAAATATCCACGAAAATTTAAACAGACTACACTAAGACGATTCCCAACCTCCCTGGCATGCCCTGGGTGATTTTTTCCCCACAGCATACCCGAACCCTGGGCCCACCCCTGAAATCGTAGGCTATAGCACACAGATTTGTCCTAAAAATGCCCCGTTCACGCCGTTTCGCCCGTTTTTCAACCCAAATGGCTACGAAAATTTAAACGAGCCACACTAGGACGATCTTCAACCACCCTGGCATGCCCTGGTCAATTTTTGGTCCACATCACACTCGAAACCCAGGCCACACCTAAAAACGTGAGCTATAGCACACCGATTTGGGCCACAAATGCTCCGTTCACGCCGTTGCACCCGTTTGTCCACCCAAATGGCCACAAAAATTTAAACGGACCATACTGAGATGATTCCCAACCTCTTTGGCATGCCCCGATCGATATTTAGCCCATGGTACGCCCGGACCCCGAGCTCACCCCCAAAACCGTAGGCTATAGGACATCGATTTGGCCCAAAAATGCCTCGTTTGCGCCGTTTCACCCCTTTGCATACCCAAATGGCCACAAAAATTTAAACAGACAACAATGGGACGATCTCCAACCTTCCTGACATACGTCGGTCGATTTTCGGCCCACAGCACACTTGAAACCTAGTCCCACCCCCAAAACCGTGGGCAATAGCACTCAGATTTAGCTTAAAAATACCCTATCAGCGTCGTTTCACCCGTTTGTCAATCCAAATGGCCACGAAAATTTAAACAGACCATACTGGATGATCCCCAACCTTCCTGGCTTGCCCCGGTTGATTTTTGACCCACAGCACACCCGGACCTCGATCCCACCTCTGAAACCATGGGATATAGCACCTCTATTGCATGCCTCGGTCAATTTTTGGCCCACAGTACGCCCATACCCCGGGTCCACCCCCAAAACCATGGGCTATATAGCATATCGATTTGGCCCAAAAATACCCTATTCGCGCTGTTTCGACCATTTTTGCACCTAAATGGCCATAAAAATTTAAACAGACCATACTGGGTTGATTCCTAACCTCCCTGGCACCCCTTTGTCGATTTTTTGGCCACAACACGCTCGAACCTCGAGTCCGCCCCCAAAACCGAGGGCTATTGCACACCGATTTGGCCCAAAAATACCTCGTTCGCGTCGTTTGTCCTCCCAAATGGCATGAAAATTTAAACGGACCACACTGGGCGATCCCAAAGCTCCCTGGCACGCCTTGGTCGATTTTCGACTAGCAGCACGCCCGGACCCCCGGCCCACCCCCAAATCCATGGGCTATAGCATACAGATTTGGTCTGAAAATACCTCATTCTTTCTGTTTCACCCATTTGTCTACCCAAATGGAAACAAAACTTTAAACGGACCACACTGGTATGATCCCCAACCTCCCTGGCATACCCCGATCGATTTTCGACCTATAGCACGGCCGGTCCCTGGGCCCACCCCAAAACCGTGGGCTATAGCACACCAATTTTGCTTAAAAATGCTCCATTCGCGTTGTTTCTCCCTTTGTCTACCCAAATGGCCACAAAAATTTAAACCGACCACACTAGGATGATCCTCAACGTCCCTGGCATGCCCAGTCAATTTTTGGCCCATAGCACACCCGGACCCCGGTCCCACCTCTGAAACCGTGGGCAGTAGCACACCAATTTGGCCTGAAATTTCTCCATTTGCGCCGTTTCGCCCGTTTATCTATCCAAATGGCCACGAAAATTTAAACAGACCATACTAGGACGATCCCCAAGCTCCCTAGCACACCCCGATCGATTTTCAACCCCCAGCACATCTGGACCCCTGGCCCACCCACGAAATCAGGGGTTGTAGCGCACCGATTTGGCCCGAAAATGCCCTGTTTGAGTCGTTTCGCCCCTTTGTCCACCCAAATGGCCACAAAAATTTCAACGGAAAATACTGGGATGATCCCCAACCTCCATGGCACACCTCGATCAATTTTTGGCCCACAACATGCTCGAAACTTGGGCCCATCCCTAAAACTGTGGGCTATAGCACACAAATTTGGCCCAAAATGCCTCGTTCGCGTCGTTTTCCCTGTTTGTACACCCAAATGGCCACGAAACTTTAAATAGGTCACACTGGGATGATCCTCAACCTCCCTGGCATGCCCCAATCAATTTTTGGCCCATAGTATGCTCGGACCCCTGGCCAACCCCCAAAACTGTAGGCTATAGCACACTGATTTGGCCCGAAAATGCCTCGTTCGCGTCGTTTAGCCCCTTTGCCTTCCCAAATGGCCATGAAAATTTAAACAAAAAACCTTGGGACGATCCCCAACCTCTCTGACACTCCCCGATCGATTTTTGGCCCACAACACGCTCAAAAACTGGTCCCACCCCCAAAACCGTGGGTTATAACACACAGATTTGGCTCAAAAACACCCCGTTAGCATCGTTTCACCCGTTTGTCCATCCAAATCGCCACGAAAATTTAAACAGACCATACTGGGATGATCCCTAACCTCCCTAGCATGCCCCAGTCGATTTTTGACCCACAGCACGCCCGGACCTCGATCCTACCCCCAAAACCATAAGCTATAGCACACCAATTTGGCTCGAAAATGCCCCATTCGCCAAGTTTCGCCTGTTTGTCCACCCAAATAGCCACAAAAATTTAAACGGACCACATTGGGATGATCCCCAACCTCCCTAACATGCCCCGATCAATTTTTGGCCCACAGCAATCCCGTACACCGGGTCCACCCCCAAAATTGTGGGCTATATAGCACACCGATTTGGCCCAAAAATGCCCCGTTCGCGTTGTTTCAACTGTTTTTCCACCCAAATGGCCACGAAAATTTAAAAAGACTACACTAGGATGATCCCCCACCTCCCTGGCATGCCCTGGTCAATTTTTTGCCCACAGTACGCTCGGACCCTGAGCCCACCCCTAAAACCATGGACTATTGCACACCGATTTAGCCCAAAAATGTCCCGTTCGTGCCATTTCGCCCGTTTGTTTCCCCTAATGGCACAAAAATTTAAATGTACCATACTAGGATGATCCCCAAGCTCCCTGGTATGCCTCGGTTGATTTTCGGCCCACAGCACGTCCGGACCCCGGGCCTACCTGATACGAAAATGATCTACGAAGTACTAAAATAGTCCACAACACAAGGAGAAACTGAGAGTAAGATAGAGATAAGTCACGACAACAACACAAATACATGACATAAAGAAGACAAGATACAAACATACAAAGTGAAATAAGATAAGGGAAAGGCAAGATGACATAAGATCTTACGAAACAATGAGAACCAACACATGTATTGAATGAAGAGACCCTCAAAGTCGCAATAATCAAACACCAATATTCTTACGGTGACCGCTAAGAGAATCAACTCACCTCAAGAACCACCATTTCTAAGCAAATGTTAATATTGGTTTTTCCAAGCTCTAAACTACTATAGCTTTTCCAAGCCCTAACTAAGACTACACTAAGGTGTTTTACTCTTAAAGAGAGGACTTTCAATATTTCAATATTTCATCATTCATAAAAACTAACTAGCAAATGAACTAATAGAACCTATTTATAGTCTAACTTATTACATAACAAAATGACCATAATACCCTTAATGAAAAGGGGTGGTCATGGAGTGTTACTTGGACAAGGCTAAGTGACCAAAATGCCCATAATGAAGGCCCAAAATCGTGAGTCCTCAATTTTCAATGCTTCAAGCAATCTTCCACATGTGGGATTGCTCTTTGGTGTACTCAAATCGGCCCCTCCATGTAGGATCCCGTGTCCGCAATGCGACCAAAGCTTGATGCTCCACATACTGACTTTGAATGATGTCATCGAAAGCTAAGGTGGCCATTTGACTCGTATCATCCTCCCCTTATTGAAAAGGATTCGACTCGAATCCAAACCTTGTAAAACAAGAGAAAGGACAAACAAGCACAACTTCTTCAGCACAATAATAAATATCATCATGCCAAGGCAGAACATACTTGAAATATAACCATGAATCCGTTGTGTTAGTTACGAAAAGCTTAGTAAAAATGTCACAAAGGGCATGGTTATGAAAAGTATCAAGAGATAAAGAAACTACAAAGGACTCAATGATATCCCAAAGTCCTAAAGGTAAGCCTACCCGTAACTTAGGGACCATAAAGCACAATTATTTCATTACCTCTTCAAGTGACCTCATCAAACATGGTGCCACTATTGGTCTTAAAGCCCACCAAACACATATAGAATAGTAACTAGAACAAGTAGACCAACCAAAAAGTTTCCTACCTCTACACAATACAAATCCAAAACTAGCATAGATGTCATCATAGGCAAAGAGGTAGTATAGAAAAGAACCAAGTGTAAAGGTATACACGGGTGAAGATAAAGCATTTAAGCACATACACATTCTTTCCTTCAAGAAAATAGGCAACTTGACATTCTCAAGTTGGTATTCATGAAATGTAAGCACAAGTGTGTCAAGCAAGGATGCAAATTTAGAAACATTACCCCAAGGAGTCAATGAAACCTTTGCCCTCGGGTTTTCAAGAAGGACTACACATTTCTTACCCTTAAGAGTACTCTCATCTTTCAAAAAGAGATTTCCATCGTTAGAAGGAATGTTGTCACACCATAGTGGGTTAACATACAGGCTATAGCCTCCAAGACAAGATATACCATCATTTTCACCACTAGGTTCATTAGGAGTGTTCAAATCATCTTCAAACAAGACATTATACCTAAAGAGAGCATGATCTATCTCACAGGCATATTTAGAACAAGTAAGTTCTTTACTCTCTAAAAGACAATTATCAAGTTTCAAAGAGGTTTCAAGTACAAGATTATCCCTATAAGCTGCGCAAACCATGGAATCCATATCACAAGAATAGCTTACAGGTTCACTCCTAATTAGTTGACAACATTATCAAATACTTCACTCACTTGAGTTCCATTAATTACAACATACATAACCTCAAGGGGTGGGAAAGTTTCACAAATAAGTTGATCAATACCATTTACACAAGATGATGTACTCTCGTTCAACATATTGGCTTCAACACTAGGTGGACATAAATTGATCTTACAAGAAGAGTCAATTTGGTCATCAATAGGATCAACTAGCGTATCCACACCCACAACATGTACATCATCAAAAAGAGGAAAAGAATCATTAGACTCACAAGTAAGTAATCCACTACTCACAATCAATGGGCTACTAGCCACACAATTCTCATTTTCACGCATAAAAGTGTAAGAGTTAGCTATTTTACCTTCTATATCACATGAGCTATAGTCTTCATCTTGACGTGTTTCCAGGCAGCCCACTTGATCCCTTGGACCTACCATACGATCCAATCTTGTATTGACCATAGCCATGTCTCGAGAAATAGTGTCAAGGTAGGCCAAAATGACATTGGTGACATTGTTGTCCATGGTTTGAGAGGTGGAAGCCTTGGGTTCCATTGCAATTGTACCTAAAACAAAGAAAGAAACAAACCTACAAAATGAACAAACAAGATTAGTAGTAAAATCTCCTCACCAACACTCGTAGACACTCACCTTTGTGATCCTTACAATTGGAGCAGCGAATATTGAAAGTTGCTTATACTCCGGTAGTCAATAAGATGTCATTTCTACTTAGCGGCCGGAATGGATTCTTGTTTTGATTGACTCAAGACACAAAACAAAATTCACTTACGAACTTGAAACAAAGAAGTTACTACTAGTTACAAACGAGAAAAACACACAAATAACGAAGACACGAAAGAAACGTATTCAAAAACTAATTAACAACCTAGTAGGTGATTACTAGTTTGTCTATTAGTAATAGGATCAAGAAAATTGAAACTAAAGAAACAAGAAATAAAACTTAGAAATCTAAAATTTTGATCCTAAGGGTCGGTTTTTAGGATGATGCGTGGCAGCCTCCTATTGGACGTTAAAATTGTTGAAAGTTTGAGAAATTTTCTTGTCTTCAAATTGTATTGATTAAATTTCAAGTGGGGAATGGTGGAATTTCGGCTATGGGAGGGTAACAACAAGACTTTGGAACCTTTTTTTCAAGTTCAAAAAGTGTTTGACTTTTTTGCACCTTTTTAGCTAAACACCTTTTTGAAAGATTTTTGGCTCTTTCCCTTTTTGTAAGTCTTGCTAGGTGGACTTTCTCTCTTTTGGCAAGACAACTTTTGAAACCCTTTTGTCCCCTTTCCCCTTTGGATGTCTTAGAGTTGTGTCTTTCAAGACTAAAAACAAGACACACTCTCTTTCTTCTATTTCTAAGATTAAACAACCATTTTCTCTTCAACAAAATATGAAAATAGTGAAGAACACAACTTTTGAATCTTAGAGTTCTATGGTTCAAGTTGGATCCCACACATCAACAACACATTTTTCAAGCTCCAACCCTCAACAACAACATCAACAAAACATTTTAAAGCCATAATCTCAACAATAAACTTCAACAACACCTTTTCAAGCCACCAATCCTTAAAAAACAGCAACCTTCAAAGTTCAAAAACAACTTGGAAATTACTCAAAATTTAGATCTAGACTCTATAAGTGTTAGTGAAGAAGGGACTAACACTAGAAACAACAAAACAAACAAAAAAGTAAAAGAAAACTAGGCTTCAAATCGGCCTAAACACAACAAAAAAATGTGGACAGATTATAATTTTTGAATTTTTCAGTTTTTCAACACCTTTTTTTTCCGACTTAGAGAGCCCAAGATTGGTAGTGTAGGAACACAACCAGCGTTAGCTCTGATACCAAATGATACGGGAATAATCTACAAAGTGCTAAAACAGTCCACAACACAAGGAGAAACCGAGAGCAAGATAGAGACAAGTCACGACAACAACGCAAATACATGAGATAAAGAAGACAAGATACAAACATACAAAGTGAAATAAGATAAGGGATAGGCAAGATGACATAAGATCTTACGAAACAATGAGAACCAACACATGTATTGAATGAAGAGACCCTCAAAGTCGCAATAATCAAACACCAATATTCTTACGGTGACCGCTAAGAGAATCAACTCACCTCAAGAACCACCGTTTCTAAGCAAATGTCAATATTGGTTTTTCCAAGCTCTAAACTACTATAGCTTTTCCAAGCCCTAACTAAGACTACACTAAGGTGTTCTACTCTCAAAGAGAGGACTTTCAATATTTCAATATTTCATCATTCATAAAAACTAACTAGCAAATGAACTAATAGAACCTATTTATAGTCTAACTTATTACATAACAAAATGACCATAATACCCTTAATGAAAAGGGGTGGTCATAGAGTGTTCCTTGGACAAGGCTAAGTGACCAAAATGCCCATAATGAAGGCCCAAAATCGTGAGTCCTCAATTTTCAATGCTCCAAGCAATCTTCCACACATGGGATTGCTCTTTGGTGTACTCAAATCGGCTCCTCCATGTAGGATCCTGTGTCCTCAATGCGACTAAATCTTGATGCCCCACGTACTGACTTCGAATGATGTCATCAAAAGCTAAGGTGGCCATTTGACTCGTATCACCACCCCCAAATTCGTGGTCTATAGCATACAAATTTGGCTCGAAAATACCTCATTCGCGTTGTTTCACCCATTTGTCCACCCAAATGGCAAAGAAAATTTAAATGGACCACACTGGGATGATCCCCAACCTCCCTGGCATACCCCGGTTGATTTTTGACCCACAGCATGGCCGGACCCTGGGGATATCCATGAAACCGTGGGCTATAGCACACCGATTTGGCTCTAAAATGCTCCATTCGCGGCGTTTCGCCCTTTGTCTACCCAAATGGCCACGAAAAATTAAACCAGCCACACTGGAATGATCCTCAACCTCCCTGACACAACTCAATTAATTTTTCTCCCATAGCACGCCTGGACCCCATTCCCACCTCTGAAACCGTGGGCTGTAACAAACCGATTTGGACTGAAAATGTCTCATTTACACCGTTTCGCCCATTTGTCGACCCAAATGGACACAAAAATTTAAATAGACCACACTAGGACGATCCCCAAGATCCCTGGCACACCCCGATCAATTTTTAACACCCAGCACGCCCGGACCCCTAGCCCACCCTCAAAACAGAGGGCTGTAGCGCACCGATTTGGCCTAAAAATACGTTGTTCGTGCTGTTTCGCCCCTTTGCCCACCCAAATGGCCACAAAAATTTAAACGGACAACACTGGGATGATCCTCAACCTCCTTGGTACACTCTGATCAATTTTTGGCCTACAGCATGCTCGGAGCCCCCAAAACCATGGGCTATAGCACACAGATTTGGCCCAAAAATGCCCCGTTCGCGCCATTTTCCCCGTTTGTCCACCCAAATGACCATAAAATTTTAAACGGACCATACTGGGACGATCCCCAACCTCCCTTGCATGCCCCAGTCAATTTTTAGCCCACAGCATTCCCGGACCCTTGGCCCACCCCCAAAATCGTAGGCTATAGCACACCTATTTGGCCCGAAAATGCCCCGTTCGTGCTGTTTTGCCAGTTTGTCCACCCAAATAGCCACAAAAATTTAAACGAACCACACTGGGATGATCCCTAACCTCTCTGGCTCTCCCTAGTTGATTTTTGGCCCACAGCACGCCCGGACCCCGAGTTCACCCCCAAAACCATGGTCTATAGCACACCGATTTGGCCTGAAAATGCCCTGTTCACACTGTTTCGCCCGTTTGTCCACCCAAATAGCCACAAAAATTTAAACAAACCATACTAGGATGATCTCCAACCTCCCTAGCATACTCCGGTTGATTTTTGGTCCACAGCATGCTCGAACCCTGGGCCACCCCCAAAACCGTAGGTTGTAGCATACCGATTTGACCTAAAAATATCCCATTCATGCCGTTTTACCCGTTTGTCTATCCAAATGGCCGCAAAAATTTAAACGGACCACACTGAGACGATCCCCAACTTCCCTGGCATACCCCGGTCGATTTTTGACCCACAGCACATCCGGACCCATGCCCACCCTCAAAACCGTGGGCTATAGCACACCGATTTAGCCTGAAAACACGCCCTTCCCGTCGTTTCACCTGTTTGTCCATCCAAATGGCCACGAAAATATTAATGGACCATACTGAAATGATTCCCAACCTCTCGGGCATGCCCCGGTATGCTAGAGATCACCGGTGTGCTATAGGCCAAAATCACACCCGATCTCGGGCCCACCATAAAAATCATGGGCTATAGCACATCAATTTGGCTCGAAAATGGCCTGTTTGTGCCATTTCACCTATTTGACCACCCAAACCGCCACAAAAACATAATGACCTATACTAGGCTACTCCTCGGCCTGCCTGGGGTAGCCCGGTCAATTTTCATCCAAAATCACGCCCATCCCCCGAGCCTACCCTAAAAATCGTATAGCACACCTATTTGGACCAGAAATGAACCGTTCGTGCTGTTTCGCCTGCTTGACCAACCAAACCTCTCTGAATCCCATAAAGGCCTATACTAGGACGCTCTCCAACCTGCCTGGGGCAGCCTAGTCTATTTTGGGGGGAAATCACTCTCGACCCTCAGGCCCACCCTAAAAATCGTGGGTTATAGCACATCGATTTGGCCCAAAAATGGCCCGTTCATGTCATTTTGCTCGTTTGACCACCCAAACCACCCTAAAAACCATAAAGTCCCACACTAGGTCGCTCCTCAGCCTGCTCGGGGCAGCCCGATCAATTTTTAGCCACAATCACCCCTGGCCTCCGATCCTACCCCAAAAACTATGGGCTATAGCACACCGATTTGGCCCAAAAATAGCCCATTCGTGCCGGTTTGCCCGTTCAACCACCCAAACCGCCCCAAAACCATAATGGTGCACACTAGGCCAATCCCTAGCCTGCCTGGGGCAACTTGATCAATTTTTGGCCAAAATTTTGCCCAGCCCTCGAGCCCACCCCAAAAACCGTGGGCTATAGCACACCGATTGAGCCCGAAAACTGGCCATTCGCGTTGTTTCACCCATTTACCACCCAAACCATCCCACCCACCCCAGAGGCCCATACTTGGCCACTCCTCAACCTATCTGAGGTAGCCCAATCGATTTTTAACCTAAATCATGCTCAGGCTTCGAGCCCAACCCAAAATAAGTGGGCTATAGCACACCGGTTTGGCCCAAAAATAGATAGCTCGTTCGCGCTATTTCACCTATTTGACCACCCAAACCACCTCACCCACCCAAAAGTCCCATATTAGGCCACTCTTCCGGCTGCCTAAGGAAGCCCGATCAATTTTAGGCCTAAATCACGCTTGAGACCCGGGCCCACCTCATAAACTATGATCTATAGCATACCAATTTGCCCAAAAAAAGGCCCATTCATGCTGTTTCGCCAGTTTGACCACCCAAATCGCCTCTCCCTCCCCAAAGGCCCATACTAGGTCATTTCTCAACCTACCTGGACAGCCTGATCAATTTTTGGCCCAAATAACGCTCGAGCCCACCCTAAAAATTGTGGGTTATAGCACACAGATTTGACCTAAAAAGTGCTCATTTGCATCGTTTTACCCATTTTTCACCCAAACTAGCCCTACCCACCCTCAAAGGCCCACACCAGGCTGCTCCCCAACTTGTCTATGGCATCCCAATTAATTTTTGGTCCAAATCACGCCCGAGCAATGGAGCCTTCCCTAAAACTGTGGGTTATAGCATACCTATTTAGCTCAAAAATGGCTCATTTATTCCGTTTTGTCCGTTTGACCACCCAAATTACCCCGCGCACCCAAAAGTTTTACAGTAGGCCACTCCCCAGCCTGCCTAAGGCAACTCGGTAGATTTTGGGCAAAATCACGCCCGAGACTCGGCCCCACCCTAAAAACAATGGGCTATAGCACATCGATTTGGTTCAAAAATGGCCCGTTTATGCCATTTTGCCTGTTTGACCACCCAAACCGCCCTACCCAACCCAAAGTCCCACACTAGGCCGCACCCCAGCCTGCTTGGGGCAGCCCAATAGACTTTTGGCCCAAATCAAACCTGGGACCTGGGCCTATCCCAAAAACCATGGGCTACAGCACACCAATTTGGCCCAAAAATGGCTTGTTTGCACTGTTTCATCCATTTTATCACCCAAACCGCCTCGCCCACCCCAAAGGCCCTCACTAGGCTGCTCCCCAATTTTCCTGGAGCAGCCTAGTCGATTCTCACCCCAAATCATGCTCAGGCCCCGGGACCCAAGCCCATCCCAAAAATAGTGGGCTATAGCATACTAATTTGGCCTGGAAATTGCCCGTTCATGTTGTTTCTCCCGTTTGACCACCCAAATCGCCCCGTCCATCCTAAAGGCCAATACTAGGCCACTCCCCAGACGACCTGGGGCAGCCCAATCAATTTTTAGCCCAAATCACACTCGGGGCCCGAGCCCACCCCCAAAAACGTGGGTTATATAGCACACCGATTTGGCCCAAAAATGGACCGTTCGCACCATTTTACCCGTTTGACCACCCAAACCATCTCGTCCACCCCATAGGCCTATACTAGACCACTCCCCAGCCTGCCTAGGGCAACCAATCAATATTTTACCAAAATCACGCTCGAGCCCGGGTTCCACCCCAAAAAACGTGGGCTATAGCACATCGATTTGGCCCAAAAAGGGCCCATTCGTGTTGTTTGACCCGTTTGACCACCCAAACCACCCCGCCCACCCCAAAGGCCCTTACTAGGTTGCTCTCCAGCCTCCCTGGGGCAGCCCCATTAATTTTCGGCCCAAATCACACCAGGGCCCTATCCCTCCCCATAAACCATGGGCTATAGCACACCGATTTGGCCTGAAAATGGTCCCTTCGTGCCACTTTTCCTATTTAACCACTAAAAATGCCCCGCCCACCCATGTTGATTTGACTAAGAATTTACCTCCGCTTATCCTTCTGCTGCTCCAATCTATCTCCTTTCTATACCAGGTTGTTAAACTCTCCCACTGTAACATAAAGAGAAGCAATATGAGTCATCTCCCTATTATTCAGGTGCCTTCTCAAGGGTAAATTCCACGTTTTCTCAGTCCTTATGATCTCAGTTACAGTTGCTTGTTGTGTCTGACAGAGGGAGTAACGATCAGGATAAAGAATTTTCACTACTTAATAAATGGACATCTCGAGTATAACTATCTAGCCACCAATGTAATATAGTGTTTCTTTCCTATTGTAAACTTATAAAGTGGATGAATAATTTTTTAAAAACATGAAGTGGAAAGAAGCACTAAACTTTGTACAATTAGAGCAACATTCTGCTAAAAATAAATTCATGACATGTCTTATATATTCACTTAATCAAATAAATTACAATAATTTGCAACATATCTAGTGTAATCCCACAAGTGGAGTTTGGGTGGGTATTGGATATGTGGACCTTGCCCCGCCCCAAGAATCATGGGCTAACACCTACATATTTGGCTCAAAAAAGGCCCATTTGACGACCCCTATAACCCCACCAACCCCGTCAGGCTACTCTGAGTTGCTCCACAGCCTGTTGGGGGCAATAGGTCGGTTTTCAGCCCAACCTACGCCCACGTCCACGCCCCATCGAGGGGCTACCGATTATTTTTTGACCTAAACTGCTCTCACACCCTAGGCCCACCCTAAGAACCATGGTCTAACACCCATTAATTTAGCATGAAAATGGCCCGTTCACGCCATTTCGCTCATTTCACCATCCAAATGGTCCCATCGTTATTGTCGGGCTACCCTGAGCCACTCCATAGCCCGCTGGGGGGGTTCGCGCGATTAATTTTTGAACTAAACCGCGCTTAGGCCTGGCCCATCTCGAGAAACATGGGCTATCACCCATCAATTTAGCTCGAATATGCTGGTTCGCACTCTTTCGCCTATTTAACTACCAAAATGGCGTCATCAACCCGTTGGGCAACCCTGAGCTGCTCCACAGCTTGTCGGGGGGTCGTTGGTTAATTTTTAACCCAAACCACGCTTGATCCTCGATCCCACCCCAAGAACCGTGGATTAATACCTATCGATTTGGCAGGAAATGGGTCATTCCTACCGTTTTGCCAGTTTGACCACCCAAATGGTCCCAGTGACCCCGTCGGCCAACCCTGAGCCACTCCACAGATCGTCAGAGGGTCGTTGGTCAATTTTTGGCCCAAACTGCGCTCGAACCTTGGGCTCATCCAGAGAAGCATAGGCTAACACTGATTAATTTTGCTTGAAAATGGGTCGTTCGTGCTATTTTATCCGTTTGATGACCCAATTGGCACCACCAACTTCGTCGAGACACCTTGAGTTACTCCATAACCCACCAGGGAAACGCCAGTCGATTTTTAACCCAAACCACGTTTGAAACCCGAGTCCAACTTGAGAATCGTGGCTAACATCATCGATTTAGCCCGAAAATGGGTTGTTCGCACCATTTTGCTCGTTTAACCATTCAAATGACCTCACCGACCTTGTCGAGCCATCTTAAGCTGCTTTACAGCCTATCGGAGGGCCGCTGATCAGTTTTCAGCCCAAACTATGATTGGGCCCTGAGCCTCAATCCTACCCCAAGAACTGTGGGCTAACACCACCGATTTGGCCCAAAAATGGCTTGTTCATGCTGTTTCTCCTATTTGACCACCTAAATGGCGCCACCAACCCCACCGATCCTTTTAAGTTGCTCCACATCCCGTCGGGTGCCTTTGATTTATTTTTGGCCCAAAATTCTCTCGAGCCCCAGGCCCACCCCCAGAACCATGGGCTAACACCCACCAATTTGGCTCGAAAATATCTCATTTGCGTTGTTTCGCCAGTTTGACCACTCAATTGGCCCCACCGACTTCATCGGGCTACCCTGAGCCTCTCCATAGCCCGACGAGAGGTCGTCGGACAGTTTTTGACCTTAACCATGCCCGAGCCCCGGGCCCACCCCAAAAATCGTGGGCTAACATCCACTTATTTGGCCCAAAAATAGCTTGTACGCGCTATTTTGCTCGTTTGACCATCCAATTGGCTCTACCGACTTCGTCGAGCCACCCTAAACCACTCCGCATCCCGTCGGGGGGGCGTCGATTGATTTTCAACCCAAACCACGCACGGACCATAGGCCCACCCCGATAACCGCGGGCTAACACCCATCGATTTAGCCATAACACCACAATTTATCTTTACTAAACTACATAAAATCTCTACCCCTTTTGTTAATTACCTAAATCCCCTTCTTTTTTTTAAAACAATCGGACACATCCACAAACCTATAAATTTTCAAATACATAATTTTAATTATTTATCTCCCATTGATCTAGTTCAGAGGTAGAGGTATGGACTGCGTACATCTTACCCCCCCAGACCCCACTAGGTGGGAATACACTGGGTTTGTTGTTGTTGTTGTTGTATCTCCCATTGATCTAGTTAATATATTATGTATCTCGACCAAACAGTTTCAGAAATGAATATATCTCAAAAATTAAAATTATATATCTCAACTTCAAAATTATGTATCCAGATGTTAATTATGTATCCCAGCAATTATGGACTAATTAACTGTTACATTCTTCAATTCAAAATTATGCATCTCTACTTTAAAAACAGGGAAAAGGACACTGTGTAACACTTTTTAAAACAAATAGCCCAAGTTTAACATTTTTTCAAAAAGTGGCCAGTCGGGTATACTATTTTCACTTTATAGTCATTTCCTCATTTAGGTCATTTTGGCTCATGTAGTTTCAGATACAGTCGTATACAATACTGATACAATCCATATACAATACTGGTACAGTTTTTAAGTTGGTCCATTCGGCCCTTTTAAAAATATTTCAATATTTTTTTTGTGCTATAAATTTTTTAACTGGGAAAAATATTCTGCTTTTTTTTATTGTTTAGAAATAATAATTAAATATAATTATATAAAAATGGTATAATTGATACATAGAATATGTATCTATATAAGATATATGTATAGAAATTGTATAGTTCTATCAAATATGTATATGTATAAAATATATAGAAAGTGTATAAAAATTATATAATTGTTGTATAAAATGTGTAAAAAGAAGTATAAATATTGTAAAAAATGTTCATCAAAACTATATAATTTTCGTATAGAATATTTATATATATAAGATATGTATAGGAATTGTATAGAAGGTGTGTAGAAATAGTATAGAACAAACCAAAAAATTAAAATGGCTAGAAAGTGGAATTTAAATTCCGTGTCAATTTTCGTGGAATAGTTTAATTTGAAGTGTCTTTTCTGTCCTTTCCCCAAAAAATTATGCTGACTGATGCTAATTATGTATCTAAAAATTATAAAATAAGGGATTATGTGTAATTTTTGACTAAACTTGTTGCGATTTATGTAAGTTTTACTTAAAAAAAAAAATTCCAATTTATAAGCCCAAATTGATTATGGGCCTAGGCCTGCCCCATTTTTCTCACTACTTATTTCCTTGTCAGAACATCAACATCTCCCTCCACTACATACTATCATCTCCTCTCCATCGATCTCTGATTTCTACCTTGTAAGTTCTTTTATTCTATTTTATTTTTTCACTTTATTTTTCCAATTTTCACCAATGAATAAATAAATAAATATTAATAATAATAATCGAATTTACTAATAATTTGCTCCAATTTTATTAATTAACTCTCAGTTTAATCGAATTTACTAATAATTTGCTCCAATTGTATTAATTAACTGCCAATTTTATCGAATTGACTAATAATTTTCTCCAATTTTATTAATTAACTCTCAGTTTAATCGAATCTACTAATAACTTGCTCCAATTGTATTAATTATCTGTCAATTTAATCGAATTTACTAATAATTTACTCCAATTTTACTAATTAACTCTCAATTTAATCGAATCTACTAATAACTTGCTCCAATTGTATTAATTAACTCTCAGTTTAATTGAATCTACTAATAACTTGCTCCAGTTGTATTAATTAACTGTCAGTTTAATCGAATTTACTAATAATTTGCTCCAATTTTATTAATTAACTCTCAGTTTAATCGAATCTACTAATAACTTGCTCCAATTGTATTAATTAACTGTCAGTTTAATCGAATTTACTAATAATTTGCTCCAATTGTATTAATTAACTCTCAGTTTAATCGAATCTACTAATAACTTGCTCCAATTGTATTAATTAACTCTCAGTTTAATCGAATTTACTAATAATTTGCTCCAATTGTATTAATTAACTCCCAGTTTAATCGAATTTACTAATAATTTGCTCCAATTGTGTTAATTAACTGTCAATTTAATTGAATCTACTAATAATTTGCTCCAATTGTATTGATTAAATCTCAGTTTAATAATTTGCTCCAATTGTGTTAATTAACTCTCAGTTTAGTCGAATTTACTAATAATTTGCTCCAATTGTATTAATTAACTATCAATTCCCCATTTTTATATATTTTTTAATTTATTCTTTTTTGCGGTATGTCACATTCATTATTTGTGGAGTTAATGAATGTGACATATCAGTGGTAGATAGTGGTAGATAGAGTTCCCTGGTACCCTGGTACCTTGTGTCAGATGGTCTTAAATTAGTCGGGGTGCATGAAAGTGGGCCCACACTAGGTTAATTAAAATGAAGGTAAAAAGGTAGACAAAAACATTAGGTGATTTCGTCCTATATTCTCTAGCTTTGGCGGACAGAGTTAGGTGATATTCGTTGGTTGTTGGTGGGAGGTGGGAGGTATCGTCACATGGAATTAGTTTGAGATGTACAAAAGTTGTCTCGAACGCGACAGTTATAAGAAAAAGAAAAAAAAATTGTTCAAAATGGAAGAGTAGTGTAGTTAATGGATGATTTGATTTTCCCTATGGTGATGACTCCAAACTACTCATGATGTACTACCTAAAAACAACGGAAAAATATGAAGTCAGGGAAAAATGTACTAGTATAATTGTCTTACTTTCCTTTTTGGTTTGTACCAAAATGAGTGAAAATGTACTAGTATAATTGGCTTACTTTTCTTTTTGGTTTGTACCAAAAATGTGTTGTTTTTACCAAAAAGAGTGACTTTTTCTATATTTGTCTTACTTCCCTTTTCGGTTTGTACCAAAAAGAGTGAGTCTTTCTATATTTCTCTTACTTTCCTTTTCGATTTGTATCAAAACGGGTTGTTTGTACCAAAAAGAGTGACTCTTTCTATATTTGTCTTACTTTCCTTTTTGGTTTGTGCCCACAAGAGTTGTTTGTACCAAAAAGAGTGTGTCACTTTCTATATTTGTCTTACTTCCCTTTTCGGTTTGTACCAAAAAGAGTGATGCTTTGTTTATTTATTAAGTTTCCCAATTCCAAGTTTTACATGACATGTTTGAAACCACAATGGACTACGCATCTCTAGGGGACGACGGTTCATACCTACTCCGTAGGTGTCGGGGAGGGGGGGACCACTCCGGGCCTGACCTACGCGCCCTCACCCCAGCTTTGCTGGAGGGGCGTTTCGAACCCCCGACCCTGGCACACCACGGTAAGCAAGCTTACCGCTGAGCCAAGGCCATTTATCAAAAGTATTTCCTTTATTTCTTGAAATCCGTGCCAGACAAACTAAATGAAGGGACCCTTGGAGTAACTGGTAAAGTTGTTGCCATGTGACCAGGTCATGGGTTCAAGCCTTGTAAATAGCGTCTGCAGAAATGCAAGGTAAAGGCTGCGTACAACACACCCTTGTGGTGGGGTCCTTCTTCAATCCCTGCGCATAGCGGGAGCTTTAGTGCACTGGGATGACCTTTTTCCGTGCCAAACAAACTACAACACTTAAATTGGGACGGAGGGATCGATATTTGTCGTTTGTGCTTTGGTTTCTAGTTGTTGCATATTGTGTTTGGTTGCTTTAATTGACTCTTCATATACATAGTAGTCCGTGTTATTGTTGTAACTTTTGTATTTTTGTCAACCAGAATAGTAACTAACATTACTTAACCAGGAAAAGAAAAGATTCGTAACTATAATACACCATTGTTTATCTACAATTGCTAATAAATTTGTTTTCCAAGTATTCATTTGGATTTCCTTATTACTTTATATTTCGATATAAAGATGGCGAGACACATGTTGAAAAAATAATACTAATGCTTATGGATCATAGCTTCTTTACTTTTGTATTTTTCCCAACCAGTTTAAACAATGGCTCTTATCGAGCCAAGGGTCCACCGGAAAGGTAGGAGTAAGGTTTCCGTACAGCCCACCTTCCCTAGAATTCACTTGTTGGATTACACTGGTTTGTTGTTGTTGTTGTTGTTGTTGTTGTTGTTGTTGTTGTTGTCGTTGTTTTTTATGGATCTTTGAATATGGGAAACCTTATAACATATGCAAAGTGGTTATTTGCACATAGTTAGGGTCGTTTGGTTTTGAGATAGTTTATGCAGGATGAAGGGAAAAAGAGTCGACATGTCATGATAGGAGGGGATTATTGTTTGAACAAAAATCATAAAGAGATTTCCTTTTCCAATTTTATGGCTGCGTTATTTGACAGTTCATCGGAAACAGCCTCTCTATCTCACCTTTGGGGTAGTGGTATGGACTGCATACACTACACTTCCCTCTCCTGACCCTACTTGGTGGGAATATACTGCGTATGTTGTTCTTGTTGTTGTGTTATTTGACAATTCATTCTGATTGACACTAGCAAGTATACATGGTTGCAAATGGATGTTGTTTCTGGTTAGTGGATTTCCGCTTTTACTACTTCGAGTAATTCATGCGTAAAGGTAAGGAAATTTGGATGACCGCTATAACTGAAACAGATGTACTACGAAGCATGTAACCTCCTTATTCTCTCTTTTCGGTAGTGCACATCTAGACACCTCAACTGGCAATTAAGCACTCCAACTCGTCCCGGCTGTGTCTTGCTAACGCCTGACGCTAACGTGATAACTTTTGGAGGTGTCATCTAGATTACTATCTAGATGATCATTTTGTAAGTTGGAGTATACTCAAGGTTGAAATATTTAGTTGGCCGTTGAGGCCAAGTTTGAATGTCTACCTACGTAGTATGTCTAAAAACTACTTACAAAATGTATCAGGAGATCATACTCGAAGCAGATTTTTGTGTGATTCTGGAAATAGCAATAAGGTCATATACTTTCGACTTATCTTCAGGACGAAATGGAACATCATGTCCTAGCTTTTTAAAAACAAAAGTTAGCTAATCAAAAACATTTACCAGATGTTAAATCATAGGACTATACAAATAGAAAGAACGTCATCCTTTCTTAATTTCAAATTTTATGGCCACGTAATTTTTGTTTTGGTCCTGAGCCGGGGATTTATTGAAAACAGCCTCTCTACTTCTTCGGAGGTAGTGGTATGGACTGCGTACACTTTACCCTCTCCAGACCCCATTATGTGGGAATACACTTGGTATGTTGTTGTTGTTGTAATTTGACAGTTCATCGTGATTGACGCCTACTTATAGTTAGCTCGTATACATTGTTGCACAGCTCGGAGGTAGGGTAATGTGTACGCAGTCCATACCACTACCTCAAATGAAGTAGAGAGGTTGCTTCCGATAGACCCCCGGAATTAGAAAGTATCCATGGTTGCACATTAATGATGTTTCCTATTAGTGGATTTCCCTTTTTGGTACTTCTAGTACTTCATGCATAAGGGTAAGGAGATTTTGATGACCTCTTTTACTGAAACTGATGTACTACCCAGCGTGTAACCTCCCTATACCCTGGTGTCCCTGGTGTCCGGCCCAGCTTGTGGGAACCTCCACTAATTCTACGTGGTACATGTCTCCCACCAGCGAAATGGGAAGAAATCACCTAGTGTTTTTGTATTTTGAAGTTCACTCCTTTCTAGAGCTGCCGCAAGGTGCCGTCCTAGAACAAAGCCCCACCTCTCTTTTCCTCACTTTAATGAAGTACCGTCGCTACCTACAAATAACTACTAGTTGGAACAACAAAAGTGTTTCAGCCGGGATTTGAACCCGAGACCTTATAGTTCTCAACCTACTCATTGATCGCTAGGCCACACCCTTCCCTATTCCTATTCGTAGTTGATGCTAGATCGGGAAAAGTTGATTGTTTTTCTGATTTTGACAGGAGGAAATTCTATGGCTCCAAAAAAGAAACAGAAACAAAGCAATAACGCTGCTGAATCTAGTTCTAAAAGTGCAGTTACTGAAAAAGAAACTCCCCGGGCACTGAAGGTTAAACATAAACTTATAAAAAAAGTCTCTCAGATAAACTCTGCACAAACCAAAGAAGCTGAGATTAGTTCACAAATGCAAACCGGAGAAAAAGAGAAGGCAGCCAAAAAAGGCGACCAAGGAAATCATGTTGGTGGAAAAGATGCTAGTAAGTCTCAAATTTGTCTTTTCTTTTCAGTTTGTACCAAAAAGAGTGACTCTTTATACATTTATCTTACTTTCCTTTTCGGTTTGTACCAAAAAGAGTGAGTCTTTCTATATTTTTCTTACTTTCCTTTTCTGTTAGTACCAATAAGGTTGTCTGTACCAAAAAGAGTAACTCTTTCTATGTTTGTCTTACTTTCCTTTTCGGTTTGTACCAAAAAGAGTGACTCTTTCAATATTTATTAAGTTTCCCAATTCCAAGTTTTATATGACAAGTTTGAAACCACAATGGGTGAACTCTGTGCCGGACAAACTAAAAAACTTAAATTGGGATGGAGGGATCAATATTTGTCGTTTGTGCTTTGGTGCTTAGTTCCTTTGGTTGAAGTCACAAATTTTTAGTCAAATAACAATTTTTTCTATGATCGGGATGGATTTAAGGTGATTTCGGATAGATAGTTTATAGTATTACTATTTGGGTGACTTGTTTCTTTTATTATTTAGTGTTGTGTCATCCCATTTTGCTGTTTGTTTTTATGTTTTTTGTTCGTTATACTGTTATTTGTCTTGAGCCAGGGTCTATCGGAAACAGCCTCTCTACTTCATTTGAGGTAATGGTATGGACTGCGTACACTTAACCTCCCCAGACCCCACTTTTTGGGAACACACTGCATATGTTGTTGTTGTATCGGGATGGATTTAAGTTTCTTGTTGTTGCATATTGTGTTTGGTTGCTTTAATTGACTCTTCATATACATATTAGTCTATGTTATAGTTGTAACTTTTGTTTTCTTGTCACCAGAATAGTAACTAACTAACAAGACGTAACCAGAAAAAGAAAAGATTAGTAATTAGTTGGGATTGCATTGTGCTACAACACACCATTGTTTATCTACAATTGCTAATAAATTTGTTTTTCAAATATTCATTTGGAATTCCTTATTACTTTGTATTTCGATATAAAGATGGCGAGACACGTGTTGAAAAACTTAATACGAATGCATATGGATCATAGCTTCTTTACTCTTTTATTTTTCTATCTTGTATTTTTCTAACTAGTTTTAACAAAATGTTTTTATCGAGCCAAGGGTCCATCGGAAAGAGTGATACAAACTCTCTACATCATAAATGTAGGAGTAAGGTCTCCGTACAGCCCTCCCTCCCTAGAACCTACTCGTGGGATTACACTGGGTTGTTGTTGTTGTTGTTGTTTCTTATGAATCTTTGAATATCGGAAACCTTATAACATATGCAAAGTGGTTATTCACACATAGTTAGGGTCGTTTGGTTTTGAGATAGTTTATGCAGGATGAAGGGAAAAAGAGTAGTAGACTGACATATCATGACAGGATGGGATTATCGTTTGAACAAAATCTTAAAGAAATTTCCTTTCAAATTTTATGTCTGCGTTATTTGACAGTTCAGCAGAAACAGCCTCTCTATCTCACCTTTGAGGTAGTGGTATGGACTGCATACACCACACTTACCCTCAAGACCCTACTTGGTGGGAATATACTGGGCATGTTGTTATTATTGTTGTTGTTGTTGTGTTATTTGACAGTTCATCCTGATTGACACTAGCAAGTTATACATGGTTGCGAATGAATGTTGTTTCCTATTAGTGGATTTCCCCTTTTACGACTAGTAATTCATGCATAAGGGTAATGAAATTTTGATGAACTCCATAACGGAAACAGATGTACTACGCAGCATGTACCTCCCTATTCTCTCTTTTCGGTAGTGCACATCTAGACACCTCAACCTGGTCTCAACTGGCAATAAAGCACTCCAACTCGTCCCGGTTGTGTCTTGTGGACACCTGGCGCTAATTTGATAAATTTTGGAGGTGTCTACTACCTAGATGATCATTTTGTTAGTTGGAGTATTCAACTAACATAGTGAAGACGAGTTGAAGTGTCTAGATGTGTATAACTGAAACGGATGTGCTATCCAGCGTGTAACCTCGCTATTCCTTTTTTTGACCCTGGTGTCTGGCCCAGCTTGTGCGCGTGCACCTGCACTAATTCTATGTGGTACCTGTCTCCCATCAGCAAGATGGAAAGAAATCACCTACTGTTTTTGTCATTCTGAAGATTCTCTCCTTTCTAAAGCTGCCGCAAGGCGACGTCCTAGAACAAAGTCCCACCTCTCTTTTCCCCCGTTTAATGAAGGACCATCGCTAGCTACAAGGATGGGGCAGTATGGGAAGGGAAAACGTGGAACCTAATAGAAATAACTGCTAGTTGGAACAAGGATAAGAGTTTTTCAGCCGGGATTTGAACCTGAGACCTCATAGTTCTCAACCCACTCATTAATCACTAGGCCACGGCCTTCCGTATTCCTATTCGTAGTTAAAGCTAGATTGAGAAAAGCTGATTGTTTTCCTGATTTTGACAGGAGGAAATTCTATGGCTCCAAAAAAGAAACCGAAACAGAACAATAACGCTGCTGAATCTAGTTCTAGAAGTGCAGTTACTGAAAAAGAAACACCCCGGGCACTGAAGGGTAAACGTAAACTTGTAAAAAAAGTCTCTTCGATAAATTCTGCACAAACCAAAGAAGCTGAGATTAGTTCACAAATGCAAGCCGGAGAAAAAGAGAAGGCGGCTGAAAAAAGCGACCAAGGAAATCATGTTGTTGGAAAAGATGCTAGTATGTCTGAAAAAATCGATCAAGGAATCAAAGAAACGGATACGCGGGAAAGAAGTGGAGAGACGAGTAAGGATGAAAAAACTGAAAAAAGCGTTCATCTGAACGAAGGACGGGAAGAGATAAAAAAGGATGCGAAAACTTTAAATAGTCTTGGTGGAGTAATTTTCATGTGCAATGCGAGAACGAAGGAAGATTGTTTCAGATATCGTGTGATGGGTGTTTCGGCAAGCAGACAAGAGTTTGTTATGGGAATCAAAGCTGGTCTTAAGATTTTTCTGTATGATTTCGATCTTAAGCTCATGTATGGTATCTACGAGGCATCTTCTGCTGGCGGAATGAAACTTCAGCCAGCGGCATTTGGTGGGGCCTTCCCTGCTCAGGTCAGTTATGTCGTTCTTATCTTATGATTTCATCTTCGTCGAGTTTGTGAGTGTTTATATTGATGGTAGGTCATCCAACAGGTTCCTTTTAAGATTCACAAGGACTGTATTCCGTTACCGGAGAATGTATTCAAGAAAGCGATTAAAGAGAATTATGATGAAAAGACACGCAAGTTTAAGACCGAGCTGACAGCTATGCAGGTAACAAGTGACCGCCATAATTAGTAAGTCATTCACTGTTATCGTTATACTGTTATATGTCCTGAGCCGGGGGTCTATCGGAAACAGCCTCTCTACTTCATCTCTACTTCATCTGAGGTAGTGATATGGACTGCGTACACATTACCCTCCCCAGACCCCACTATGTGGGAATACACTGGGTATGTTGTTGTTGTTGTTGTATTCACTGTTTTCCTAAAGTCGGGATTCAATATTTTGTCTGAATTCATCTACGAGCAGGTGGAGAAGTTAACGGAGCTGTTTAGACCTGCACCATGGCTGGATTCAACTCTCAAACCAGTACTACGGGATCCTTTGGTTCAGCCGGTTATTCAGCAATCGATAGCACCACCTTTATCTGGTTATGAACCTATCAGGGAGCATGCATATGGAGCGCAATTCGGTAGTAGTAAAGCAGGTCGGAATTTCTCACCGCTTGATCACGGAAGGCAGCAGTTCGCACCCCACCATGTCATGCCTCGAGAGGTTGCCCATAATCCACATTTTCTTACCGAAAAAGACTACAGAAGCTATGGTCTTCAACAGGCAACACATCTTAAGCCCTCTACTGATTATGGATCTGAACAAGGAATGCAGCAGCTACGGAGGGCCCCCGCTGGTGTAAGAAGTGATGCAACTTTTGCACGGAATGAACATGTTCGCTCTGATGCTCGTTTTCCAAATGAATGGGAATACCGTAATCAGGGCCTCCAGAGTTTCCATGGGCAACCTGTTACCATTGCTCCTGCCGTAGAAAGTCGCAATACAGTTGCTGCAGCTGCCAATCATAGTTTAATAACGAAAGTAGATCCTTATGACGAGACTACCAACTCACTTGTGAACCGATATCTTTCTCTGCCGAGGACAATGATAACACCTAGAGAGTTGCCTTCGACAGGCAGGGAGTCGTTTGCTAGTGCTTCCAACTCTGCGAGCGACATCAGATTGCCTGCTGAAAACGTAAGATATTATCCACCGATGCTTGCTCCTCATGCACTGTCTGGTCACGGTCATTTACATCAGCGCCCTGGAAATGAACCTGGAAGATCATCATCGTCAGTCTTACCTCAGTATCCTTTCTCTGGCCCACCTGCATCACGTCGCTGAAACTATGATCCATCCCTTAATGATGCTCATTGTGGTTTCAGAATCCAAAAAGTTAGTGGTGTGTGCCGATGCAACAGCCGCTTAGTTTATGAAAGATTTACCCAGGAAAGTAGAGTCCCTTTGATGAAATCCCATTTGCAAGATGGGTCTCAACTCTCAACCCAACTCCAGTACTCCGTCTCAGAGCACCAGGTCACGCCCCATGTGATAGACACGGCTCACGCCCATTGTGCAAGAGGTGTATCTCTCCATGTAAATGAAAATGATGAGCCAAGACATCAATCCAAAATTTCCTGTCTGATTTTTCATTTGTTGGGATGCCCTATGTACAATATTCTGTTTCTGTTGGATTATCTGATGGTTGATGCTAGTTGTGTCTGCCTGAGCACAGACCTGTGATAGTGTAACTACTCTGATAATTTTTTCAGTTTTTTTTTTTTGGTTTCCCATCCGGTATCCGGTGCTCGCATTGGAGCCCCAACTAATTCGGATCGTGCGTTGCAGGGCCTATTAAGGTGGCAGTGCTCCCAAAAGAGTTTTCTTCATACCCAGGGTCGAATCCTCGACCACTGGTTAGGGGTGGAGCAGTTTCATCCACTGCACCACAACTCATGTTGTTAATTTTTTGAGTTTGTGCTATTCCTTCTGAGGTTTTTTTCATTTTAAGATCAACAACAACATACCATACCCAGTATATTTCCACAAGGAATAGTAAAATAACAAGATACAATAGAAATCACCAAACCCAACAATATCGTAGACAAGATTCGCCAAGTAATACAACAAACGATACAACAATTTGAAATGATATTTGAAATCTAAGTTGCTCGGACTCTTCAAAAATGCTTACGGGTGTGTCGGATCCTCCAAAAATAGTAGTGAATTTTTGAAGGACTCGACACGGGTGCAGCAACATTTTTGAAGAGTCTGAGCAACTTAGTCTGAAATGATACTAGTATTATAGCTACTAACACAGATTACAAAATCCTACCTACTATTACTGACACTCGCTCTTACTTTTTGCAAAAAACAAGTAATGCAACATCAGAAGTGTATTACACTCATGTCATGTCAGCGAGAAGCGTTTTAAGTGACGGGTATAATTTATAAAGTCGGGTAGGGATGGCAAAATGAGTTCCGCGGACAACTTTAAAGGACCGTCTATGACTTTAGCCTGTAAAAGATGCAGATCTCACCCCTACCTTGGAGGTAAAGAGGTTGTTTCCAACAAATCCTCAACTGGAGAGGAAGAAATAACGGAAATGAATAAGTCATGGCAAAATTAACTGAAAAAAAGTTTCACTTAACTAACTAATACCATATAGGCATTTAAAAGGTATAAAAGGTACAAATACTTTTGCTAGCCAAAACCTCTCCTGAGAAAAAAATGATTTTGTCTCTCTTCCCTGACCAGTTTCTTTCCAAAAACTAATACATGTGACCATATATAATGGATCTCTAGCACTTTAACATCACAACATAGTAAATAAAACATGTCGAAACCAGATTTAAGAATAGCTTCGCGATAGTAGCATCTGGATTTTATGTACATAGAGACCAGTCTATTGATTAGGGTCTGCAGCAGCTTGACCGTTGATACTGGAACTATCACCTCCTCCGCTCGTTGAGACAGTGGTACTTCCTTGATACACGGGAGGTGGTGCAAACATTGGAGGGCCACCGGTAGAAGTAGGCATTCCCATACTTCCTGGAACTGCACTTGGTGGACCGACAGGCCTTTGCATATTATTGACTTGACCACCGGGCATAGGAGCACCGGGAGGTGCCAACATCTGAGGCATCGATGGAGGTGCATAACCTGGAAACATCGAAAGAACATCCTCTAATTTTTAAAGGTATATAACTGAAATACTATAATTAGGTAAAACTTCTCAAGGCAACATCGACATGCAAACTTCAAATGTGTGTGTGAGCATGTATTATACACTCTCTCTAGTAATCAAACAAACAGAATACAAAATGGCTTGAGAAACTAATATGTCGAAGATATCATATGCAACAACAACAACAACAACAACAACAAACCCAGTATATTCCCACATAGTGGGGTCTGGGGAGGGTAGAATGTACGCAGTCCATACCACTACATCGAAGTAGAGAGGTTGTTTCCGATAGACCCCCGGCTCAAGAAAAGGACCGAGACCGTGTTCAAATATCGCAAGCATATGAAGATTATCATATGCAACTTTATTAATTATGAGCTAAAGAGAATTCAACTGCATTAGTGAACTCAACGATTTAAAGGAAAATGTTAAAAAAATCTGGCCTGCTACATCCTCCCAAAACAATATGCAGCAGTTGCAGAATAAGCGTTATCATATTGTGCTCGCATAGAAGGGTGTTACGGTAGGGTTAGCATCCCAACTAATTAAGGAATGAACTTAGGTAGATTTATATATCCCACACTGTTCTTGAGCCGAGGGTCTATCAGAAACAGCCTATCTACCTTTGAGGTAGAGGTAAGGTCAACGTACATTCTACCCTCCCCAGACCCCACTTTGTGTGATTATACCGGGTATGTTCATATCCCATGTATTCCAGAACCAAGGTTGTTGGAATGCTCAAAGACGGAAGCATATTTTCACTGATTTCATTTCTTGATGAACCAATTGCAGTAGTTTAAAACTACAGATAAATCTCACGTATAAGACCATTCTTTCACCACATATGTCCTTCATGTCCAATTGAAGAAAACATTAAATGTTACGGTGACCTACTGCTTCTATAGAGGTAAATAAAATCCTCAATGGTTTGACCACTTGAGAGTTGAGACAAGGCAGCCGTTGTTTCCTTCCTAGGAGATTTATCGTCAAATTGTTTTTTCCCCTTATATTTGATAAGACACCTATTGCTAAATTGTTTCAATCAATTAATTAGGACTCAATCCTAAGCTAATCAGTATCGGTTGTATGAATCCTCTATATCTATTCCGAGCTATTCAGGATGCATTCCATTCTAATAATAGTGAACAGATACGTGATTTGAACTGATGGGTTAAACCGGACTTGATTAAAAGATGATACAGCTGATGAGAATTAAACCTATATCTTTCCTGAAGAAACTCTAATGCCAAATTCACATTAAAAATCTTCAAAACACAAAAATAAGTGTGCTGCTGGGTTCGGTCGAACAAGCAGCCAACACTCTCCCTCCACAGCTAGAGTGAACCAAAAAAACAAAAATAAGCTTGGAAATCCTTGCATAGTCGACAACCATTTTCAGAGTTCGATGGAGAACGTAATATAAACAGCTATCTCCAAGAGGCATATAAAAGAACAAAGTACTGATTAAGAGTTTTCAATGCTGTTGATACCTGGAAGACCGGGCATGGGCCTTGGCAGCACCGGAGGACGCATACCAGGGACCCACTGGGCACCAGCTGGCATTTGAGGGTTGCCTGGCATCTGCATCTGAGGAGGTGGAAGACCAGGCATACCAGGCCTTAGCTGGGGAAAAGGAAGACCAACTGGTCTAAACGCCCCTAGATGTTCCTTGACTTTTTGGTCGATTAGACTTTGATTCAGTTGTGCCTCAAATTGTTGATAATAAGTTCGAACATTTCCCTGAAAGTATAATTTCGTGAGACTTGTTCAAAGTGATAATTTGACTAATCTCAGAGGAAATAGAAATAATACCTTGTGTTTGTACCCTGCGTTATGCTGCTTTCTTACAGACGGCTGAAAATAGCAAGACAGTGCTGCTGTTAAATGAACGTACAACAGTATAAAGGATTCAACACATTATCGTTCTTTTTCTGAAAAGCTCCAACAAGGAGTCATGAACACAAGAAACCTGCAATCCACCTGAATGTACTACAGAAATATTACTTTTAGGATAAGTTAGTGTGTTGTTTGAACCTTTTCCCATAAAAAATTTTTAGAGAAAATACATAAAATCCCCCTTGAACTTGTCCCCAAACTTACTTTAGCACTTTAACTTTATGGGTGATTATTTACCCCCACATTGTTGTTCGAAGTGAATTGAATACCCAATTTAAATTATAGAACCAATCTTATGAGGGGCAGTGTATTACACACGCCACCACATCATCTGCCACCTCAGAATTTGCTTGCTCCATTTTTCTTACTTTTCACTTTTTCCCACTTCCATCATCTTCTTCATTCGAATGCTCATGCATTTACAACTCTATCAATTACATTACACAAAGAAGCCATGTTCATTTCCATTTCAATCGATAAACAAATGGAACTACTGCTACTTCGGTTCCTCAAATCCTATAAAGCAACCTTGCAATCACATAGATTTCAACCTCATGTCATCAATCCTAGAAGCAGATTTCTTCATCTATGATGTCAATGGCGATTTCCTTGACTTGCCACATCTAACCTTATTTATCAATGACGATGAATCAAGATCCTCGGTAGACGAGGAGTGAAAGGTTGCATTAGAATTAATGGAGGAGACATAGGATGTGGAACTAATAACCATGGTAGACAGTTCTTCGTCGGGAAATCCTTGGAAAAAAGAAGATCAAAGAGGCACGCTGGAAATACAGTTTCCAAGGAAGAAATCCGACAAATTTCAGCGAATCTCGACCTGTAGCGATTAGGGAAGAAAGGTTTGGCTGTTTGTCTAGTGAAGAAAATGGTTCTCGGAAGAAGACAACCAAGAAATAGGAAAACCCCGGAAAAAAAAAAAGGAAAAAAGATAAAACGAAAAAGAAAATCTAAAATCATTTTTTAAAAAAGAACTAATTAAATATAATTAATTTTATATCATCTAATAGGAAGGTGACAAGTGTTAAATTTTGGCTGCTTTTAGTATTTTTTTCTTCATTTCACGCGCTTTCAGGCAATTGAATACACATTCTTTGCCAGGTCATCGCTAAGAAGGTACTAAATTCACTTCAAGCAACAATGGTTTGGGAGGGGGTAGGTAATTATGCGTAAAGTTAAAGTAGTAGTATAAGTTTCGTGGACAAATTTAAGGAATATTTGATGTATTTTCTCATGTTTTCATTCCATAGTTTGATTGCTTCAGAATGTTTTCCTAAGAGAAATATCTTTGACCAAAAAGGAAAACCTTAACTCTTCCTACCTCAAATCACTTGATTCAACCAATATGTAAACACTATTGTCAACCTTTCAACAAAAACAACCATGAGTACACTTTAAGCTGGTGCTAGCTATATGAAGCATCACTGACTAGAAATCGAAAGTACTAAAAGTGCTTTATATTTTCTACTCTTCCATAATGTCCTATTTTCGCCAAGCCTACATGGATTCTAAGAGATTGTATGTTTTTTCGAGACATTGTTCCCTATTGTCAACCTTTAATATTGGAAGTAATGCACCAAGGGTGGTCTAGTGGGAAGTGAGTTGAGATCCATGAGGTCTCAGGTTCAAATCTTAGCGGAGTTAAAAATACTAAGTGATTCCTTCCATCTGTAGCAGAGTTATAAACACCTGCACTGTGCTGGTGGGAGGTAGTAGCACCCAATGGAATTACCCGTAATGTAAACAAGCTGACTGAGACCGCGATTATTTTAAAAAATTGAAATTTATTACCAAAAAGGTAGATGTTATGTGTGACCTTAAGCTCAATAAAAACTACAATCATCAAGAGCACGGGGGACAAACCCAACAAAACATGGAGCTAGGATTACAACTTTGTGGATTTTGCAATTTAGAACAACTATATAGTGAATTTTTAAACATAAACACGCCGTTTGAACAAAAGTTATTAGGCTTAGCCAAACGCGTATTCGGGCTTCAAGACCAGGTGCCTAATCCACAATCCAATAAGTATAACAAAATTTCTAAGCTGAAATAAGAGATTCTTGAAAGATGATTTGAGGCAACTTACAGAATCATGTGTCAAGTAAGTATCACAGTAGTCGCAGTAATACCTGAGGAGGAGAAAGAGGGTAAATCAAATAAGGAAAATGGGGGTTGGTGGAAATTGACGAAATTTTACAAAAAATAACCAAATTTATTGGATTAAACATACCGAGGCATTCTGTATGCACAAAAGAGTGGACACCCTGCAAGAAAAAAATTGAAGTTCTTGAAAACCCAGACAACAACAACAACATACCCAATGAAACCCCACGAGTGGAGTTTGGGAGGTAGAGCATACACAGACCTTACCCCTACCTAGAGAGGTTGTTTCTCATAGACCATTGGCTCAAGGAAAAGCAGTAAAAAAGGAAATGACGGAAGTGAAGAAGCCATGGCAAAATATTGTAGCATCACAATTAACAGAAACTGAAGGATAAGAAACTACAAGAATAATACGACTAACTAGTATGGACTATCAAGGAAAAGTGAGACAATGCTCAACTACCTACTTACCTTCTACCCTAATCTCTCCTCCTCCACCTATCTGGGGTCATGTCCTCAGTGAGCTAAAATTGTGTCATGCCTATCTAATCATCTATGTGTCCAATACTTTTTATCCTACAAAGCTCAATTTAATCCCTAGCCCAATTTTAATCTATGTTGTCGCGCTTAAGCCCTAAAGTGAGGCACAAAACATGTTGAGCATGTCACTTCGCAAGGAATCAAGGCTATAAGGCATACTTTTTCTTGACAATGAGCATAACCCTAAAGAGGCGACATTAAACAATTGTTCTTCACTTCATGTAAAAAGAAAAATCTTTGTCCACACATTTGTTATTTTTAATTATGATTAGCAGTTTGGACTAAGCATACATGGTGGTATTTTTTCCTCCATTTGTGTTTTTGGTCATTAAAGCCAACACTTTATTTGAGCTTAAAGCCAAAATGGACCTTAGAGGGTTTTTTGTTTGCTTTTTGCCTTTGATAACACTGATATTACTAATCCTTGCATAAGTTCTCTAGACCAAATGACCCCGAATTGTGTGTGAATAACCACCGCGCGTGTTATGGGGTTTCCCCTATCCACAGAACCATAAGCATTAGTATTATTCTTTTTTCTTTTTTTCTTTTTTTTGCATCCTGCCATCTTTATATCGAAACAAAAAGTAATAAGGAAATCCAAATGAGACGGATGGAATTAGTACCATATTGGAACACAGAAAATGCCAAAATAAATTTGTTACCCACTGTAAATAAAAATTGTTCTGTTGTAGCACAGTGCACTCCCCGCTAATTACTAATCTTTACTTTTCTTGCTTTTTTCGGGTTAAATTCCTGCTAGTTACAACTTTGGCAGGACAAATTACTACTCCCTCTTTCTCAATTTATGTGACGCCCTTTCCTTTTTAGTCCGTCCCAAACAAGAATTCACCTTTACTTATTTGGCAACTATTTAATGGCACCATCCCTATTTTATCCTTATTTCACTTTAACACTTTATTGTGAAGAAAAATCAACCAAAAGTAAGCATTAAATTGACTTTAATAAGGGCAATTTGGTAAACATAACAAATTCTTCCCCTATTTGTTAACCTTCGTGCCCAATAAAATGGTGTCACATAAATTGGGACGGGGGAGTAATAGTTACTTAAAATATCAGTCATCAAGTTCTCTCGCATAGTATTTGTTATTGTTACTATTATTTACTCTACTATATTCAACATGACTTCTTCATTACTATAATTCCTTATCAAACTGTTTTTTAATGTAGGTTATTTCGGCCGAGGGTCCATCGGCCTAAGGTAAAAGTAAAGTTGTATACAAACTACCCTCCCCAGACCCCACTTGGGTATGCTACAGTTGTTGATCACAATTTAGAAGTGTTAGAAACTTAAATCCGTCCTATCATTTTGGTTATAGTACAACTCAAAATTTGTGACTTCAACCCCAGGAATTAAGCACCAAAGCACAAACGCCAAATATTACTACGTTTTCCTCAGACTTCATATTTTTCCTTTTGCTTTGGTCAGTAGAAGACAAGGAAAGGTTGGGAGTCACCACCACAGGGAAAGCAAATCATCGATTAAAAATTAACTACACTTCAATCCTGAACTAGTTAAAACCACAACAGAGAAAGCAAATCATCAATTAGCTACACTTCAGTCCTGAACTAATTAAAAACTGTTGTATGAACGTAGCCTTCCCTTAAATTCAAGCTCTTTTATCACACACACGAAAAAAAGGACAGCCCCAGTACACTAAGATCTCGCGCAGCAAAGAAGGGACGTACCACAAGGGACTATTAAACAAAGTCTTACCCTACATTTCTACGAGACATTATTTCCATAGCTTAAACTCATGACCTCATAGTCACATGGAAATAACTTTACCAATTACACCAAGACTCTTCTTCAAGCTCTTTTATAACAACAACAAAAAACCTAGTATATTGCCACAAGGTGGGTCGTCTGGGAGGATAAGTGTGCGCAATCCATACCGCTAACTCAGATGTGAGATAGAAAAGTTGTTTCCGATAGACCCCCGACTCAAGCTCTTTTATCAAAAAAAGAAAAGGACAGTTTGATGCACTAATCTCCCGCTATATGCAGTATCTCGAGAAGGACCGTATCACAAGGATTACTACAAATTGTCTTACCCAACATTTCACCAAGAGGCCATTTCCACAGCTCAAACCCCTGACCTCTTAGACAAATGAAAGCACGCAACTTTACCAATTACACTGTGCCTCTCCTTCAGGCTCTTTAATCTCTCTCTCACACAAAAAAAAAAGAAAAAAACAAAAAAAATAACAGTTTGATGCACTAAGCTCCCTCGGGAAGGACCGTATCACAAGGATTACTACAAATAGCCTTACCCAACATTTCTACAAGAGGCCATTTACACAATTCAAACCTTTGACCTCCTAGTCAAATGAAAGCACACAGCTTTACCAAGGGACTTTGAATTAAAAGGGACGAACAAGTTTCTCAATTAAGTGATGGTCCTTCAAGTTTTAAAAATTAGGTAAAAGGAACAAATTTTTTTTCAGTTTTTTTTTAACATTTTCGCTCCAACAACTAAAGAGGTTGTCTCAACAACTATCAAAGTTATTCAACAACTTTGCAAAGCTGTTCGACAACTTTGCAAAGCCGTTCGACAACTTTGCAAAGTTGTTCGACAACTATCAAAGTTGTTCGACAACTTTGCAAAGTTGTTGGATAACTGTGAAAAGTTGTTGGACAACTTTGATAGTTATTGAGACAACTAATATAGTTGTCGAACAAATATCCTAGTTGTTTAAGCAACTTTATTTCTTTTAACTTAATAATATTGTGGAATGCACTTGTCCACCTTTTTTTAATTAAAGACTTGAGAGGGTCTATGAGCTCATTTTTCTCCTTTACCAGTTACACTACGCCTCTCCTTCAGGCTCTTTAATCTCTCCCTCACACACACGAAAAAAAAAAGCAAAAGCAAAAAAAGGAAAGTTTAATGTAATAAGCTCCCTCTATATGAAGGATATCGGGAAGGACCGTATCACAAGGATTACGACAAACAATCTTACCCAACATTTCTACAAGAGGCCATTTCCACAACTCAAACCCCTGAACTCCTAGTCAAATGACAGCACACAACTTTACCAGTTATACTTAGCCTCTCCTTCAAGCTCTTTAATCTCTCTCACATACACACACACAAAAAAAGGACAATCTGATGCACTAAGGTCCAGCTATATGCAAGATCTCGGGAAGGACCGTATCACAAGGTTTACTACAAACAATCTTACCCAACATTTCTACAAGAGGCCATTTCCCACAACTCAAACCCCTGACCTCCTAGTCAAACAAAAGCACGCAACTTTACCAATTACACTAAGCCTCTCCTTACAACAACAACAACAACAACATACCCAGTATATCCCCACCAAGTGGAATCTGTGGAGGGTAAGTATACGCAGTCCATACCACTAACTCAAATTTGAGGTAGAAAGGTTGTTTCCAATAGACCCCCGGCTCAAAATAAAACAATCTACGATAAGGAATAGTAATATTAGTTATAGTAAAAGAACAAGATACAAGATAAGGTATACTACTAGTAGGAACACCAAAAAAATAAGATACAATAGAAATTAGCATATCTAATACTCCCTCCATTTCGAATTAGTTGGCCCTTATGGGTTTGACACAACCATTAAGAAAATATTAATTAGGTGTTGATTTTATCAAATTAGCCTTATTAATTATATTTTGAAAATATAAATTTGAATAAATATACTTTGTTTAGTCATCTAATATCGAAGATAGTTTTAGAAAAACATAATAAAATCTCCTTGATTTCATCAAAGGAGCAACTAAATTGAAATAAATATTTTAAAAAATAAGACCAACTAAAACGAAACGAAAGAAGTAATACCATATATAAGCAAGATACTCCCAAGAAACACACCAAAAGATATAATATCCTAAAATCAACTAACCTTCTACCCTAATCCGCATCTCTCTGTCACACACAAAAAAATATAAAAACAAAAAACAATAAAGGAATAGACCGATGCACTAAGCTCCCACTATGCACGGAATCGAAGGAAAGACCGGACCACATTTCTACATTACCTCCTTCGCAGCTGTTGCTTCAGTGAAGAAGAGGAGAAGTGAAATCGTATCCCACTCTAAAAAAAACCCTAAAATAAATATCTCACCAGTAGTCGCCGACTTTTTTTTTTTAACTAAGGGAATGTAATCGTGCTTCGCGCAATTTCAAAAAATAATTAAAGGATTTCTTATAATTTAAAAAAAAAAAAAAAAGTTTATATGAAATAGAAAAGGAAATAATTTACACCTGTGAGATAAGGGACTTTTTGTTAAATAATCTTTTTAATTAAATGAATCATAAGTTTTTTTTATTTAGGGAGATGATTTATTTTTAAGACAAATTTATTATCTGTCCGATAAATATATAGACAAATCAATTATCAATTTGATAGATCTATTATCTGTCTGATGGATATATAGACAGATCGATTATCGATCTGATAGATATATAGACAGATCAATTATCAATTTTATAGATCTAATATTTGTCTGATGGATATATAGGCAGATCGATTATCGATCTGACTTATATATAGACAGATTGATTATCAATATTCCGATAGATCGATTATCGATCTGAAAGATATATAGACAGATCAATTATCAATACAGCAAATGAGAAAACAGGAGTAGATCATTTTGCTAATTGAAAACTTGAAAGAATAGGCCATTTTGCTAATTAGAAAATTAAAGAGGCTTAATATCCAAATTTTCTCGTGAGATAAATGATAACTTGACCGTCTATCTTTTCATTACATTTTCAATTTTGTTTTCCTTTTTATTACTCTGTTTATGTTTCACTCTTTAATAACAACATTATTATATTAAGAAAAAACTATTAATCAAGGAAGGAGACATGTTTTAATTTAATTAAAGACACCCTAATTAACAAATTACAAGTTAATATAAAAACTTTATTCACTTAGAGTTATACATCATAAAATTATTTTTTTCTTTAATTATTGATTGAAAAACTAAAGCTGTAATTTATTCTATCAATCATTTCCATGCTATTTTTTTTATGCAAAAAATTTCGTACTACTTATAGTGTTTAAAATTATTTATTAAGAAATTAAATTTATTGTACACAATATAATTTCACAAGTTAGATCTAATATGAGTAAGATACATTGTACTCGGATCTTACTCGTACATTTATATAGGGTAGAAATATTTTCAGCAAATCCTCAAAAATAATATAAGGATTTCTTAAATCAACATTAAGTGTATCTAAGACTCAATTTATAAGTATAGAGTGCGTCACTCATTTCACTTTTACCTTTTGATAGTTATAATTCGAAAAGTGATCCTACAAATTTTTCACTACATCATATAGATGTGACTATGTTAGTTAAATGGTAGAGTATATTTGATTTATCCTAAGAATTTTAGTAATGAAAAAAAAAACAAATTATTGCATCATCATATTCATTGAATAAATATAATTAATATAAGTGATTTACTTAGGAGAATGTGATTAAGAGTTAATAAAATTTATAGGAAGGAAAAAAAGAGTAGGAAGTTGCAAAAGGAAATAACAAGAACCAAGGATGGCAATGGGGCGGTGCGGGTGCGGGGCGATGAGGATTTTAAACTATGCAGTGTGGGGTGGGTTAAAGTAAGTTTATTAAAAATAATACGGTGCGGGTTGCGGATATATGCGGGTTTAAATTAAAAAAAAAGTAAAAAATTAGTATTATTCTCATGAATATACCTAAAATTAGATGTATACTTTACTTAAAATTTTATGATACTTAAAACGATGTATATAACACTACAAATAAATAATTTTATAGTTTTTTTAATATCTCTATTCATTTTAATAAAAATATGATATTTGATCATTAATTGTACACATGATACTTTTTGACAATTTTTTAGTGAAAAGTGATATAATAGAAATTGGTTATTGTTTCCTAGTTGTAGATTTGAAAATATTATGATTTTCAATGGAGTTACAAAATTTTCAAAAAAAGAAAAAAAAACAAAAATATGGGCGGTGCAGATATGCACGGGTATGAGTATGGGGCGGATTTATGCGGATTTAATGATGATGCGGTGCGGTATTAAAACTTGAGGGTTTAGAAGAAACCCGCACCGCACCATTGTCATTCCTGAAAAGAACGAAGAAGTTTTTTATTATGTACTTGAGGCTGCTTCTAGCGAATCTTTTTAACTGCTGAAACCCTTGGACGCTGGATTTTTCAATGTAAAAATTCTAGTCTTATATTCAAACTACTCCTTCCATTTTATTTTACTTGACCTATATATTAAAAATAAAAATTTTAAAAGATAAAATGTATATTATAAAGGCACAAAACAAAAGTCATTTTGAGTCATCAGATGTACACATTATATAGAGGAGGCCAAACCCATCGATAGCACCTCAAACTTGTCCTGAAAATTCACTTAAACTCTTAAACTAAGGCTTGTACCTATCAGACCCCTAAACTCCTGAATTTTGTTCCAATTGAGCCTTTTTTGCACAATCAGCAAAAGGTACAGTGTGTGTGTAACACACTCGCCTTATATGATAAAATTGACCAATAAAAAAAATACACGTGGCAAACGTTTTTTTTTAAAATATACATTAAAAATCCAATTAAATAAAGATAAATGTTGAGTGGGTTCAAAAATAATTTTAAATATATTATAATTTAAAAAAAAAAAATTGATACCCCAACCCCACCCCACCCTTCCATTCTCTTCTCCAGATGCAAAAGATGAACTTTTTTTTTTAAAAAAAAAATATCCCACTAATTTAAGAAAAGGGTATCAATTTAGCAAAATTATTTCTCTACAAGCTTAGTATTCTATTTGCAGTGAAGTAATCTAACAATTCTAACCAAACTTACCCTAACTCTAATCGAACAACCTTGAAATTTTGAATTGATTTTCCGGCGAGTCTAGCCGAAAAATGCGGCTAAAAAAATGATAATTTTTCCGGCCTATCGATCAGTTTTCATTTTTCAAAATCTGTTCCTGCTTTTTTTAAAAAAAATCTTTGCTTCTATTTTATTTGATAAGGCTTCGTTGAATTTTCGGATGAGTGGAGATAATTGGTGTTTTCCGGTGAAAGGAGGATCGATTTGAGTTGATGGGTTGCCGGAATGGAGCTGGGTTCATCGTTTTCATCTCCGGCGAGCTTCGACAGTGATGAAAAATGGAGAATACTATCACTAAATGCCATTACAAATCAGTATCAATGAACTCCACTACAAATATGGAGAAATTCAAAATCCCTTATAAGGAGTTTGATTCGATCATTTGAAGTTTCCGGCATTTCTAAATCTGTTGGTAGCTTTTTAATTATCAGAAGGAAATAGGGTGGGGACGGGGTAGGGTGAAGACGATGACGCGGGGTGGGGTGGGGGTGAAAGACGATGATGTAGTGTGGGGGGTGGGGCGGGGTGAAGACGATGATGTTGGGGGGAGGGGTTGAAGATTTTTTTTATTTAATTAGATGTTATTATAATTAAAAATTATATTAATAAAATAATTTTAAGTATAAATTTTTTAATTTTAAAAAGTAAAATATTATTTTTTCTTCGATTCACGCGCTCAAGGAGAGTGTAACACACTCTTCTTGCCAAATCAGTATTTTGTGTCTGATAGGTACTAATTTTAGCACTTGAGGTGCCTGATAGGTTCAAGTTTTAGTTTAGAGGTTTAAGTGAATTTTTGAAACAAGTTTGAGGGGCTATCGATGGGTTTAGCCTATAGGGAACGTAGCACATTCACATTATATAAAGAACATAGCAAACTTCCAATCACATTAAACGAGAAAAGATGAAGATAATGGACAATAAAAATTATGTCAATAATAAAAATGCGTTAATAAAAAAAAGTGCACCAAGCCAAAATTAATATACCTAAATGACAATAGGATGTCAAAAGAACTACAACACTACTAATGAATTCTGGGAAAACAAGATAATGGCTCCTGGAAAAATATATGCACCGAAAATCTCAAAAATTAAATTTATACTATGAATTTAGGTGAAAAGAAGAAGATGGAGGGAGTTGAAAAGATTTCAACTGGTCTATAATTATCATGAATAATTAGTGATACAATTAATAGGGAAAAAAATAAATATTGTGTACGATTTAAAAGAATTTAAGAAGTGTCTGATGATTTTTTCTCACATAGCAAGTAAAATGGAGAAATTGGAAGAAAAAGTCAAAAATATATATATGTGATTTCCAAATGAATGACAATGACTATTGAGTTTTTAAAACTAAAAAGAATTGAATGAATAATTAAGAGAATGTAATTAAGCAAAAAAAATTAGATTTTTTGATGTATCTTTTAAATTGAAAAATAAAAATAAATGTTAAAAATTAAGAAAAAAGATAAATATCATTCTTGACTTTAGAAGTATGTCACATCATTACTCCTACGTTTCTCTTTTATATTATATATAGATTTTAAAAAGACCCTTCCCCCCCCCCCCCCCCCCCCCCAAAAAAAAAAAAAAAAAGAAAGAAGAAGGTGTGAGCGAATCGCGCAACAGATGGGTATACACTCGAGTCACGTAGATCGCATCACATCACTGCCTCGACGCGGCGTAGCCTTGCATCAACGCATCTGTCTCAATTTATATAAATATTGCAAGCTTGTAAACAACAAAAAAAAAATAGGAATGAAACAAACTATTAAAAAGAATCAATTTTTAAAATTTAAATAACATGCAGAGATTCTACATGAACGGATAGAGAAGAATTTACCACAAGCTCGATTTCACGATAATTTTTTTGAGTGTTTTCTTGTGTAATGATGGAATATCTGAAAATAAGGAGAAAGATGAAGAGAAAACTAGAGAAAAAAGATAACAAAAAAGCGGCAAAAAGAAAAAGAAAGAAAAATCAGTAAGGGCTACAAAGTTTAGGGTATTGTTGGAATTAGAAGAAAATATAAGGGATAAAAAAGGTAAATGTTTTGGTCAAACCTAAAAAAAAAATTAATCTGAAAAATAAAAAGCTGGGGTATCCAGTTTATCAATTTTTGCTTTTTTTAATTTACTTTTAATTTTTTTTAAGCTCTTTTTAATTTTACCAAACACCTAAAAAAATGATTAAATCCATACACCCTCTTAGTAATAACTTAAACTTTAAATTTCTTAATTTGCTCTTAATAAAATAATTTATAGTTATAAAAATTTGTGTGACTTACTAGATAACAAACATCAGAAATCTTCTTTTTTTCCTCTAAAATTTTGTCTTAAGTTAAACACCTTAATATAAATTGAGATGAAAGAATCATTTTTTTTTTTAATGTAATTGACAACCACCAAGGATTTACATGATAATAATTGACATTAGCTGAAATGGTTACACATGTATATCATTTTCTTCTTATATTTATTAGTTTTGTCCTTATTTTTATGGTGCAATAAAGTGATTACACATGCATGTTACAACTGATTTTTATGACGAGTGAAAAGTTTAGGTTTTAAGTTTATATTGGATTTTCGATCATTTAATTAGCAATTAATGGACAAATATTACAACTTAAAGGCCAAAATCTAAATATATCTCTACATCTACTTTCAAATTATTGAAAATTACTAAAACTAGTTGAAAAAATATTTAAAAAATAGATTATAATTAATATTTTATGTATAAAAAAGTTTGAATATTATATATATATATATATATATATATATATATATATATATATATATATATATATATATATATATATATATATATATATATATATTATGTCAGTTTGATTCAAGTTAGGTTTGACTTTTTTTTGGTTAACACTAAACCAAACCAAGAATGGTCGTTTTTTTTTCTAACGCCAAACCAATCAAACCAAATCATAGTCGTTTTTTTTTTTCTCGGTTTGGTTTGGTTCGTCGGTTCGGTTTGACTTGACGGTTTGGTCTGTACACCCCTACCTGAGAAGAATACAAGGAGGAGCCGAAATCTCAATAACACATGAAAACTGTCAAAGAAACAACCTTTTAAATCATACTTATATAATACGTACGTATAAGGAAAAACTTAAGCCCAAAAGCATACAGGCCCATACCGCTCTGATCCCCCCCGCTACCACCACAAATGAAAACAAAACACACACACAGATTTTACGCGGAAATCCTAGACAGGAAAAACCACGAGCAGAGGAGGAGAAAAAATCACTATATCGGAGAAGAATACAAGGGGGAGCTGAAATGTTAATAACACATGAAAACTGTCAAAAAAACAACCCTCTAAATCACACTTATATAATACGTGCGTATAAGGAAAAACTTAAGCTCAAAAACATACAGGTCCATACCGCTCCGATCCCCCCGCTACCACCACAGATGAAAACAAGAAAAACACACAGATTTTACGTGGAAACCCTAGACAGGAAAAGCCACGAGCAGAGGAGGAGAAAAAATCACTATATTAGAGAAGAATATAAGGGGGAGTCGAAATCTCAATAACACATAAACACAGTCAAAAAAATCAACCCCCTAAATCGCACTTATATAATACGTGCCCACCGATACCACCATGGATCCCCAAAAACATTCAAGTCCATACCGCTCTTATCCCTCCGCTGCCACCACAGATCCTCCAAAAAAATCTCATAATTACAGTTTTAACAACATAATCGCACCATAAACTTTTCGGACCGGATCAATAAAATTCGGATCATAAACTCTAACAACAAGTTCTGATAGGTTTTATTAATTGTGGATTTTTCATATTTATGAGAAACTTTATTTTAAGAAATTCAAAGTACATCTTCAAACACTTCAACTTTATATCAATCTGATTTTAATTTATTAATTTCAAATTATGTCCAAATAAAATCTAATATTTGATTGTCCCTCTATAATAGAAATATTATTTATTTAAAATAAGTGTATACAAAAGACAAAGACCATAAAGTGGGGAATAATATGTGTGATACATGGATAATTCTTGTTGTTCATATTCATTGTACATAGCTTTGTCAACAAGAACAAGCAACTCTTTTTAATTATTTTTTCTTGTAAGGTTAGATACATTCAATCAAAATGCCAAAGCTATTTGTTTATTACTTTTTCCATTTTAATTTATGTGGTATATTTTTCTTTTTTGTTTGTTTAAAAGAATGTTATATTTCTTTATTAATAATTATTTAATGACATTATTTTTATTTTATTCTTACTAAATCTCACTTTATAAGAAAAAATAATTAAAAGGTAAACATTAAAGTGACTTTAAGAGGGATAATTTTATAAACTTTATAAACTCGTTATTTATTTTTAAAACTTTATATCCGATATAATAGCAACATATAAAATGAAACGGAGAAATGTACTTTTTTTTCCTCTCTCCCACAAACAATAACTTTATCATATTTAGTGAGTCAAACAACTTTCCTTTTTAAAATTAACAACAACAATAATTGTATATTCAGTGTATATTTTATAAGTGAATCTGAGGGATTGAATAATCATGTAGACATTAAGAAAAAGTCGATGAGGAGTTTTGAAATAACGATAAAATTATTTTTGTATAATTTTTACAAGTCGCGAGTTTGAGTTGTAGAATTAACAATGAATATTTGTGTCATTTAGACTGCTTACATTATTTCCCTTCCGCTCTTTCTCGAACCTTAGCTTGCTGCCTATTAATCGATTAAGTAAAAAACTATTTAAAAATATCACGAAGTTGGAGGAGAATCATTTAACAACAAAAACAATAACAACAACGACAACAACAATAACAATAACAACACATCAATTTCTTATTCTAAAAAAAAATAGATTATTTTACTACTCGAATAACTAATAATATCGAAAATAATCTCTCTCATTTCACAAGGTAAATATAAAAGTTGCAATCTGAATACACTCTACCTTCTTCAGACTATAAATATGTGGTTGTTGTTTAAATATATTTTTCTTCTACCATTTTCGAGAGTATTTTATAGGCACCAACATGGGTTGTGGTGTAGTAGTGGGACTATTTCATTCTTAACCAGATATTTCGGGTTCGAGCCCTGAATATGAAAGTAATCCCGTTGAAAGCGTCACCCCCAGAATTGACCCTACAATGTACGATCTGAATTAGTTGAGACTTGAATACAGATAATGGATACTGAATGAAAAAGAAAAATATATGATAGCCATTTTGGTATCTTTATTTTCTTTGAATATTGTCAAGGGTTGGTTGGGATGTCACTATATTATTTTAACTTATTAGTATCTATGAAAAATGCTAAAAAGAGGGGAGAAAAAAACCAAAAAAGATCTAAAGGAAATCTAATTTCTTGATATGAATTTGTCTTTCAGCACCTAATTCTTTTTTCTTTTTTCTTTTTTTTTTTTAAAAAAAAGAGATCAATTTTTTTATAAGAAATAGTAATATACTTTCTTTATTTTGATTTATGTAACATATTTATTTTAATCTGCTAAAAAGAAAATAAGATCTTTAATATTTCAAACTTAAACTTCAAATTTCTCATTTCGCTCTCAAAATAAAATAATTTAAAGCCACAAAAATTTCTGCGACTAACTGATCACAAATTCAGAGATCTTTTTTTTTTTTCTCTAAAATTTCGTCTTAAGTTACACATCGTAATATAAATTCAGATGAAAGGAGCAGTTTTTTTTTTTAAAAAAAGTGCCCGATAAAATAAAAAGTAAAATAATTGTTAAATAATATACAAAAATTATTTTCATCTATTTAAATTATAATCAATTATATAAAACCATTTTAGACCCTATAGTTGTCAAGTCAGGGTTTTAAAAAAAATCTTCTTGAGAACGTCACCTCTCGTATCTTAAAAGTATACTTCCAAAATACATGACTTTGAATTTAATTTTTTTTTTTTTACCTGATGTTCGATATTTGTATTAGAACCTCGATTAATTTGAATCACATATTACAAGCCATTCTAAAAATGGCGCTTTCAACAAAAAAATTTTCATATCTAAACTTGTATTTTAATTATATTTCAATATAATATAAATATCGAACACCAAATAATTTATTTTTTTAAAAAAAAAGTTGTACAAAGCCACAAGAAATCCAATGTATATCCCAAGAAGGTGCAAGGAAAAAGACAAAAAATTGAAAAATTATAATTTATATTAAATAGTTATATACTATATAATATAATAAGGACATGACAAAATGACAAAGAAAGTAACAGATGGAAAGAAAAGAAAGAAAGTGACGGCACTCGTACTTGTTGTGTATTTATATGTGGTATTCAAAATGGAAATAAAAGTGTTAGTTATTCTTTGGGAGTATATTAATAGTATTATAAATTTTTTTAATGCATATTGTGGACAAAAATTTAATTAGTCAAAATTAGAAAGGTTATTGATTCCATTGAAATTGGAAATAATAATTAACAAATAATTATATATTTAAGATATATTTTAAATACAAAATTATGTAATTTATTACATGTTTAACTAGCGAATAAAATTATTTTTAGCTGATCAATCAAATATATTACTCTATCCATAATTATATTTTCTTCTTCTCATTTTATGTGATGTGATTTAATTAAATACAGAGTTTAAAGAGTCTTTTTTTAAATATATATGTAATTTAAATTATAAATTTCAAATACAGAGTTTAAAGAGTCTTTTTTTTTTAATATATATGTAATTTAAATTATAAATTTCAAAAAATCTCTCAAAATCTCAATGGTCCTACTTCATCATCATCTGATTTATTCTATTTTTGGACCTTTTCTTTTTTGTGTATATACCATAATCAATAAACTTACATCACACACACACATATATATATATACTAGATGCCGAAGGGCTCGTGCTATATTATTTTTTTATCTCAATTTACATGAAATTTAGATAATTAATTATATTTTAAATTTTTTAAGCTATTAACTATTTTAATTTATAATAGTTTTTATGTAGCTTTTAAATAAGATATGATACTCTACTTGTCCAAACCTTTGTGGCGTTGATAGTCAATTATATTTTTAAAATAATTTAATTTTTTAATTATTGTGATTTATAATACTTTTCTTTCTTATTCCAATATAAGTGGCACTGGTATAATTTCTAGTGTCAGCGAAATATTTTATATCATTTAAAATTTTTAAGTTGTTAATTATTGTGATTTATAATATTTTTACGTTTTTTTTTTTTGAAATATATTACAGATAATATTTTTTTAGATATTTTAAGTTGTTAACTGTTGTAATTTATAATACTTTTGATGTAATTTTCAAATAATATATGTTACTCTCCTTGTCCAAACTTTTGTGGCATTGATAGTCAATTATATATACTTTTAAATAATTTAAGTTTCTTACTTTTGTGATTTAGAATACTTTTTCTTCTATTCTAATTTAAGTGGTACAACGTTTAGATGACCATAATATTAATTTTTTTAATGCTTAGATGACTTATAATAATTACTTAGGGGTGATGTAGTAAAAATATAATACTTAAATGACTTATAATAATTAATTATGGATGATATTTAATAAAATTATGATTGAAATAGTTTAAGAAGATATGTCATAGATGTTTATTTTGTAATTAAATATTATTAATTTTTTAATGTATAAATAATATATAATAATTAATTAAGAATAATATAGTAAAATTACGGAGCAAATAGTAAATGAATAATGGGATGTTGGTAAAAGAGGATGAATGATGATGATATAAGCAAGAGGGTAAAATGGTCCAAACATGCAAAAGTTAACATGGAAGCTATAATAAAGTTCTTTTATGGCTCAATAATATTGTGTTGTTATTATCATATTTACAAAGATATCCTTATTGGATCATGTTGTAAAAAGGTAGGACAACGTTTGACAATAAGAAAAAGTTAATGAATAACCAACCTGAGTTGTGGTGCAGCGGATAGGGTTGCTCCATCCTTAATCAGGGGTTGAGGGTTCGATCCTGGGTATGGAGAAAACTCTGTTGGGAGCGCTACCCCCCGAATGGGGCCCTACCCGGCGCGAATCTGAATTAGTCGGGCTCCAATGTGAGTTTCGGACACCGAATGAAAAACCAATAAAAAAAAGTTAATGAATAGTTTGGTCATTTGAAGTTCTCCATCAAACATTGAAGCCAAACGTTCAGACAAAATATTTCATAAAACTTTAACTAAAATGACCAAAAAGCCCTCAACAATGAAGTTATTATTTTTTTTTTTGGTTTTCCATCTGATGTTCGTTGCCCGCATTGGAGACCCGACTAATCTGGATCGCGCGTTGCAGGGCCCATTAAAGTGGCACAACTCCCAACAGAGTTTTCTCTATACCCAGGGTCGAACCCTCGACCTCTGGTTAAGGGTGAAACAGCCCCATCCACTGCACCATAACCCATGTTGGTATAAAGTTTTTTGTTGGGGGTTTCTCATTCGGTGTCCGGTGCCCGCATTTGAGCCTTGACTAATTCGGATCGCGAGTTGCAGGGCCCATTAAGGTGGCAGCGCTCCTAACAGAGTTTTCTCCATACCCAGAATCAAACCCTCGACCTCTGGTTAAGAGTGAAACAACTTCATCCACTGCACCACAACCCATATTGGTATAAAGTTATTACTATAAGAGCACACATGTTAAAGAGGTGTGTGCTTATCCCCACTTATTATATATATATATATATATATATATATATATATATATATATATATATATATATATATATATATATATATATATATGATTACTTGGCTTATATGAGCTCCACTGGTTAAGTTTTGGAATAATGATGAAATTTTCTTCATGTAATCTATACATTATCGAATTAGATTAGCTTTTTTCATGAAAAAAGAAATGGACTTTGGGTTAGCTTTATTAACTTTTTTTAGATAAAAAAAAAGGTTTCTTGAAAGGAAAAAAAAGGTAGAATACATACGCAGGTCCCTCAAGTACGCATCATCTTTCACTTAGGCGCCTCAAGTGGACATTGTTCTATTTTGGCACCTCAAGCGGCCTTCAAGTGTGTCACTTTGGCACCTTTTGCTGAATCAGTAAATTTATATTGTGTGCGTGTATTACACGCGCCTGATGATGTGAAAAGTGACAAATAATATGCTGATACATGTCATTTCTCTAAAAAATAATTTTTAAATCATTAATTAATCTTTTTTCAAAAATAAATCAATAATCACTCCTTTCCCCAATAATTAATTTTAAATAAAAAATACTCAAATAATTTATAAATAATTAATTTAAATAAAAAATACCCCCCCCAACCTACCCACCCCACCAACCTTCTTCTTCAAACACCCCACCTACCCATCACCCACCCCATCAGTCCACCCCCCCACCAGTCCACCCATCCCGCCGCCTCTCCCACCCCACCCACCCACCCATTCGTCCGACACCCCACCCACCCCACCAGTTAATTTTTATTTTTTTAATTATTTTTATTTGATTTTAATTTTTCTTCACAGATTTAGCTTTTATTTTTTAATTTCTTTCATCAATTTTGCTTCGATTTTTAATTTTTCTTCACTGATTTTTCTTGATTTTTATGCTTCGATTTTAATTTGTTTTTATTGATTTTGTTTGAATTCAATTTTTCTTCACTAATTTAGCTTTATTTCTTAAGCATTCTTATTTCTTGTTTAATCATTCTTGTTTTTGATTTCTTCTTTCATAAAAGAAGTAAGATTCTTGATTTAACCATTTTAGCATAAGGATGTGTTAAGGAAAAAAATGGTGTTAAGTTAATGGATTGAAAGAAGAAGAAGAAGAAGAAGAAGAAGAAGAAGAAGAAGAAGAAGAAGAAGAAGAAGAAGAAGAAGAAGAAGAAGAAGAAGAAGAAGAAAATGCCACCCAACACGCACCTTGCACGACTCCCCCTCTCCCCGTTCTACCGTCCAAACAGGCCGACCGTTCTAAGTTTCGGGATTGGGTCGAATAGGACCAGATCCAATCGGATCTGAACGTAGCTTCGAGTTCAGGTGCCGTACTGTGGCCGAACCGGAAAGGAGGGGGACAACGAACCTCCTGCCAAGAGGCCAAGGTTGCTTGCTAACTCTCAACCACTTGTTAGAAGGAAGTGCAGCTTGATTGTCGGGGGAAATCAACTAGAAGGAAAAAAGAAGGTAGATTATTCTATTTTCTCCTTTGGTAAGGATTGACTTTTTGTTCAAGGGTGTGTTAAAAACCATCGTCTTTTCTTTGTTTGTATCACCGAGACACTCGAAGGGCCGGCCATATGTACCTCGGGATCCCCGGCCCATTCAAATCAAAATAGAACGAGCACCTACGACTAAGGGGAATGGAATGTCGACCACAGGGTGAGAGTGCCAACTCAACAAAAAGTGTCAAAATGACGTACTTTATACCTACTTGAGGTGCCAAAATGGAACAATGTCCACTCGAGGTGCCTAAGTGAAAAATAATGCGTACTTGAGGGACCTGCATATGTATTATACCGAAAAAAAGAAAAGAAAAATACAGCACATAAATAGTATACACCACCAGGCTACTACGTACACTTAATTTTATTTTTATAATAATATTATTTGTTTGAATACTATTAATTATTTTAGTTTACTATGTATTGTTACAAGAAATATAATTTAACACAAAGAAGTGATGAATATACTGCGAAGTATCTATCATTAATGAAATGATACGTATATGTCCCTCACACTAAGGGCATATGTGTATCCAAACTCCGAAGTATGACGGAGAATATATTCATACCATTTATCAGAATTTACTGGGTATATTTGTCTCTTTTTCATTTTAACTTTTATTTCAAATATCTCATAAAATTAGTCGAAATAACCATAAACTCAATTGAAAATTAGGTCTCATTGAACAAAGCTGTGTGATAACTGGTAACTATTGTTGTCAAGAAATAACTAAATATCTCATAAAATTAGTCGAAATAAACGTAAACTGAGTTGAAAATCAGATCCCATTGAACAAAGTTATATGTGGTAGCTACTGTTGAATTACAAGTATCTCGTAAACTTAATCGAACTATAACTGAGTCCCAGTTGTCATCGCAGAAGGTGATCAACATCTCATGAAATTAATCGTGATCCATGCATGAGACTCGTCGTTGTCAAGAAGCGACAAACATCATATAAATTAGTCGAGATGAGCGTAAATGATTTTGTCCTTTCTCTCATTTTTTTCTTCCGTCATTCTACATTTTATGAAATTAGTCGAGATGATTGTAAACCACTTTTGTCCTCCCTCTCATTTTTTTTGACTTCCACCATTCTACATCTTATAAAATTAGTCGAGATGATCATAAACTGCTTTTGTCCTCTTTTTTTTTTCCTTTCCACCATTCTACATCTTATAAAATTAATCGAGATGATCGTAAATTATTTTTATCCTCTCTCTTAATTGAGATGATCGTAAACTGCTTTTGTCCTCTGTCTCATTTTTTTTTCTTTCATCATTTACATCTTATAAAATTAATCGAGATAATCATAAATTATTTTTATCATCTCTCTTAGTCGAGATGATTGTAAATTGCTTTTGTCCTCTCTTTCATTTTTTGCTTTCATCATTTACATCTTATAAAATTAATCGAGATGAACGTAAACTGGTTTTGTCCTCTATCATTTTTTTTTCTTTCACCATTCTACATCTTATAAAATTAGTCGAGATGATCATAAACTGCTTTTGTCCTTTTTTTTTCCTTTCCAGCTTCCACCATTCTACATCTTATAAAATTAATCGAGATGATCGTAAATTATTTTTATCCTCTCTCTTAGTCGAGATGATCGTAAACTATTTTTGTCCTCTCTCTCATTTTTTTTTCTTTCATCATTTACCTCTTATAAAATTAATCGAGATTAGGGGTGTGCATCAATCGGTTCAGTTCGATTTTACATATTATCGGTTCGATTTATCGATTTTTAAATATACTAAACCAATAACCAAACTACTAAGATATTTTTTTATCGATTTTCGGTTTATCGGTTTTTAGTCCTTAACGGTTTGGTTTTCGGTTTAACCGATAAGAAAATACTCATAAAATAGAAACAGTAGTAACTAACATGAAAAAACTGAATCTTAGTTGCAACAAAAAATCGTACATGATGTATTTAAATTTATAAAAATCTTCAAGTTTGAACTAAATGTTGTTAGGAGAAATTAAAAGTTTCTATAATTGAAATAATATATATATATATATATATATATATATTTATTGGGTTATCGGTTTACCCAATAAGAAAAAATCGAACCAAATCAATAACTTAATAATTTTCTTAAAAAATTATTAAAAAACTATTAATAGCAATAAACCAATAATATTTTTATCCATTTGATTTATCTATCATTTGATTTTTACACACCTCTGATTGAGATAAACGTAAACTGTTTTTGTCCTTTCTCATATTTTTTTTCTTCCACCATTCTTGTCCCTTTCTCCCCCACGCTCACCCCCACCTCCACCCCACCCCACCCTCTCTTCATCTTGTTCTTTGTCTTTTTCTCCTTACTTTCCTATTCCCCTCCATCTCTATCTCTCCCTCTTTCCCCTTTATATTTCACTTTCTTTTACCCACTTTTTTTCTCTGTTCTTTGTTTCAATAAACTGTCTTTTCTTACAATTTATAAACACCCTTTTGTCTATATAAACAGTCAAACTCACTCCCTTAGTCAGTTTCTGCAAATTATGACACATAAAATACTCTTCTTTTTCAAGATTTGATCTTTTCTTCTTCTTTCTGGAGTAGTAGTTATGGCTGGAAGTAATGAAATTAATGCTAATGAATCTAAGGTAACCAACCCCTTTTATTCATTTGTTTCTTTGTTGTTGTCTTTTTGCTAATCATGGGATCATTTTGATTGAAAATATTAGTAGCTCAGTTGATTAACAGCTCGATAGTTAAGTTGATTGACTGACTGACTGATTATCTGAATTTTTAACTTTGAGTTAATATCCTATTAACGTCTGAACTATATCTAAAATGGCAATTTGAAGGCCCTACTGTCCTGAATTAATTAAAAATATAATTTTAATACTTTTAGTGCCTACGTGGTACACATGTGTGTCTATGTGGATACTTTAGTGTGTTGTGCCACGTATTTAAGGGTGTCAAAATTATATTTTTAATTAGTTAAGGGTAATAGTACTCTTTTAAGTTGAGGTGTGTGTTTGTCGTTTTGGATATAGTTCGGGTAATAGGGTATTATCTCTTTAACTTTTGTCTTAGTATATTTTTGCGTGCTAACGTGGATACTTCTGTGTTGTGTCATATATGTGTCACGTAAGCACTAAGGGTGTTAAAAATATATTTTTAATTAATTTAGGGTAATATGACCTCTTTAAGTTGAGGTGTGTCTTTGCCGTTTTAGTTATAGTTTAGGGTATTATTGTATCTTTAACTTTTGTCTTAGTATATTTTTTCTTTCTGTTCTTGTTTCAGAAAACTGTTTTTTCTGTGGCTCAGTTTATGTGGCATAATTTGATCGGATACGGAGTTTAAGAAATAAGAAAAATTTTGGTATGTTTATTATTATATCCTTGTTAAATAGAATCCTTGAGGGGATTAATAATCCCGAGATAACTTGTTTTCCAGTCAAACGACCCATAATAGTTGTCAAATAGAAAAAGATGCCGTTTTTTTTGGGACGGATTAAACAGGAAAATATGCTACATAGATTGGAACGGAGAGGGTACAATTTACATATACCCTTTGGTCTATATAAATAGTCAATGTGTCTCACTTGGTCAGTTTCACAAAGAATGACACATAAAAAGCTCATCTTTTTTCGAGATTTGATTTAGTAGCTGAGTTGATTGGTTGACTAACTGGACTTAGTAGCTTAGTATCGGAAAATCGTAGTAGTTGAGTTGGTTGGTTGTCTAATTGAACGTAGTAGCTTAGTATCGGAAAATCTTAGTAGTTGAGTTGGTTGACTAACTGGACTTAGTAGCTTAGTATCGGAGAATCTTATTAGCTTAGTAGATTGACTACGATGGACTACATGTCCATTCACCTCGTTGGTGAGGTTCGATCCCCGCCTTGTAATTCTCTTCCCCTACCTCCAATTTTCTAACAAAAGAATGAGGGATCATTTTTATTCGTTCTTTTTTTGAACAAAAGTCATGGTTCATTTTTAAGGGATAATTTTTTTAGGGTAAAGATTGAATCTTTATCATTAATTTTTGGATTGACATCTGATAAGTTGTGCGGACTCTTCACTTTTGATGCTGCACCCGTGTCGGATTCTCCAAAAATACACTACCCTTGGAGAATCCGACACGCACCCACTGACATTTTTGAAGAGTCTGAGCAAACATAGGAAATCTGTTTATGCATATGATTTGCCTTAATCTTAATATAGGGTCATTTTCTTGAGAACTCAATACTAGTGATTTACGGAGTCTGACTTTCTGTGTGAGATTATTTTTGGGCTGTTTTTCTCCTTGAGCCGAGAGTCTATCGGAAATAGCCTCCGTGCTCCAAGGTAGGGGTAACGTCTGCGTCCCACTTTGTTATTATACTGGGTATATTGTTGTTGTTGGGGAATCTTTACCATCGACTTTAGGATTTGAGGTCTGCTTATTTATGTATATATGATTCGTCGTGATGCTTTGTTTGATTTTTAGCTTAAGTCTCATAATGTGATATCGGGGTTTGACTTGAGGTATGTAAGAAAACTGAGCTGTTGGTATAAAGGATGAATCTTTACTACTCCATGTCTCCATTTTTTCAATTTTACTTGTCACGTTTTGCTTCATAAGACGATTTGACTAATTTTCAGTGCTAAGTCGAATTAGAATTGGATTATTTCAATTGAAACTTTGATGTTCGATATCTATACGAGAAATATTATTAGTTGCAATCCTTAGCGTATTGAAGTTCATGCAGTATGACTCTCAAGAAGTGAAATGTGGAAAAGAAAAGTGAACGGAGGGAGTACTAACTTTATGATCTGAGCTCTATTGCTGTTTCGGATTGTTTCTTTCTTTTCGATTTACTACTTTCTTCTTCTGGCTGTGCAAATAATATAAGATTCATTTGTCGATTCTGTAATAACTATGCATTATATATCTTTTGGCAGAGGGTGGTTCCGCTTAATACATGGATCCTTATATCCAATTTCAAGCTTTCTTACAACATGCTTCGTCGGCCTGATGGGACGTTTGATCGTGATTTAGCTGAGTTCCTAGACCGGAAGGTCCCTACAAACTCGATTCCAGTCGATGGGGTTTATTCTTTTGATGTATTAGATCGTGTGACAAGCCTTCTTAATCGAATCTATCGATCTGCCCCTGAGGATGAGTCCGATTGGGGTAAAATCGAGCTTGAGAAGCCTTTGAGCACCACGGAAATTGTTCCGGTTATAATTTATTTCCACGGCGGAAGTTTTACTCATTCCTCAGCCAATAGTGCTATTTACGACACATTTTGCCGTCGCCTGGTTAAGATTTGCAAGGCTGTTGTTGTCTCTGTGAACTATCGGAGATCGCCAGAACATCGATATCCGTGTGCTTACGACGACGGATGGGCTGCTCTAAAATGGGTAAAATCAAGGTCGTGGCTTCAAAGCGGAAAGGACTCGAAAGTTCACGTCTATTTGGCTGGTGATAGTTCGGGTGGTAACATTGCTCACCACGTCGCTGTCACGGCTGCTGAAGCAGATGTCGAAGTATTAGGTAACATACATCTCCATCCAATGTTCGGTGGGGAAAAGAGGACGGAATCTGAGAAGAGATTAGACGGGAAATACTTCGTAACAGTTCAAGACCGGGATTGGTACTGGCGGGCGTATCTACCAGACGGTGAAGATAGAGATCATCCAGCATGTAACATATTCGGACCGAGGAGTAGAACCCTCGAAGGACTAAAGTTTCCAAAGAGTCTAGTCGTGGTAGCCGGGTTGGATCTTAGTCAAGACTGGCAATTGGCATACGTCGATGGCTTAAAGACATCGGGGCACGAGGTAAAGCTCCTGTACCTAAAGCAAGCGACGATCGGCTTCTACTTCTTGCCGAACAACGATCATTTCCCTTGCCTCATGGACGAGATAACGAGCTTCATCCATTCTAACTGTTCATAGATTTTACTAAACTTCAGCTATACACAACAGAATCGCGACAGTTTCTCAGGTTTTTTTTCGTTTCTCTGTAGTGATGAATAGAATGGTGTGTAGTCATATGGTGTAGAATTACTCTGTCAACTTCCTACGTGTGGTTATACGAGCGTTCAAACCTTCTAGTCATGGCTCGTGTGGGTGTGGTTATACGAGCGTTCAAACCTTCAAGTCATCGCGCTTATGAGGTTGTCGTTGGTTTGATCATCTCGATATGAAGCCGATGAGCTCTCTTGTTGTATACTTAGTTTGTATGTCGTGTTTGAGAAATATGTATGTATATATATAAAGATTTTGTTTGTCCAACTTCTTCCAAGTAACCGGTAAACTTGTTGTCATGCTACCTGACGATCACGCATTTAATTCGTGAAAATATTCACTTTCAGAAATACTAGGTAAGATTGTGTATAATAAATTCTTATGATACGAACTTTCTCGAAACTCCACACATAGGGAAAACTTTAGTGTATCGAGCTGCCTCTTTTGAATTTTTTTTTTTTTAGAGAAGCATTCAGTACTTCCGAACTATGGCCAAAGTTGGTACGACACACTCCAACTTTACACGTGTCCTATTACCTCTAGAACTCAACTTTATTGTATTTTTGTCATCTTTTTGTGCTGACGTGATATCTTTATTACATAAAATGAAGCTCACATCAAAGGTATCACGCTTGATAAAAGGTGTCACGTCAGCTAAAGAGGTTGACAAAAATAATCTAAAATTTAATTCAGGGGTAATAGGATCCTCATGAAATTGGAGTGTGTCATAGCAAATTTGGTCGTAGTTCAGAGGGGTACTAGATGCTTTATTTTATAATTTGAAAGGAGCCTTGGAGTAACTGGTAAACTTATCGTCATGTATATATATATATATATAGATCTGGCAGTCAAAGATCTAAGTCGTGGAAAAAACATACTTAAATGTAAGGTAAGGTTGTGTATAATAAATTCTTATAATACAACCTTTCTCGAGATTATATAGCGAAAGTTTTAGTAGATAGAACAATTTTTTTTTTTCTTTTTTTTCTTAGCATTTATGGAATGAGTCTTTTACAAGTTTTGGTACTAACCACTTTTCAAATAGTCTAAACAATCTTAGTTTAAAACCAAAATAAGGCCATGTCTAAACAAAACAAATATGTAGCTATTTGATTTGACATTTAATGGGATTTTTTATCCAAAAAGCCAAAGAATCAATGTCTACATCTTCCATTTCTCTTTTATAAAATATCATCCACAAAAAAAGTTTCTGTCTCCAAATTTTCAACTTATTCTGCTGTTAGTGGATTTACTACTATGATGGATGTTGATTTATTTTATTTTATTTTCACCTTTTTTTCTAAAAATATTATTCTCTTCATTTTAAATTGATTGACTTGTTTTAATTCTGTACGAAATTTAAAGGGGAAAGAGTCAAAAATATATTTAAATTTTGGTGAAATTTTTAATACGCTTCAATTTCTAAAAGTTGATTTATTTTATTTTCACCTTTTTCTAATAAAATAATTATTCTCTTTGTTTCAAATTGATTAACTTATTTTGAATTGATACACAATTTTTAAAAATAAATTTTAGCATATTTTTATCAATTTTTTTTGCTGACGCGATACCTTTGACGTGAATCTTATTTTTATGTAATAAAGGTACTACGTCGGCATAAAAGGGTGTCCAAAATATGTTAAAATTGACTCCGGGAAGGTAATAGGACCCCTGTGAAGTTGGAGTGTGTCGAAACAACTTTGATCATAATTTAAGGATGTAATGAATATTTATCTCTTAAAAATATGTCAAATATATTAAAATAACTTTTAATCTTATTTTCATCATAAATATATCACGTGAATAATTAAAATAAATTTTAAAAATAAATTAAATAAATTGAGACGGAGAAAGTAATACTTTACCTTTTTTTAATGTATCCCACTATGGAATTTAAGTTTCTTGTAGTGCACCTAAAAGGTGACAACCATCAATTGGGTTTCCCTTTATCCTATAATATAAAAATATTAAAATAAATTATCTTTTAAAATGCCTATCATAAAGTGATTTGATGCAAAGTCGAGGTACACGTAAATTGATCCAGATATTATATTTATATATATAAAAAGAAAATATTGTTACATGTAATAAATTAAAATTTGGCTATATAAATTTTATACATTTTTATTTAAATTTATTTCATATCACTATCGTATTAAAAAAATTAATTAAATATATAATAATCTTTGAAATTTTTTAGAAGTCAAACTTAATTTTAGCTACTAGATATTACTATATTGATTTTTTTTTATTTGTTCTATTTTTAGCTAAATCTGTATTGATGATACCAATATTTTATAACTCTATCACGATGATTATAATTCTCTTTTATATTATTTTGGATCTAATTTCTCTTTTAACACCTTTATTTTAGATAAGATAATTATTTTTTATTTTATAAACTAAAGAGAACACGCTCTATTTTCACCTTGAATTATACGCAAAAAGGCTGAGACACACCTGAACTTTAGGAGGGTCCTATTACCCCTGGATTAAATTAAATCGTATTTTTGACAACCTTAGTGCCTACGTGGCACATACGTGGCGCAACACACTGAAGGTTCAACGTAGGCACACGTGTGTGTCACGTAGACACTAAGATTGTCAAAAATATGATTTTAATTAGTGCAGAAGGTAATAGGACCTTCCTAAAGTTCATGTGTGTCTTAATCTTTTCGCGTATAGTTCAAGATAAAAATAGAGCATTTTCTCTAAAATAAAATATAAGAAGATCGCTTGAGATGATTTAAAATTGAATAAGTTAAAGGGGAAAATAGATTTTTAGGTAGATAACAATTAAGTTTTAATTAATTTATAAAAGTATAAAATAAACACATGTCATATTTTTGGTTTGAAACTATAGTGGACCATAAAGGCCAAAGCCAAAAAAATGTGTGTCCACCAAAGAAAAAAGAGATTGGAAGATAGAAAAAAGCATGATGAATGTAATTGTCAAATTATGTAATCATTGTAGTTGATTTGATTTACTCCTTTGTCATCTCATGCCTATTCTTTTGGATTTTGGGATATATACTAAGTAATCATTGACAATGACATTTTATGTCTTCATTCTATTTACTTAGACTTGGTAGTTGGCACACCTTACAAGGCGGATTCAGAATTTAAATTTACGTATTTATCTCGAAGGCATAATTAAGTGATTGAGAGGTCTGAGATTGAATTCAGCCTCTATGTATCGTTTAGCTATGATATCACATCTCATGTATGGTTTGTGGACTATTACATAGTAAGCAAATTATTGCAAAGTGAGTTGTTTACTTAGACTTGCTAGTCGGCACCTTATGAGGGCGGATCCAAAATTGAAATTTACATTTTTGTTTCCAATTTGGGATCGAATTCAGCCTCCATTTATCGTTCAACTACGATATCACATCTCATGTGTGGTTTGTGGGTTATTACATAGTAAGCAGATTACTGCAAAGTGAGTTGTTTACTTACACTTGCTAGTCGACACCTTACGAGGGCGAATCCAAAATTTAAATTTACGTTTTTGTTCCCAATCCGGGATCGAATTCATCCTCTATTTATCGTTTAGCTATGATATCACATCTCATGTGTGGTTTGTGGGCTATTCCATAGTAAGCAGATTACTGCAAAGTGAGTTGTTTACTTAGACTTGCTAGTCGGCACCTTACGAGGGCGGATCCAAAATTTAAATTTACGTTTTTGTTTCCAATCTGGGATCGAATTCAGCCTCCATTTATCGTTTAGCTATGATATCACATCTCATGTGTGGTTTGTAGGCTATTACATAGTAAGCAGATTACCGCAAAGTGAGTTGTTTACTTAGACTTGCTAGTCGGCACCTTACGAGGGAGAATTCAGAATTTAAATTTAAGTGTTTGTCCCAAGGTCATGATTAAGTGGTTGGGAGACCTGAGATCGAATTAAGACCTGAGATCGAATTAAACTTTCATTCATCGTACAACCATGAGCTCATCGTATGAGACTTTGCCTAGTCTGATTTACATCTCGTGGTTTGTTAGCTATTACATAGTGAGATATTCACTTAGACTAGCTAATCGACACCTTATGAGGCCGGATTCAAAATTTAAATTTACGTGTTTATCTCAAGGGCATAATTAAGTGGTTGGGAGATCTGAAACCGAATCAAACCTCCATCCATCGTTCAATCAATGGGACTTGTCTAATGCGGTTTACATTTCATGTATAATTTGTGAACTATTACATAGTGAACAGATTACCACATAGTGAATTATTACAGATTTACTTGGACTTGCTAGGCGGCACCTTACGAGGGCAGATTCAAAATTTAAATTTACGTATTTGTCTCAAGGTATGATACTGGTTGGGAGACGTGAGATCGAATTTAGCCTCCATCTATTGTTCAGTCATGAGTTCGTCATATGAAACTTGCCTAGCGCGATTTGCATCTCATGTGTGGTTTTGTGACCTATTACATATTGAGCAGGTTACCACAACATGAGCTGTTTATTTAGACTTGCTAGTCGGCACCTTACGAGGGTAGATTCAAAATTTAAATTTATGTTTTCCCAAAGTTAAATAATTCTTTTTCATTTAATTACATTTTTTACCACATCAATATAATTTTTTTTTCTTTTTACAAATTACTCAACTTTTTAAATATTACTTAATTATTTGATTTTATTACCATTGACGAGGGAGTAATAGTACATAAGTTAAATTAAAATTTTTACACTTTCGAATTCATATAGTCACTTAAATAGAATCGAAAAAAAAATTGATATAAGGACAAGGAGGGTTAACGCCATTAAAAATTATCGTCAAAGAATTGTGATAGAACAAATATGATTGCTATCGGGAAAAGAGTCAAAAATATACCTAAACTTTGAAAAAATTTATTGTAATACGTCTTAACTTGCGGGGGTCCTATGACCCCCTTCGACTATTTATTATCGTATTTTTGTGGTATATATTTGTCCAGTTGGACTACTTCACGCAGTGATCCAGCTAGACAAATATATGCCACATAAATATGATAATAAATAGTCAAGGGGTTATAGGATTCTCGCAGAGTTAAGACGTGTTATAACAAATTTTGCTAAAGTTTAGGTATATTTCATACTTTTTTCCCCATATACAAAGGTTTAGATTTAAGTTCTGTAATACAAATTTAAACTAATCGAAATCACAAAGTGATATCAAAATTTAAAGAGTAAATGCTCCGTTTCTACCATGAACTATACACGAAATTGTTGAAACACATCCGAATTTTAGGAGGTTCCTATTACCCCCGACTAATTAAAATCGTATTTTTGACAACCTTAGTACCTACGTGGCACATCAGTAACTCAACACACTGAAGGTCCACGTAGGCATATGTATGTGCCACGTAGGCACTAAGGTTGTAAAAAATATGATTTTAGTTAGTCGGAGGAAGTAATAGGACCCTCCTAAAATTCGAATATGTCACAGCAATTTCGTATATAATTTAGAATGAAAATAAAATATTTTCTCAATTTTAAATAGGGAAAAAAGTGGAATGCTAAAGATTTGTTAGAGAGTGGGGGTCCACATGTTGTATTAATTTTGAATAAATAATATGTGGGTAAATTGAATGTGACAAAACTAAAGTCTTTGTCATCAAATTGAAATTTTTCTTAATGTTTTTTTTTTTTAAATAATAAGAATAATAATGATAATTACAACAACCTTTTGGACTTATTGTTTAAACAATAAAAATAAAATAAAAACCCCACCACAAAGACAATAAATTTTGTCCTTATATTACTTGACAGCATCTTATTTTACTTTTTATTATTCTTTTGACTGTTTGAATTCAATTCATATATTATTAAGGTGCATGCATCTCTTTATGTTTTTTTTGTTTTTTTTAATATGATGTTTGATATTTGTATCAAAATTTAATTATAATTTAAATCGAAAAGTCATATATTAGAGAGTAAAAATACTATCTAATAAAGGCATACACGACTTTATATTCAGAGTTCAATCGCGTTTGAAATTTCTAATTAAGGATAAGTTGTTATTCCGTCACAATTTTTTATACCCGACTTTACACACTCTCTAATAAAGGCACACACGACTTCCTATTCAGAGCTCGCGTATGAAATTTCTTATTAAGGACAAGTTGTCATTTCGTCACAATTTTTTATACACAATTTTATATTGACGAGTGACACACTCTCTAATAAAGATATACACGACTTCGTATTCAGAGTTCGCGTCTGAAATTTCTAATTAAGGACATTGTCATTTCATCACAGTTCTTTATATGCGACTTCATATTGACGAGTGACACACTCTCTAATAAAGGTATACACGACTTTACTCAGGGCTCGCTTCTGAAATTTCTAATTAAGGATTAGTTATCACTCCGTCACAATTCTTTATACACGTACGACTTCATATAGACAAGTTGTCACTCCGCCACAGTACTTGATAGATACATCTTTTTAAAATAAAAGAAATTCACCCTCATCCTGTATTTAAAGTTCGACTAAACCTAGTTTCATATTAGAAAGTTTCACATTAAGAATACAGACGCTTCAAACAAAGATGTTTTTTAAATCTGATATTTGATATCTGTATCAAGATTTAATTATAATCTAAATCAAAAAGTCTTATATTAGAGGGTAACAACACCCTTTAATAAAGACATACACGAATTCAGATTCAGGGCTCGCGTATGAAATTTCTAATTAAGAACAAGTTATTATTCCATCACAGTTCTTTATACACGACTTCATATTGACAAGTTATCACCCCGTCACAATTCTTTATATACGACTTTATATTCAAAGCTCGCGTCTGAAATTTCTAATTAAGGACAAAGTGTTATTCCGTCACAGTTCTTTATACACGACTTCATATAGACAAGTTGTTACTTCGTCACAGTTCTTGATATATATATATATATATATATATATATATATATATATATATTAATCTGGTATTCGATATTTGTATTAAAATTCAATTATAATCTAAATCGAAAAGTCCTATATTAGAGAGTAAAAATACTCTCTAATAAAGGCATACATGACTTCAAATTCAGAGCCTGCATCTTAAATTTCTAATTAAGGACAAGTTGCCATTCCGTCACAGTTCTTTATACACGACTTCATATTGACGAGTGACACACTTTCTAATAAAGGCATACACGACTTTATATTCAGGATTCACGTCTCAAATTTCTAATTAAGGACAAATTGTTATTTCATCACAATTCTTTATACACGACTTCATATTGACGAGTGACACACTCTCTAATAAAGGTATACACGACTTTATTTTCAGGAATTGCGTGTGAAATTTCTAATTAAGGATAAGTTATCGCTCCGTCACGATTCTTTATACATGACTTCATATTCAGAGCCCGCATCTGAAATTTCTAATTAAGAACAAGTTGTCATCCCGTCACAATTGTTTATACACGACTTCATATTGACAAGTTGTTTCTCCAACACAGTTCTTCATAGATACACTTTTTTTTAAAAAAAAAAAAAAAAAAGAAATTCACCCTTATTCAGAAAATTTCATATTAAAGAATATAGGTGCTTCAAATAAAAATAAAAATAACTTTATACTCAGAATTTAAACTCGAAATTTTTTATTATAAATAAAAGAATGACTACAAATTAAACCTTGTTAGTAGGTGCATGAATCTCATCTCCCAATGATGTTTATTCCTTGACATGCACTCCATTTTCTTTTAACCAAATGGAATATAATTTAAGACCTAATGATGAATTAGCTAAGAATATTAAAGACTATAATTAATTGACCATGACAAATGAAAACTACTTTAATAGAATATCTTTTGTGTTTAAGCTTGATGAGATTGCATAACAAAAAAATAAAGTTTATTCTGATGAGATGATTTATAACTACATAAATATTTATGAATTATTGTAGATTGCGAATTTTGAATTTTTTTTTCTTTATTTCTTAAACTCTAACTTGTCATAGTATAATTTAGTGTTACTATACCTTTAATGGCGGAGCCACATTGAATTCAGGGGTTCATCTGAATCTCCTTCATCGGAAAATTATACTATTTTTATATGGTCAAAAATATTTTTATTTATATATAGTAGATGTTGAACCCCTTCGATTAGTCCGTATATTTAATTCTGAACCTCCTCAATGAAAATTTTGGCTCCGCTACTGTATACATTTTGATGTCTCGAATCCAATACTTTTGATAATTATATGGTTAAGAACACTTGGGGGTCGTTTGGTGTGAAGTATAAGTAATAATAGTTTCAAGATAAAATACAAAATTATTTTATTCCGTATTTGAGTGGAGGTATTAGTTAGTCCCGAGATTATTTATCCCATTGTTTATATAGTGAGATAACTAATCCTGGAAATAATTATCCTGAGATAACTCTTTTCCAACCAAACGACCCCTTACATAATTAACTTTTTTTTTAAAAAATTTTTTTGGTGAATATTAGGGTTAAGAACACTTACATATAGTTAACTCTTTTAAACTCTTTTTTCATTGTTCAAAGTTTATTTTTATTTATTTAACATTCTATATTTGATTACAATAACAATCAAGTATATTGATATTAACTAAACATTATAATTTATGTATCTGGTGATAACATATGCGATAATATCACACCTTCAAATATCAAAAGACACTTAATATATATTACTCCTCTTAGAATTGAAAATCATGGACACTATTATCGATGATTTTCAATTCCAAGAGCATATGAAGTTTTAAAATACTACCCAAGGTTATCATGGGATCGATAAGGAGGAAACCCGGTATACATTGAAAGGTTAGGCAAAGTTCATCCACTAAACTTATGCAAGTTACAGCAATGCACCGTTACATCAGAAACATGTAAGAGAGTTTGAGAAAACTTTTGCAATCAAGTTTCCAGCATGTACAATTGCTGCAAAAAAGCAAATATGCACGAGGAACAAGGTGTTTAAACTCAACAAATATGCACAAGGAATCAGAGGAAACACCTCCACTTCCCAAAATAAACACAGTAAACACAAGTCAAATAGCATGGTTTTACGGATAGAACAAGGAGTCAATAGTGACAAGGAGTAAATAGTCAGCAAACATAGGATGTACTTCCAAAATAAACACAGTAAACACAAGTCAAATAGCATACAGAAGTCAAATAGCATGGTTTTAAGGGTAGGACAAGGAGTCAATAGTGATAAGGAGTTAATAGTCAGCAAACATAGGATATATTCAATAAGGTAGGCGTTACTCAAACTTCAGCTGCAGCTGCAGCCTCCTCCTGAATCTGCCTTGTCACCCTGGCTGCGGCCCTATCTACCTTGTTCTGCTTTGACATTAGAAAAACATTGTTAAGTTGAACATTTCAGCACAGATACATCATGTGTTTACATATACATCATTACCTAAATAGCTCTTGGTTATTTATGGATATACTGTTCTTTAAGCTATACATCATTACCTAAATAGCTCTTGGTTATTTATGATTACTGTTCTTTAAGCTCCTGATTAATGACACCAGATACTATTAATCAAACAGGATTAGTATTTGTTTGACACCATATACTATTAATCAAAGTTAGTATTTGTTTCATCGAAGTGACACTCATATTTTTATCTCATCAAAGACTCTTATCTTTGGTGCTTCAGACGTTCTCAAGTACACACAATAACTGATCTTGAAGCACGTAAGGAACAAACAAAATAGTTGGTCAACATACATTTTGATCACTTTGTACTTTGCAATACAATGTTTTATTGTAGGCAAGAGTTCAGCTTACTTTTTTATCATGCCTTTGAGTTGCTATTCCCAAGTTTGGTGTAAAAATGTTTCTAAGCTTGTAAATATTACTTCACTTTTTTACATTCAAAGAAAACTTAGGATTTCAGCTAAGGGATTCCATATTCAAAGAAAACTTAATCGAAGGGGGTTCAACACCTACTATAAACAACAACAACAACAACAAACCCAGTGTATTCCCACCTGGTGGGGTCTGGGGGGGTAAGATGTACGCAGTCCATACCTCTACCTCCAAAGAAGTAGAAAGGCTGTTTCCGATAGACCCCCGGCTCAAAACAAGAGACACCACGCAAATACATAGTACATAATACAGAGTGAAGCACCGAACAAGATTACAAGGTTACATAACATAAATACTGCAGCCATAAGTAAAAGAAAACAGAGTAAAGCGCCCCGCTTCGTACTCAAACAAGGAACACGAAATCAAAATAGGAATACTACCCCTAGCAAATTATTCCCTACACTAGCAACCCAAACTTGCCCTAGTCTTCTGCCCTAATTCGCGTCCTCCAGACCTTCCTATCTAGGGTCATGTCCTCGATGAGCTGTAACTGTTCCATGTCCCGCCTAATCACCTCTGCCCAGTACTTCTTCGGCCTACCCCTACCCCGCCTAAAACCATCCAACGCTAGCCTCTCACACCTACGAACCGGGGCATCCATGTCCCTCCTCTTCACGTGTCCGAACCAGCTCAATCGGACTTCCCGCATCTTGCACTTCACTGGAGTCACACCAACCTTCTCCCTGATAGTCTCATTCCGAACTCTATCCCCTCGATTCAGCCCACACATCCAGCGCAACATTCGCATCTCTGCCACCTTCATTTTTTGGATGTGGGAATTCTTAACTGGCCAATACTCTGCTCCATACAACATGGCCGGACGGATTACCGCCCTGTAAAATTTGCCTTTAAGCTTGGGCGGCACCTTCTTATCACACAGCACCCCCGACGCAAGTTTCCACTTCATCCACCCCACCCCGATACGGTGCGAGACATCCTCGTCAATGTCCCCGTTACCCTGGATCACGGACCCAAGATACTTGAAACTATCCCTTTTACAAACCACCTGTGATTCCAGCTTCACTACCACCTCATCCTCCAGCCTCGCGTCATTAAACTTGCACTCCAAATACTCTGTCTTGCTTCTGCTCAACCTGAACCCTTTAGACTCAAGGGTTTGTCTCCACACCTCTAATTTGTCCTTCACTCCCTCTCGAGTCTCATCAATCAGGACAATATCATCTGCAAAAAGCATACACCACGGCACCTCCCCTTGAATACGCCGCGTCAACACATCCATCACCATAGCAAACAAAAAGGGACTAAGCGTAGAACCCTGATGCAAACCTGTCAAGACGTTGAAATGGTCTGAGTCACCTCCCACCGTCCTCACCTGAGTTTTCGCTCCCTCATACATATCTTTAATTGCTCTGATATATGCCTGCGGGACTCCACTCACCTCAAAGCACCTTCAAAGCACCTCCCTGGGGACTTTGTCGTATGCCTTCTCCAGATCGATAAACACCATGTGCAGGTCCTTCTTCCTTTCCCTATACTGTTCCACCAGCCTCCGTACCAGATGAATTGCTTCCGTCGTCGAGCGGCCAGGCATAAACCCAAACTGGTTTTCCGAAATAGACACTATCCGTCTCAGCCTTACCTCGACCACTCTCTCCTAAATCTTCATAGAGTGACTCAATAACTTAATCCCCCTATAGTTATTACAACTCTGGATGTCTCCCTTATTCTTATAGAGAGGGACCATGGTACTCCACCTCACACCAGCCTCTCCGGCGAACTTCCAAAACTCCACCGGTATCTCATCCGGCCCCGTCGCCCTACCCCTTCGCATCCTGCGCACAGCCTCTCTAACCTCTCCTACCTGAAAACGTCTACAATAACTAAAATCCCGACACTTCTCTGAGAGCTCCAGTTCCCCTAACTCAATATCTCTATCCCCTTCGTCATTCAAGAGCTTATGAAAGTACGACTGCCATCTATCCTTAATGTGGCCGTCCTCCACCAACACTCTGCCGTCCTCCCCCTTAATGCACCTCACCTGGTCGAGATCACGCCCCTTCCTCTCCCTCGCCTTAGCGAGTCTAAACAACTTTTTCTCCCCGCCTTTCCCCTGTAACCCTGCATACAAGCTCTCAAAAGCGGCCGTCTTAGCTGCCGTAACAGCTGACTTAGCCTCCTTCCTTGCTAACTTGTACTCTTTCCTGTTCACCCGTTTCTCGTCTTCGTCCTTACTCTCCACCAACTTAGCATACGCCCTTATCCTTCTTTTTCTTTCAATGTTAACAGGATCTGATGTATAAAATGTGCATAAAACTTTATCAGGTAAAAAAAGTAAGAATACAAGAAAATGAAAAAAGAAATACAAGAAATATTGGTCAACGTCATCCAGTGGCGGAGCCAGACTTTCGGTTAATGTAAGAAATATTGATCAACATTATCTAGTGGCGGAGCCAGACTTCTGGTTAAGGGTGTTCATATTTTCCCATGGACAAAGAGCTGTTTAAAAAACAAAGAAAATAAAGCACTGCTGCACCTGCCAAGGTTCAAACTCGGATTGTTGATGCGGAAACGCACACTCTTGACCACTAGATTATACTTATCTAGCTTGTCAAGGGTGTGCAACAACATGTATATAACCATAAATATCTATATTTAACCTATATAATCGAAAATATTTTTCGATGAAGGGTGTTCATCTGACCACCTTTCGGTGGCTGTAGCTCCGCCCCTGACATCATCACACAATGTTGCTTACAAACGTTTGAATACTATATCGAGGAGTTCTAATTCAGTTAAGAAATCCGATTTCGGGAATCAATATCACTCTGTTGAATAATCCCATGATTCCTTCCTAATAAATTCTAACTTTTTAAAGATTGGGAAGCCCTTTTGAAAATATCCTCTGCACCTTTCAAATGGGAAAGTACGAGTACGAGTTTCCCTAAAAATTTCAAGTTCTCTAACTTTGAGTCCTCTGTATCTTTATCAAGGAAAGAACAAGCATCCCTTACGACCAGCACTCGCAAATTTACCAGATTCCAAATACTCGATAATAGTACCAAGTTGATCCTTCGTTATTCACCTACAGGGTTTCTAGATTCCAGAGGTTTGAGAAAGATGATATCAGAGATTTAACTTACGTCCCAATGTATAAGTACCTCAAATAATTGAACATGCATGCTTCAAGTATGTTAGGTGAAATGACAATCTTTTATATCGTCTCCAGTTATCTCCAAAGAATAAAGATGTTTACCAGAATGCCCTTTTCATTTTTTGAACTAAACAGGACGAAATTGTTATGGTTAAAGTGCTCCTTATTATAAACAATGGTCACTATACGTGACATCAAATTTTCCTCTCTTGCTTTTATCAAACAAATTATCAAACCAACGTCATGCACAAGATCATGAAATTGACAAATCAGGTAATCACCTATCTCATTGAAAGCAATTACCAAGCTACTGGAAATTAAACTATCCAAATAAATTTCCATCACTTCTTCCAAACTCTTCATCTCAAAATTAATTTTTAATTATTAATCCTAAAGATGTAATAAAAGTATGTAAAATTTCATGCATCCATCTTAATGCATTCCACTGGATTTTTCTAGTTAATTAAGAGCTTAAAATAGGTTGATTGAGTTATTCAAATGTGACTATTACAATTTAGGAAAAAAATACATAAAGTAGCATAATTAAGTATTAAATTACAAAAAAGTAGCAACACTTTTATCAGATTACATTTTGTAACATATGCATTTTTACTTTTGCAGCAACAGTTTGCAAAAATACAAAATACATATCGATCATAAGGGCAGTAGAAATCATATGTATTTGTATTTTTGTAGCAATAGTTTGCAAAAATACAAAATACAACTTGCTATATTATGAAATTATGAAACTGTTGCTATGAAACTCATAATTAAGGGGATAAGTATGTTATTTCTGAATTTTGCCCTATAATTTATTGACTCACAACAATATCTATATATTTGGATTTCTTTTCAAATTGTTGTCATTTCGTATGTCCATGGACAATCAATCAACTTCTAAGTGGATCTTTGTTACATAGGCCCAAAAGTTATAAGCATGTATGGAAAATTCACTTTCTAAATTGGGCTAGAGGCCTTTTTCTAAATTGACATTTCAAGTTAAGACTTAATTTATATAGAATTTATTTGGGTCAAAATGGGTTAACATTATGAAACTTGTTAACTATCAGAGTTTCATAAAATATACCACATAGATAAAGTTTTTATTTTTGATGAATGTTGTATTTCGGGTACAAAATCTGTATTAATTCATAAGAACTTCAAACATAAGTTCAACCAGCTTACGAACAATTAAAATGAAGTATCAAGAACGTCAAACGCAAGTTCAAACAATTTATGAAGTATCAAAATGAAGTTCAAACTATTTTCTGAAAACAAGAGACAGAAAGAATCAAGTCCATCGAATTCTTAAGGAATTTCTTTTCCTTTAAGTACTCGAAGTTAGTGGAATATATTTTGTCAGGATAAAGTGATTCACTTCAGCAAACAGTGGTACCTCAAATTTGCTGAACAACGAACTCACTCAATGATTTGTTAATCATACTTGAGTTTTTAGGAAGAAGAAAATGTTTTTCACTTCAAAATTTCGTGCCTTCACTTTTTAGATATTTGTAGCCAAAAAATAGTGCTTTAGAAAATTCAGGTGACTTTTGGCACAAACAAAAATGTTCTAGCTTGATCTGCGTTGGCACCTGCGTTCGCAGGTCGCCAGGTGCGCGCACAGGTCGCCTTTTTCGTTATCAAATAGTGCCTCGAGGGGCCACGTCCTTTTGAGGTGCGTTGTGACATGCGTCTGCACATGTTCGGATGTGTTGTCCATAAAGATAATCTCTCAATCATTATTCGAAGTTGAAGTCGAAGCAGAGCCGAGCGACAATGACGGCGCGAAGCTTGTCTTGTTCTTGCCGCACTATCCACATGAACGAGTGCTTCTATATGTAAGAACAAGAAATAAAGTGAATACAAACTTTGCTTTTTTCCTTCATTTTTCCTTCACTTTCTCTTAGAACTGAACAATGACAAACTTAACAACAACAACAACATATCCAAAGTATTTCCACATAGTGGGGTCTGAGAAGGGTAGAGTGTACGCAGATCATATCAAACACAAAACATAAATGCATATAAATTAGTACAGTATGCAAAATAAACTAACATCGCTAGCTACAAGATAATACTAAAAACTATCTATCCGAAATCATAGCCAAACTTAAAATGACCAAAATTTAGAGAACTAATTGGAAACTAGTAGCAAAGTTTAAGGACCATTTTTGTCATTTTCTTTTTATCTTTGTTAGGTGTTTGACATGTCCACCAAGCCAAAAAAAAAAGAAAAAGATAAAGGAGTAATCAAGAAGTGATTTTTTTTGTAAATTCCAAAGAAAGTCCAAGATTTATCTATCAGGTTTGTAAATTCTTGATTTTGATTATATCCCAACTTAATTAATATGCAAATTAATATACAATTCTTGATTTTTCCATATTTTTCTAATATGCTTAATTGTTTGTCTGAAGTCAACTCTAATGGAACTTACATGTCTTAATACAGTTTATATGTACTTAAAATGTTTGTATAAAGTGTTAAACTTATATGGGGTTTTGTTAATTTCATTTAAATTGTTGAATTGAACTAAAAAAATTTGATTTTTAGTTATATATCTTCATTTTTTAGGTGCAAATGCAGATAAATATGAGAAAATGCACTGTTTCCATCCTAAATCCTAAACTATAATCCTAAACTATACACGAAATTTCTGAGATACACCGAACTTTAGGAGGGTCTTATTACCCCTGAACTAATTAAAACTGTATTTTTGGCAACCTTAGTGCCTACGTGGACCTTCAGTGTGTTGATTCACTGACGTGCCATGTATTGTGCCACGTAGGCACTAAGGTTGCCAAAAATACAGTTTTAATTAGTCCAGGGTTAATAGGATCCTTCTAAAGTTTGGGTGTGTCTTAGCAATTTCGTGTATAGTTCAGGGTAGAAACAGAACATTTTTCCTATAAATCTTAGTTTCATTTAGAATAGCAAAGTTTAGTTCCAAAAGTACATAGAAGTTTTTGTTTTTCATTTTGTCTATTATGCTAAATTTCTTGTAAAAATATCAGCTTTAATGGAAGTTATACAATCTCTACCTGTTGATATATCTAGTACACCGTTGTATTCTGACCAAAGTTGCTACGACACACTCCAAATTCACGGGGATCCTATTACCCCGGAGGTCAATTTTAGTGTATTTTTATCATCTTTTTGTGCTGACGTGACACTTTTATTACATAAAAATGGAGTTCACGTCAAAGTTGCCACGTCAGCTAAAAGATGCCACATCAGCTAAAAAAGATAACAAAAATACACTAAAATTGAGGTCGGGGGTAATAGGACCCCAGTGAAGTTGGAGTGTCTCGTAGCAAATTTGGTCATAGTTTAGGGGTACTAGATGTTTTACAATTAATAACATAACTATTTTACTAAAGTATCCCTATTAAATGATATTTACATTGTGTCTTGAAATTAATTTGGAAAAAAGACAATAATACTAAGGGTAAAACAGGAAAAAAAGAAGCGTCTTTTCTTGATTTGTCAAAAATGACAAATAAAAATAGAAATATAATTAGGAATTAGTGACAAGTAAAAGCGAACGGAGGGAGTACAAACTCACATAGTCGCTCAACTGTGGACTTTTATGCCAGAAAGTCACTGAACTTTGATCTTTACGTCAAAAGTCACTAAACTATGAATATTTATCCAGAAAGTTTGACTTTTAATTTTGGTATTTACTTCAAAAGTCACTCAATTATCACATTTTTACTCAGAAAGTCACTCAACCTATTTAATTACTTTTTAAAAATAAATTTACTTATGTGGTTTATCGAAAACAACCTCTCTATCTCACCTCTGAGGTAATGGTATGGACTGCGTACACTTACCCTCCCCAAACTCCACTTGGTGGGGATATACTCGATATGTTGTTGTTGTTGTAGAATTTACTTATGTGGAATTTCTAATTAAAAACAAAATTTTGAAAAACAAAAAGTATCTATTTAATGACTGTTTTATCCTTATTCCCGTAAATTAATATCTCTCCCTCCTCTTTATCATTTTTCTCTTCTTTTCACTTTCTTCCCATAATTTTTTTCCATAATCACACATTACAATCCCGAAATTAATAATTAAAATTGTACGAAATGGAATTACTACCATATTTTATATTTGCATTTTGTTTTTATTGTCTTTGAAAAGGAAAAAAAAAGGATAAAAGAGGACAAAAGAAGAGAAATGAAATAAACTATAAAGTATAAAAAAGGAGAAAAAAGGGAACTGCACGCTAAAAATGAAATGCAAATATAAAATATGATAGTAATTTCATTTCGTACAATTTTAATTGTTAATTTCTAGATTATAATGTGTGAGTTATGAAAAAATTTATGGGAAGAAAGTGAGAAGGAGAAGAAAATTGAGAAAGAGGAGGGAGAGATATTAATTTAGGAGAATAAGGATAAAAAGGTCATTAAATGGATACTTTTTATTTTTCATAATTTTCTTTTTAATTAAAAATTTCAAATAAGCAAATTTTATTGAAAATAATAATTAAATAGGTTGATAGTTGAGTGACTTTTGAAGTAAAGATCAAAGTCTAAGTGACTATCTAAAATAAAAGTTCATAGTCGAGTGACCGTTTGAGTTATTAACTCCTTCTGTTATTATGTTGTGCCAAGGATGGTATTTTTTTGAATAAATAACCGTTTCATTGGGGAGCTTTGACATAATTGGTAAATTTGCCGCCTTGTGATCAGGAGTTCACGGGTTCGAGCTGTGAACAACAAACACTTGTGATCCGGCCCTTTCCCAAACCCAGCGCATAGCCGGAGCTTAGTGCACCGGGCTGCCGTTTGTTAACTTTTTCATTAATCACCAAGTATAATGTACAAATCAAATAGCTTAGTAACTTTGACGTAGATTTTGCACTCAAGGGTGTGGCGTAGTGGTCAATGAAATGGTTCGAATCCGAGTACAGACGAAAACACTAGGTGATTTCGTTCCATCTGTCCAACCAAGCCTTGGTGGACAAAAGTACTTCCTGTTGTTGTTGGGAGGTGGCATGTATCCCGTGGAATTAGTCGAGGTGTGAGAAAGCTGGCCACATAATACAAAACGATGACATCTTGACTCATCTTGCGTTTGACGATGATACACTTTGGATCAACATTCATACCTCATTTGAGTAGTCTATTTGTCGTTAACGCTCTATTACGCAAAGCAACCGCATTGTAACCTTTGCTTTCAGTCTTGCTTCTCTATCAAACAATAAACTCTTCTAAGCTATGTTGTTCGGACTCTTCAAAAATATCAATGGGTGCGGGTCTGATTCTCCAAAAGTAGTATATATTTGGAAAATCGGACGCGGGTGTGGCATCAAAAGTGAAGAGTCCACGCAACTTAGCTTCTAAGATACTAGCAGAGAAGCTGTATGTGAATCTCTTTAATTTGGCACTTTCCAGTCACATTGTTTTGCAGCTGATCCTTATCTCGTCTAGGTTCGAGACTGTTTTGGTACTGGCACATTCTCACGTGTTGCTTGCCTTTTTATGTAATAGGTGTGGATCCATGTTATGTAGAGTTCGTCAACTTTACGTTCTAGGTCCCGATAAGTTTTAGCAGTCGCATCCCTATTCCGTAGGTGAATGTTAATCAAACTTAAGCCTCCACTAGATTTCTAAGTTGCTCGGACTCTCCAAAAATGTTGCCGCACCTGTGTCCGATCCTCCGAAAATGTACTACTTTTGAAGGATCCGGCCCGCAGCCTTACCTCGCATTTCTGCCAGAGGCTGTTTTCAAGGTTTGAACCCGTGACCTCCGGGTCACATGGCAGCTATAAACTCTCTGTATATTAATATCTCTACTGAATTGCGTTGAGCTAAAGATGCTATTTTCTGCCTTCTAAAGAGAATTTGCAGGTTATACATGTACGGTTTCGTTTAGATAGTAAACGTGAGCTGATTTTCTTAAACTAACTTCTCGTAAGAATTGCCGAACAAGTACGTAGGGGAATCATATAGCTGATCTAACTAGTTCGGGATTGAGGTGTAGTTGATTAATTTTTGTTGAAGCTCGTCTAACGTGGTGTTTATGGTTTCTAAATAGGGTAACGTCATTTCCCGTATACACTGGTCTTGCTCAATATATTCAGTATGTTCTCGTTTTCTCTTTTGGTAGGGTTTGACATGGTAGGAACGTGATTATGGACGATACGATACTTCAAAGCGTCTCTCGGACAATCATCGTGCACCGTCTTACATGTGAAAATGTATTTTAGTTTCTTTCGATCAGAGTCTGTAGAAGATATGGGATATTCTCTGAGTAAGTTAGAAGTAGAAACCGGACTCTTCGATGGTTCAAGTTCCAATCACGGGGTTGCTGGCAATGTTCGTCGTGACAGACCGTCAAATTATTTGGACCATGAAATTTCTCAGCTTACTAAACTTAGATCAGGACCCCATGAAAGTATCAGTAGAATCGTAGCAGGTAAAACGGAAGTTCCTGTATCCACATTCAAGATGCTAGCTGCTCGAGAAGCCAATATTTCCGGTAGAGGAAGGTTCTCGAAGGCAGATTGTTGTCACGTTCTAAGTAAATATTTACCGGTAAATGGTCCTTGGATTGTCGACCAGATGGCAACAAGGGCTTATGTGTCGCAATTTTCAGCAGACGGTTCCCTTTTTATTGCTGCATTTCAGGTACTAGCAGTAGATTAGTACATTTTTATCTCTTAATATTTCGATATTTTAGCGGAACTGTATTCTTTTTTTCGCATGACATCCCAAAGTTAGCGATGCATTCGACGGAATTGAGTTTTATTGCTTTCTGATGCTTGTTCTTCGTTATTGTCTAAAACAGGGAAGCCATATTAGAGTATACAACGTGGAACGAGGGTGGAAAGTTCACAAGAATATTTTTGCAAAAAGTTTGAGATGGACAGTTACCGATACATCTCTTTCTCCGGATCAACGACATCTAGTGAGTTCCTATGTTACAGATGAATCAGTTTCGCAACTGCAAAATTTTGCTTCGATTTAGTTTTGAGGCTTCAGTTTCTCTCATTTTGAGAGAGGCAGAGTGCACATAAGCCCGTTTTTAAATTTTTATGATGGTGGTACTGCACCAGCTTGCGTGTCTCTCGACCATTCCACCCAGTAACTTTCCCCGCCAAGACTTAAAGCCTGTTTCGCTAAGCTTCTAAAATCAACTTATTTTGGAAAGTGCTTTTCTCAGACGTACAACAACAACAACAACAACGTACCCAGTGTAATCGAACGTGCTTTTCAAAAAGTACTTTTGTTGAGACATAATTTGTATTTGGCTAAACAAGTTGAAAAGCACTTTCGAGAAACTTTTAAAGTGCGTCTAAGTGTATTTTCTCAGAAGTGCTTTTGGTGGTTAAATTCTTTCAGCCTTTGTACAAGTTTTTTGGGCGACTCCGGCAAACTCCCTCCAACCCACATAAAAAACAAAAATATCTTTGTTGTCGAAAGGAGCTCATCACTATTGTTATCTCAATCTGTTCTAGTGTTACTCGTGAGAGGTGGCAGGTATCCCGTAGAATTAATCGAGGTGCACACAAGATGACCTAGACACCACAGTCATTAGATCGAAAGGTGGACGATGACCACTGCAACTTAAGCTTTTAACCAATGGACAGTTTACCAATATCATAACTTCTGACTATTAGAATCTAAGTTAAGATATTACCTTTTGACTTGCGCTGCTAAAGTTTTCGAGTTGATCGCCTTACCCATTATTCGTAAAATGTCTTTACTTGCATTATAGAGTATTGCATTATAGAGTAACAGTTGTGTTGCTTTTACAGGTGTATGCTACCATGTCGCCTATTGTACATATTGTAGATGTAGGATCGGCTGCCACTGAATCTTTTGCCAACATCACAGTAAGTTGCCAACCTCTCTTTGCTTGGCGTTCTTTCGGATACACAATGTCTCTCTATGAACTATTGAGTATAAAAAGCATGACTCGACTCCTCACTAGTTCCAAATACGCTAAGGATAAGAGATGGTCTTTCTTGAATAACATTTAGTTTGACTCTGAAAATTGTAACTAAGTCAAGTATGAAAGAATATCTTCTTATATTTTCTAAAAATGAATTCCGAACACGTAAAATTTTATTTCAGAGAGTTCGACTTGTTATAAGGTGTTGTTTGTACATTAAAGCTTCTTGATATGAAGTTTTGTGTGGGTAACCTATCTTTTGATTAAAATTAATGCATTGAGTATTTTTCTTGTGGCATTGGCTAAGTTGCTCAGACTCTCCAAAAATGTTGCCACACCGGTGTCAGATCCTCCGAAATTGCACTACTTTTGAAGGATCCGACATGCGCCCGATGACATTTTTGAAGAGTCCGAGTAACGTCGCATTGGTTCACAAAAAACAGTTCCCCACAGCTGGGGGATTGAGATGAACTCGGTACGTGCCTCACTTCACGTCTTAGATCCTGTTAGTTAAGGAGCTTTATGAAGTTTTTATTGCATTGGTATAGGCTACTACCATTGATATTTGGCATAAAAGATTAGGTCCAAAAATGATTATTAGAAAATCGAAATTTGATCGGAGTAACATGTGCAACTACCATGATTATGGTCTGGATATATATTGGTGTGCTATAATGACAACTTAATACTGCCTTCTTTTCGATGAAAACTTAACGGTGGCTCACTTAATTGCAGGAAATTCATGATGGTTTGCTTTTGTCTACAGACGATGATGATTCTTTTGGAATCTTCTCTGTGAAATTTTCTACTGAAGGTCGGGAAGTTGTTGCCGGAAGTAGTGATGATGCAATCTATGTTTATGATCTTGAAGCAAACAAGCTCTCCCTTCGAATATCTGCTCACGATGTATGAATATTCTCATGATAGATGTGTGTATCATAAATCTCTTCCTTGTGAAGCCACTTTGTTTTTCTTTCAAAACTATTCTACTCTATGTTGCTCGGACTCTTCAAAAATGTCAACAAGTGCGTGCCGGATTCTTCCAAAGTGGTGCATTTTTGAAGGATCCGACACGGGTGCGGCATCATTTTTGGAGAGTCCGAGCAACATAGAATTTCTACTTCCCTTAGAATGCCACTTCTGGTACATTTGTTTGACAATTATGAAACTAATAAATATTCTTCGTGGGCTTGTTTTAATGTCATATTTAAAGACGTGCTCATTTTTCTTGGCAATCCAGTAACCTTTTTGTTATTAAAAAACATCTTCACGATACAAGGAGGTTTTGCCTCGTCCCGTTTCATGACCTGGTATAGGATCTTCCTTGGCCCTTTTTACATCAAACTCTCGGCCGTCAAGAGGACTGATTCTGAAGAAGTCATCATTGTCATTGAGTCATAGTGAACACGTGTCTGCTTTGAAGTAAGTTATTATGATTTGTGAGTGTTGAGTTATTTGGCTTCGCTGGAAGAAGCGGTATAGCCGAACTAACCTTTCCTGAAGTTTTTCACCGAAAATATCACCAAGTAGATTTGATCGTTACATTTCTCAATGGCCTATTCAGTGAATGAATTGGTTAACATTATTTGTTCATTTCTAGTAAAGTATAGGCGCCTGAAAAATCTGCACTGTAAATTTCGATACATAACGCTTGTTGACGTAGTTTCTGATGGAGTGTGTCTATATATACGTCGGTCAAAAAATTCTCACATATATTTTTTGTCGATACACAAGATTTCAATAGTCTCTTTAACTTCCTGTTGACGAGCTGAATAATTTTCTGTTGCAGTCTGATGTCAATTCTGTATGTTTTGCTGATGAAAGTGGTCATCTCATTTATTCTGGAAGTGACGACAATCTGTGTAAGGTGATCATCATTCTATCTTGCTTTGGGAGAAGTGCTTACGAATCAAGGTCTCCTTTACTTGTTGAATTAACGACGAAATTACAAACCTAACGGGTAGTATTGGACTATGAAGCTTTGACAAGAGTCGTTATTCATACTTCTTTTTATTATTATATTTGTAAACATTAGAAAACATTTGCATTTTCTCTCTTTTGTCGGGGACGGAAGAGATGGTTTGGGGTGTTGTGGAGTAATCATCGTGGCTTTGAGACCGAGTGATTTGCGGCTGAGGAACTGATGCTAAATCTCCTAGTATTCTGCTGATCGGTATCTTGATTCATTTTGTGTAACCTGTAACAGAATTAGCAGACCTCTTCATGATCCTCTTAAGCTAAGTTGCTCGAACTCTCCAAAAATGTTGCCGCACCCGTGTCGGATCCTCCAAAATTGCATTACTTTTGAAGGATCCGACACGTACCCGATGACATTTTTGAAGAGTTCGAGCAACATAGCTCTTAAGGATCAAATAATTTGAGTCTGGAGAAATTGATATATGTATGCTTCCACGATCTTCATTTCATGAGTTAAGGTCTCTTTTTTTTAACTAGTAACGAGATCGTTGCTTTGTATAGGTATGGGATAGACGTTGCTTTAGGGCCAAAGAAAAGCCAGCAGGAGTCCTGATGGGACATCTAGAAGGCATTACGTTCCTTGATAGTCGAGGGGATGGTCGTTATTTCATTTCTAATAGTAAAGATCAGTCCATCAAGCTCTGGGATATCCGCAAAATGTCTCCTCATCCTGCTCGGTATGTTTATTCTCCGTCTATGCATCTCCTTTATGATTCCTCTCTCGAACTCCCAAGGTAGGGATAAGGTAAGGTCTGCGTATGCATTACCTTCCCGGACCCACTTCTTGTTGTTCCACTTGGTTACTTATTGATATAGTCTAAACACGACACATATACTATCTTGTTTTCAGCAATATATGGTTCAGGAATTATGAGTGGGACTATAGGTGGATGGACTACCCGCCTCAAGCTAGCAACGTGAAGCACCCTTACGATCAATCGATAGCCACTTATAAGGGTCATTCTGTCTTACGTACTCTAATTCGCTGCTACTTCTCCCCAGAATATAGGTCAGTGCTAAAAGTTATGAGGCATTGACTCTTCGCTTCTTGTCTACGACTATTTTCAACTACGCCTATTTTAACTTGATCACATATTTGGTCAATCTAGTGTAATACGTACTTAAATATTTCCCGTCTTATGTTTCACAGCACTGGGCAGAGATACATTTACACTGGATCCCATGACGGTTGCGTTTACATCTATGATTTGGTAAGTATGAGGCTATACATCAACGTGTTATCTCATTAGCCTTGTGTAGTGTCCTTTGTGAATTATACATTTCAAATATAGATCATAGATAAAGTAATTTCTTACGCGATCGCCACTTTCATTGTGGGGTGACGGAGGGATTGTATCATTTGAGCTGTTCTAGAATAGGATGATTTTTGGCCAAGCCTTAGCCTTGCAACAACAACAACATACCTAGTATAGTCCTACGATAGGGTCTTTGGAGGGTAGAGTGTATGCAGACTTTACCCCTAGCTCAAAGGTAGAAAGGCTGTTTCCGATAGACCCTCGGCTCAAGGAATAACAGTCCAAAGTAATTTCTTACGAGATCGCTTCTTTCATTGTGGGGGTGACGGAGGGATTGGGTCATTCGAGCATTCTAGAATAGGATGATTTCTGGCCAAGCCTTAACCTTGCAACAACAACAGCATACCTAGTATAGTCCTACAGTAGGGTCCTTGGAGGGTATAGCGTACGCAGACCTTACCCCTAGCTCAAAGGTAGAAAGGTTGTTTCCGATAGAGCCTCGGCTCAAGGAATAACAGTCCAAAGTAATTTCTTACGAGATCGCTTCTTTCATTGTGGGGGTGACGGAGGGATTGGGTCATTCGAGCATTCTAGAATAGGATGATTTCTGGCCAAGCCTTAACCTTGCAACAACAACAGCATACCTAGTATAGTCCTACAGTAGGGTCCTTGGAGGGTATAGCTTACGCAGACCTTACCCCTAGCTCAAAGGTAGAAAGGTTGTTTCCGATAGAGCCTCGGCTCAAGGAATAACAGTCCAAAGTAATTTCTTACGAGATCGCTTCTTTCATTGTGTGGTGACGGAGGGATTGTATCATTTGAGCCGTTCTAGAATAGGATGGTTTCTGGCCAAGCCTTAACCTTGCAACAACAACAACACACCTAGTATAGTCCTACAGTAGGGTCTTTGGAGGGTAGAGTGTACACAGACGTTACACCTAGCTCAAAGGTAGAAAGGTTGTTTCCGATAGACCCTCGGTTCAAGGAATAACTGTCCAAAGTAGTCCAGAAAAATGATATTCTACTGTTACCTGTCATGTGCTGGGGGTCTATGGGAAACAACCTCTCGACTTCATCTGAGGTAGTGGTATTGACTGCGTACACTTTACCCTCCCCACACCCGACAATATGTTGTTGTTGTAGGATATTTAGTGAAACTTGAGTGATTTTCTGGTTAGAAAGACTAGTTTGCGTGACCGAATCACCGAAATTTCTAAAGGATTCTTCTTATCGATACATGTTATGTAACAATACTCTCAGTTTTTAGGTAAGCGGAGCTCAAGTCACGAAACTGGAGCACCAGCGATCGACCATTAGAGATAGCTCAAAGGTAGAAAGGTTGTTTCCGATAGACCCTCGGCTCAAGGAATAACAGTCCAAAGTAGTTTCTATGATATTCTAGGATATTTACTGAAACTTGAGTCATTTTCTGGTTAGAAAGACCAGTGTGCGTCTAAGTTGCTCGGACTCTCCAAAAATGTTGCCGCACCTGTGTCCGATCCATCGAAAATGTACTACTTTTGAAGGATCCGACCCGCACCCCATAATATTTTTGAAGTCCTAGCAACTTAGGTTTGCATGACCGAAATTTCTAAAGGATTCTTCTTATCGATACATGTTATGTAACGACGCTATTGGTTTCTAGGTAAGCGGAGCTCAAGTCACGAAACTGGAGCACCACCGATCGACCATTAGAAATAGGTCAAAGATAGAAAAGTTGTTTCCGATAGACCATCGGCTCAAGGAATAACAGTCCAAAGTAGTTTCTATGATATTCTAGGATATTTAGTGAAACTTGAGTCATTTTCTGGTTAGAAATACCAGTTTGCGTCAAAGTTGCTCGGACTCTCCAAAAAAGTTGCCGAACCCGTGTCTGATCCCTCGAAAATGTACTGCTTTTGAAGGATCCAACCCACACCCCATGACATTTTTGAAGAGTCTTAGCAACATAGGTTTGCATGTCCGAAATTTCTGAAGGATTCTCTTCTTATCAATACGTGTTATGTAACAATAATCTCAGTTTCTAGGTAAGCGGAGCTCAAGTCACGAAACTGGAGCACCACCGATCGACCGTTAGAGATAGCTCAAAGGTAGAAAGGTTGTTTCCTATAGACCCTCGGCTCTAGGAATAACAGTCCAAAGTAGTCCAGAAAAACGATATTCTAGGATATTTAGCGAAACTTGAGTGATTTTCTGGTTAGAAAGACTTGTTTTCGGTGACCGAAAAGTTCTAAAGGACTCTACTTATCGATACGTGTTATGTACAGATAGCTCAAAGGTAGAAAAGGTTGTTTCCGATAGACCCTCGGCTCAAGGAATAACAGTCCAAACTAGTCCAGAAAAACGATATTCTAGGATATTTAGTGAAACTTGAGTCATTTTCTGGTTAGAAGGATTCTTCTTATCGATACGTGTTATGTAACGATGTTCTCGGTTTCTAGGTAAGCGGAGCGCAAGTGACAAAACTGGAGCACCACCGATCGACCGTTCGAGATTGTAGCTGGCACCCTAATTATCCAATGCTTGTTAGCTCTTCTTGGGATGGTGATGTTGTCAAATGGGAATTCCCTGGAAATGGAGAAGCACCACTTCCTCCAAAAAGGAAACAGCAGATCAGAAGAAGACATTTCTTTTAGACAGTATGTATAGCAGCTGCGCGAGCGCGACTTTTAGGTGATAATGTGATCAACGTTTTGATTTACGTGTATCCCCGGACCCCACTTCGTGGGAATATACTGAGGTTGTTGTTGTTGTCGTTGTTGTTGTATTGTACATAAATAAAGGCAAAGATGTACTTTGTATTCATGGTTTTACATCAGTATGTACAGCGACTGTGCGAGCGCGAATTTTAGCTGATAACGCGATCAACGTTTTGATTTACGTGTATCCTCGGACCCCACTTCGTGGGAATATACTGAGGTGGTTGTTGTTTTCGTCGTTGTTGTTGTATTGTACGTAAATAAAGGTGAAGATGTACTTTGTATTCTGTAAATGTACGGTCGCGTGTTAGCACTTCTGCAAGAAAAGGGATGTGCTAAGACGCGATGACTATTTGTGTAGCTCGACTTAGACGGGTAGCTTCTGTTGGCGAATGCAGGATTTGAACTTTGATGGTATCAACCGTTAAGGTTCTTAGCGTTGAACTCGTACTATTTAAATTATCGATTCAGATCAAGTAATCATCGAAATTTTGAAAAGGTGAAAAAAATCAATATTTTGAACAGAGATAAGCATCTCGTATCTCCGAACTATGGCCAAAGTTGCTACGACGCATTTCAACTTTGTAGGCGTCCTATTACTTTCTGAACTGAATTTTAGCGTATTTTTGTCACCTTTTTGTGCTGGCGTGACACCTTTATTATATAAAATGGGGCCCAAGTCATAGGTGCGTCACGTCAGCTAAGAAGGTTGACAAGAATACGCTAAAATTTAGTTCACGAGGGTAATAGGACCTTCGTGAAGTTAGACTCTGTCGTAACAAATTTGGTCAATGTTTGCTTAAACAATTTTCTTTTTTCTATTTGCTTGACTAATTCATATTTTCAAAATTTGAAAAAAAGTGTTAAAAAAGATTAAATAATTTGATGAAAAAAGAGTTGATATATTCTTAAAGATTTGTTATCACTAATTAGTCAATGACCATAGTAGATGTAGACTCATAAAAGAATTGAGCAAGTCAATAATAGTGATGTGGCTTATTTACGGGTTCGGTCGAACTCAGTAACTTTAGTTTAAATTTTATATTTCTATTAAGAAATTTACTTAATTTAGAACTCGGTTATTAACATCTGATATCGTTAATTCGTCTAGACTTTACGATGTGAATCTAGACTAATCAGTCCAAAATGGATACCCGATACCCGATAATGGTGTAAGAGTAAGAGTAGGGGGACATCTTCAGATCATGTTCGGGTGGTAAGTACTCCTCCATCCTTAACTAGATGTGTCGAGTTCGAATCCCGAAAACGGCGTCGCCTTTGAAATCGACCGCTTCACCCCCCAAAATGAGACTTCACGACACGAATCTGGATTTATCAGACCCAAAATGACGATATTGATTGCTTTACCATAAAAAATGAGACTTCACACCGCGAGTCTGAATTAGTTAGACCCCATACGAGTACTCGATACCGGATAGAAAATAAAAGAAAAATGTGATTTTATAACGCGAATCTAGATTAGTCGGATCCAAATGACAATATTGATTGCTTTACCCCCCAAAAATGAGACTTCACGACACAAATCTGGATTAGTCAGACCCATACGAGTACCCGATACCGGATAGAAAGCCAAAAAAAATGTGATTTTACAACGCGAATCTGGATTAGTCGGGCCCCAAAATGACGATATTGATTGCTTTACCCCCCAAAAATGAGATTTCATGACGCGAATCTGGATTAGTCAGACCCATATGAGTACCCGATACCGGATAGAAAATAAAAAAAATGAGATTTTACAGCGCGAATCTAGATTAGTCAGATCCAAAATAACAATATTGATTGCGTTATTCCCAAAAATGAGGCTTCATGACACGAATCTGGATTAGCCAAGTCCACCCAAAATAACGATATTGATTGCGTTAGCCCCCAAAAATGAGACTTCACGACGCGAATCCGGATTAGTCAGACCCCATACGAGTACCCGATAGCGGATAGAAAACCAAAAAAAAAGAAAAAGAAAAATGGAGACATTAATGTAGAAAGCTAATAGTAGTTGAACATCTTCTTAACGTGTGAAGAACACCATCAAAAAAATTTAATACTTAAACAAGTGGCTTTAAAATAATTGTATATAGATAGAGACTAATGGGACCAAAATTAAATTCAATAGTTTGCTAACTCTTTTGACTTATAATATTTTTTATTTTACTATATAGTTTGATCATAACAATGATATGAAAAAAACAATGAAATATTTTCAAAAAACTATGATATGATCCATTGATGGAGGACAAAAAAGCTTATTCCATTGCTGTTACATTGGTGTTTCTGTTGATCACAGTCCTCGTAATCGCGCGTACAACGTTGAAGTTTTCCAAGACGTTTTTCTTAATAGTCGGAGCTGATATCGCGTTGATTGTTGGTGTTTTCGCAAGTGTGTTGGTCCGTTGGAAGTTCAATAGTCGAAAGCAGTTGCTCGAGAAGCGATCTGCAGACTCAGATGGACGCGAGCTGAGGATAGAGTATAGTTTCCTCAGGAAAGTAGCTGGTGTGCCAACGAGATTCAAGCTGAAAGAGATCGAACAAGCAACCGATAATTTTGGGGCGTTGGTTGGCCGTGGATCTTCCGCTAGCGTTTTCAAAGGCGTGCTGAGCGATGGTGCAGCGGTGGCGGTGAAGAGGATCGAGGGAGAGGAGCGCGGCGATAAGGAGTTCAAATCTGAAGTTGCTGCAATTGCTAGTGTTCAGCATGTTAATCTTGTGAGGTTACTTGGTTACTGTAGTGTTGTTCCGTCAGGACCGAGATTTTTGGTTTATGAGTATATTTTTAATGGATCGCTCGATAAGTGGATTTTTCGGAGGAGGGGTATACGAGGGTGTTTGTCGTTGGATTTGAGGTGTAGAGTTGCGGTGGATGTGGCGAAGGCGCTTTCTTATCTGCATCATGATTGCAGGTCTTGTATTCTGCATCTCGATGTCAAACCTGAGAATATACTTCTCGATGAGAATCATCGCGCGATTCTAGCTGATTTCGGGTTGTCAAAGTTGATGGGGAAAGATGAAAGTCGAGTGGTTACAACTATCCGGGGTACTCGGGGTTACTTAGCCCCCGAGTGGCTCCTGGAGAACGGTATATCTGAGAAAAGCGACGTTTATAGCTACGGAATGGTGCTACTGGAAATGATTGGTGGGAGGAGAAACATTACTTTGGCTGAAGAACATGGCAAATCAAAGAGCAAATTCAGTTACTTTCCGAAGATCGTGAGCGAAAAATTGGCAGGCGGGAAGATCCTGGACGTCGTGGATGATAGGCTCGCTCGCGAGGTAGCTGCAGGAGGAGGACGAGTTATAGAACAAGTGAAGAGGTTGGCGTGTGTGGCGCTGTCTTGCATACAAGAGCGGCCTAGTCGTAGGCCAACCATGGCGCGAGTTGTGGAAATGTTGGAAGCGCGTGCGCCAGTAGAACCGCCTACACAATCGACAATGATGATCCTCGACCTGTTAGACGAGGGTCTTGATCATCACCCGGGGCAGCATAGAGCGGCCGCGGCTATGGCAAGAACCGGTCAGATGGATACTAATTCGCTTCGATCTTTTACAATGTCCATCCTCTCAGGGAGGTAGTACGGTTCATCCGTTTTTCGTTTGATTTTCCAATATCAATAGGTTGATTGTTTCGCTTCTGTATCTTCCCAAAGGAAAAAAAGATCGTAAAAAGTTGTTTCGCGAATCCGAAATTTTATTTACATTTTCTAGTCGATATACTTAGATTATACATAAAATGCAAGACATGTTCAAAATTATATGGAGTTGACTTGAGTAATAATGGATAATTCAACAACCCCCACCCCCCACCCCCACCCCTACCCCCTACTCCAGGGAAACAAACTGGAGTACGGGATTCAAAATTTAAGCTCTATGAGTTCAACTTTTAAGATTCTTAATATTGAGTCGAGATTCATAAAATTTTAAGTTTTGACCTACTATTTGATTGTTACTTTAGTGAATTCTACGTATAAATTTATTTTTTGTACTAAAAGTTATGAATTCAGATAAACTCGCAGCTAAATAGTTGCATTCGGCCCTCTATCTAGAGTGGCTTTTTTTGGGGGAAAAAAAGTAACATAAACATACACTTTAATTTATCATATTTACACAAATTCTCACCCTTATAAAGTAATTATAAAGATTTCAACTAATTATGTATCTTTGTTAAATGCATCGGGGAGTTACTTATGTATCTCGATAGATCCAAAATCGAAAAGAAAATATTGAGAGCTAATTATGTATCTTTACGGAAGGGGAGCCTTGGAATAACAGGTAAAGTTGTTGCCATGTGACCAGGAGGTCACGGGTTCAAGCCTTGGAAACAGCCTCTGGCAGAAATGCAAGGTAAGGTTGCGTACGATATAACCTTGTGGTGGGGAACTTCCCCGGACACCGCGCATAGCGGTAGCTTTAGTGTATCGGGCTGCCCTTTTTTTAATTATGTATCTTTACAAGAAAAAATAGTACCTTCGTTGGATTTTTTATGTATCTCGATACATCTAAAATTTTTAAAAAACTATCGAGAGCTAATTATGTATCTTTACAAGGAAATATGGTATCTTTGTTGGACCAATTATGTATCTCGACAGACCCAAAATTTAAAAAAATGTATCAAAAGCTAATTATGTAACTTTACAAAGGAAAATTTTAATCTTCGTTGGATGTATCAGGAGCTAATTATGTTCTCGAAAAATCCAAAATCAGAACTTTTAGTAATTGTGCAAAAGTTTTTGATGTAATTAAGCTCTAAACTGTCGGGATTTTTTTTTTTTTAATTTTGCTCATGATAGCTTTGCAAGAACTTTTGCAACTAAAATTCCCATTTGGATGCATTGGATATGACATCCATGATCCAACTAGGCTTGTCATCCATCATCTTCAATGTCAAATTTGACATGCTCAATTTAATGCACCAAATTTGCATTATAACAATAATATATCCAGTATATTTTTTACGAAGTAGGATCTGAAAACCGTAGAGTATACACAGTCCATACCTTCCAGGGTAAGGGTACGGTTCGTTTTATGTGTTATCGGTCAAAATAAAATAAAAAAATGTGAATAAAAGAACCAATTGATGGGGATCAACGTCTGTTGTATATATACATGAAAAATAATTTTAAACTTGTATAAATGGTATAATTTTCTATCGATGAGGGTTCGGATGAATACCCTCACTATTAGCTAGCTCCGCCCTTCCGTGTTACACTAGGTATGTTGTTGTTCTTTATCTTTTCCACTTGAGTAGTGGCGTTTCAATTCCGATAGACCAATAATTATAGAGAAAATATCCAATTATCCCCTGAACTATACCCAAAAAGGTTATGACACACCTCAACTTAAAGGGAGTCCTATTACCCCCTGAACTAATTAAAAGTATAATTTTGACACCTTAGTGTCTACGTGGCACACATATGTATACTTGTGTATAGTTCAGGGGGTAATTGGGTATTTTCTCTATAATTATATATCTCGAGAGATTCAAACCATGATCCAACTGGGCTACTTGTCATCCATCATCTTCAATGTCAAATTTGACTTGCTCAATTAAATGTTAATGCACCAAATGGACAGGCAAATATTAGGGGCTTTGCATTATAACAACAACAAACAACAACATAAAATACCCGATATATTTTCACAAAGTACGGTCTGACGACTGTAGAGTGTATGTCCGTACCTTCCACGGTAAGGATAAGGTCCGTATTACACTAGGTATGTTGTTGTTGTTCAACTTTTCCACTTGCATGAAGACAAATAATTTCCTCAGGAGTAATTATATATCCAAATAATTTCCTCAGGAGTAATTATAAAGTAATTTTTTTCCATCCAAAATCGAAAAAAAAAATATCGAGAGCTAATTATTTATCTTTACAAGGAAAATGGTATCTTCGTTAGATGTATTATGTATCTCGATAGATCCAAAATATGTATCTTTACAAGGAAAAATGGTATCTTCGTTGGATGTATTATGTATCTCGATAGATCCAAAATCGAAAAAAATATCGAGAGCTAATTATTTATCTTTACAAGAAAAAATGATATCTTTGTTGAATGTATTATGTATCTCGATAGATCCAAAAAAAAAATAAAAAAATCGAGAGCTAATTATGTATCTTTGTTGGATGTATTATGTATCTCGACAGATCAAAAATAAATTAAAAAAATATATCAAAAGCTAATTATGTATCTTTACAAGGAAAATGGTATCTTTGTTGGATGTATTATTTATCTTGATAGACCCAAAATAAATAAATAAAAATGTATCAAAAGCTAATTATGTATCTTTACAAGGAAAATGGTACATTCGTTGGATGTATTATGTATCTCGACAGACCAAAATAAATAAATAAAAATGTATCAAAAGCTAATTATGTATCTTTACAAGGAAAATGGTACCTTCGTTGGATGTATTATGTATCTCCACAGATCCAAAATAAATAAAATAAATGTATCAAAAGCTAATTATATATCTTTATAAAGAAAAAAAATTAATCTTCATTAGATATATCGAGAGCTAACTATATATGTCGACAGATTCAAACCATGATCCAACTGGGCTTGTCATCTGTTATCTTCAATGTCAAATTTGACATGCTCAATTTAATGCACCAAATGGACATGCAAATATTAGGGGCTTTGCATTATTCAATTAAATCAAAAAATCAAATCGAAATTATTTTTTGGATTTTTTTTGGTATGGTTTCGAATTTTAAAAAGTATAAAATTGAAATATGGTAAAGAATTGACTAGCATTAAATAAATAGCTATATTTATTTTGACTATGATTATAATAGACGTGCAAGTTTTTTTCTTGTTGACTTGTTGCATTTTGCTTTTATAGGAGATTAAAAATCGAAAACCGAACCAATAATACATAAAACCGAACCGACCGATGCACATCCCTAAATTCTAGAACGGAGCTAGCATATATCCTGAGGGTTCATTCGAACCACTTCGATGAAAAATTACACTATTTATATACGGTTAAAATTATTTTTTATATATATATAGTAGATGTCGAAGCACCTTCGACTAGTTCGTGTGTGCACTTTCAAACCCCCTTAATGAAAATGCAAGGTAAGACTGTCTTACAATAGACCCTTGTGGTCCGATTCTTTCTCGAAGATACTAGTTTATAAAATAAAATTGAAAAAATCAAATAGAAAAGACAAAAACCAAACCGAAAAACCGGATTTATTTTGATTCGAATTGGAGGATATTTTCTTAAAAAAATAACAAAACATTGAAAATAATATATCACGTGTAATTTTACAAGTGAAATCTGGAATGACAGAATATACACAGACATTAATACCTTGTAGATACAAAGAAGTCGTAGATTTGGATATGATGACCAAAACCAGAAAATCGGAAAACAGAAATTAAACAATACACATTCAAATCGAACAAATCGAATTCACACCCCAAGAAAATACTAATGATGTATTTATTTTGCAAACGAGTGTTACATTCGTCCCTTAAAAGTGTACGCAGTCCATACCACTACCTCCGATTAAATAGAGAAACTATTTTCGATAGATCCCCGACTCAAGATAAATAACCGTATAACAAACAAAAAACATATAAATAATCAAAGTACAAGAAATAATACATAGTAACAAAAATCGAAGAGACAAGAAAACGTCGAAAAGTAGGGAAAATCAAATAAAAGAACGTCGACAGCAGGGTGTATTCTCACAAAATGGGGTCTGAGAAGAATAAAGTGTACGCAATCCATACCACTACCTTAGATAAAGTAGAGACGTTTCCGATAGACTCTCGACTCTGGACGGATAACAGTATAACAAACAAAAGACATAAGAATAATCGAATTACAAGAAATAATATATAGTAACAGAAATCGAATGTATTCTCACAATCAAAGTACAAGAAATAATACATAGTAACAAAAATTGAAGAGACAAGAAAACGTCGAAAGGTAGGGAAAATCAAATAAAAAAACGTCGATAACAGGGTGTATCCTCACAATGTGGGGTTTGGGAAGGGTAAAGTGTACGCAATCCATACCACTACCTTGGATAAAGTAGAGACGTTGTTTCCGATAGACTCTCGACTTTGGACCGATAACAGTATAACAAACAAAAAGACATAAAAATAATCGAATTACAAGAAATAATATATAGTAACAAAAATCGAATGTATTCTCACAAAGCGGGGTCTGCGAAGGGTAAAGTGTACACAATCCACACCACAAACAAAAGACATAAAAATAATCGAAGTACAAGAAATAATACATAATAACATAAATCGAAGAAACAAGTAAACGTCGAAAAAACAAATAAAACAAAACGTCGACAGCAGGGTTCGAACCTGCGCGGGCGAAGCCCAACAGATTTCAAGTCTGTCTCCTTAACCACTCGGACATATCGACTTTTTGTTTATTAATTTTATAGTTATCACATTTTATTTCTAGAAAATTAATTTGATTAATTTTAGAAAATTAAATTAAATTAGATTAATTTAATATTTTATAAGATTAAAACTTAGATATTTAAAAAACTATATGAAAAAATATAGATCCTCTACGAGGTAATGGTAGGAATTGCGTATACACTTTATCCTCCATAGACCCCACTTGTGCGAACCCACTGGGTGGGTATGTTGTTGTTAGGAACTATTTCGACTTCATGTTCTACATTTTTCATCCATTTCAAAATAGTTGCTACATTTTATTTTTTGAAAATCAATTTCATTAATTTTTAAAACTAAATTAAATTATATTAATTTATTATTTTAAGATTAAAATTTAGATATTCAAAAACTATATGACCTCAACGAGTAACGGTAAGGTCTGGGTATACTTTACCCTTTCCATACCCTACTTGTGCGAACCTACTGGATATGTTGTTGTTAAGAACTATACGAAAAGTAATATAAGTTGTAATTTTTTTTTTAATATGATGAAAAAATATATCTTAAAATGTTAGTCAAAAAGTATATTGTTTGACTTTATAAAAGAAAATTATGCCAAGTAAAAAAGAACGAAGGCGTATAACCAAAAATATTGAAGGTATATTAACATATATAGTTTATAGAAAAATATGAAGTTCATGAAAAATAACTTTTTATAAGTAGAATATTTTCATGAGATCGTCCTCCTAATTTGAAGTTTTTTTTTCTCGAAGTTTCAACCTTGTTGACCCTGACAATAGTCACGGCTATAAACAGACTCATGACTATGGCAGGGCGATAAGCATATTTACATCTAGTCCGAACACAATTAGAATTTGTTTCGAAAAACAAATTATTTTCTGACATTAGACTGCAAAAAAAAAAACAAACACAAAAGAACCGTTGTCGAGTGAGTGTATATAATACTACTCAAAATGGTGTAGCTTCGTATTAACAAGGGTTGTTACGAAGTGGCAAGTACTTCTCCATCCTTAACCAAAGGTTTCAAACTCAAACCCCGAAACATAAAATCACCTTTTTAGGGAGCATTTTATGGGACTTTCTGGCACATATCTCGAATTAGTCGAGCCCTAATATGGGTATCTAATATCGAACACCGAGTGGATAATGTTAGACTGTAAAAAAAAACACACACGAAAGAACTGTTATCGAGGGAGTGTATATAATCCTACTCAAAATGGTGTACTTTTGTATTAACAGGAGTTGTGACGAAGTGACAAGTACTTCATCCATAACCAGAGGTTTCGAATTTGAACTCGAACCCTGAAACATAAAATCACCTTTTTAGGGAGCGTTCTATGGGACTTTCTGGCGCATATCTCGATTTAGTCGGACCCCAATATATTAGACTGCAAAAAAAAAAAATACGAAAGAACCGTTGTCGAGTGAGTGTATATAATCCTACTCAAAATGGTGTAGCTTTGTATTAACAAGAGTTGTGACGAAGTGGCAAGTACTTCTTCATCCTTAACCAGACGTTTCGAACTCAAACCCTGGTACATAAAATCACCTTTTTAGGGAGCATTCTGTGGGACTTCTGGCACATATCTCGATTTAGTCGGACCCCAATATGTTAGACTGCAAAAAAAACACACACGAAAGAACTGTTGTCGAGTGAGTGTATATAACCCTACTCAAAATGGTGTAGGTTTGTATTAACAAGAGTTGTGAAGAAGTGACAAGTACTTTTTCATACTTAACCAGAGGTTTCGAACTCGAACCCGGAACATAAAATCACCTTTTTAGGGAGCATTCTATCTGACTTTCTAGCTCATATCTCAATTTAGTCGAATCCCAATATGGGTATCCAATATCGAACACCGGGTGGATAATGCTAGACTACAAAAAAAAATAAATACGAAAGAACCATTGTCGAGTGAGTGTATATAATCCTACTCAAAAAGGTGTAACTTTGCATTAGGAGAGTTGTGACGAAGCGACAAGTACTTCTTCATCTTTTATCTTTAACCAGAGATTTCGAACTGGAACCACGGAACATAAAATCACTTTTTAAGGAGCACTCTATGAGACTTTCTAGCACATATTTCAATTTAGTCAGACCTCAATATGGGTATCCAATATCGAACACCGAGTGGATAACGTTCGATTGCAAAAAAAAAAGGAAAAAGAACTAACGTCGAGTGAGTGTATATAATCCATTAAGAAAAGTTGTGACGAAATGACAAACACTTCTCCATCCTTAACCAGAGGTTTCGCACTCGAACCCCGAAACATAAAATCACCTTTTTAGGGATCATTCTATTGGACTTTCTGGCATATATCTCTATTTAGTAGAACCCCAATATGAGTATCCAATATCGAACACCGGGTAGATAGTGTTAGACTACAAAAAGAAACACGAAAGAACCGTTCTCGAGTGAGAGTTGTGACAGAGTAACAAGTAATTCTTCATCCTTAATCAGAGGTTTTGAACTCGAACTCTGGTACATAAAATCACCTTTTTAGGGAACATTCGATGGGACTTCCTAGCACATATCTTGATTTAGTCGAACCCCAATATGGGTATCCAATATCGAACACCGGGTGAATAATGTTAGACTGCAAAACACACACACAAAAGAACCATTGTCGAGTGAGTGTATATAATCCTTACTCAAAATGGTGTGGCTTTGTATTAATTAACAAGAGTTTTGACGAAGTGACAAGTGCTTCATGCTTAAATTCGAACCCCGGAACATAAAATCACCTTTTTAGTGAGCATTCTATGGGACTTTCTGGCGCATATCTCGATTTAATCGAACCCCAATATGGGTATCCAATATCGAACACCGGGTGAATAATGTTAGACTGCAAAAACACACACACGAAAGAACTGTTGTTAAGTCGGTGTGCATAATCCATTATTAATCAAAGGTTTCAAACTCGAACCTCGAAACATAATATCACCTTTTTAGGTAGCATTCTATGGGGCTTTTTGGCACATATCTCGATTTAGTCGGACCCCACTATGTTAGACTGCAAAAAACACCCACGAAAGAATCGTTATCGAGTGAGTCAAGAATTGTGACGAAGTGACAAGTACTTCATCCTTAACCAGAGATTTCGAACTCGAACCCTGGTACATAAAATCACCTTTTTAAGGAACATTCAATGGGACTTTCTGGCACATATTTCGATTTAGTCAGACCCCAATATATGGGTATCTAATATCAAACACCGGGTGGATAATGTTACACTGCAAAAATAAACACGAAAGAACCGTTGTCGAGTGAGTGTATATAATCCTACTCAAAATGGGAAGTGGCAAGTACTTCTCCATCCTTAACCAGCGGTTTCGCACTCGAACCCCGAAACATAAAATCACCATTTTAGGGAGCATTCCATGGGACTTTCTGGCACATATCTCGATTTAGTCGAACCCCAATATGGGGTATCCAATATCGAACACCGAGTGGATAATGTTAGACTGCAAAAAACACACACGAAAGAACCGTTGTCGAGCAAGTGTATGTATTAACAAGAGTTTCGATGAAGTGGCAAGTACTTCTTCATTCTTAGCCAGAGGTTTCAAACTCGAACACCGGAACATTAAATCACCTTTTTAGGGTGCATTCGATGGGACTTTCCAGCACATATCTCGATTTTACCGGACCCCAATATGGGTATCCAACATCGAACACCGGGTGGATAATGCTAGACTACAAAAAGAAACACGAAAGAACCGTTGTCGAGTGAGAGTTGTGATAGAGTAGCAAGTAATTCAGAGGTTTCGAACTCGAACTCTGGTACATAAAATCACCTTTTTAGGGAGCATTCGATGGGACTTTCCAGCACATATCTCGATTTAGTCGAACCCCTATATGAGTATCCAATATCGAACACCGGGTGGATAACCAAAAGAATGATGTAGCAAGAAGAAGCCATTATACAAGAAGATCTCATACTTGATAGTTAAAACTTTTACCAAAACTTTACAAATATTCTACACCCTTTTAGTACTCATTTCTACCTATCTATCTATACCTTCTTGCATTTTTGTATCAACTAATGAAGTCCAAAAAAGGGGACAATATGAATCGATAAAATCTATCGTTTGTCCCATCGACAATGATTCTGGCGCTAGCTTCTAAAAGCGCGAGCGAATTGAACATTGATCCGCTTCTTGATTGGCGTCCTACAAGAAGGACAGTCGTTCATTCCTTGCTTTTCATGAAGCACGTTGCACTGTGCGCAAAGAACCTGATGAGCGCATGGGAGGAAAACGACTGTTTTTTCCTCACTCAAACACATAACGCACTCCCTCTCGATTTCCACGCTAGCGGAGCCAAGGTTTTGCTCGAAGACGGAAGCCAAGCTCTTTGTGATTTTAGGAGATTGCAGTTCCATGTTGTTGATGCCTCTTCTGAGTGCATCGATTTTTGAACCTTCGGACTGAAATCTCAGTAGAGAGATTTCACTCTCGAGCTTCCGGATATCTTCTTTGCATTTCTTCATGTTGCTCTCTGCCGTTTCTCTCATGTTATCCTCCTCCGTTTTACTCTGAACGCCCAGTTTCACCCTTTCCGCCTTTATGGAATCGGCCTGCTGAAGATACCTTTGTTTCTCTCGCTCCTGCTGCTCCGACAGAACCTGCAATTCCATGTTTTCTTAGCATACAACACAACAAATCATACCCTCGGATCAAGAAAAAGCGTATCAAAGGAGAAAATATAGAAACCATGACAGAGAAAACAACAACATAATAGTGCAATAATCGACTTGTTTTCTACGCACGAGACTAGAAAGTGCAACAGCACTGCTGTTATTTATCGTGCAGGTTGACAACATGCAGCGCGCACTGGTAAATCACATGAATTCGAATCAAATCATTTCAGATAAAATTGTATGAGGTTTCTTCTAATGTGATAGCTTATAGTCGAAAGAACATCAGCTTGCACGTAAATTATCACAAGCCAAACTGCTTGAATATATGCTAGAACAACTATTTTACGTGTTCTGGAATTGAGAAAGCGGAATTATGCAGAAACAAGTGGTACGCTAAGCTAGCAGAGGTTTACTTAGTGGTTATGATGAGTTAGCTATTACAGTTTTACGCCCCTTACTTTTTAAACATAGGTTAAGACGTAAGGTTAATTGCGCATTAGCCCATCTTGTTTTCGCATTAGGCACTCTGGTCCAACTCCTTTTTGGCATGTTCGCTCATATATGTAGTTGCAGAGTTCCCATTCGAGAGTTATGAATGAAAACCCTTTTTGGAAATTCGAACGACATCAGACATTGCGGAGGTTTTGAATCGTTTGGATCGCATAGCTGGAGAGGTAGCTGCCTTACAGCTCAACAACATCAAACGGAGGCAGTGCATGAGAAGTCTTCTAGGGAACTTGGTGATCACTCCGTTGACGCAGGAACGCAATTAGAGAAAGGATAAGTTACCTGCGATACCAGAAGAATCTGGGGAAAAGCACTACTCTTCAACTGATCGACCGGCCTTGTTGCAAGGTAATAGTGTTCGAAACTCCATTAATTCAGTTCCTGTGCCTCCTAATCTAAACCAAAACCTCCATCAGCAAAACCTCAATTCTTTCCGGCCCTTTTCTGGACCAAATCTCCCTTCCCAGCACCAATTTAGACAAATTCCAACCACCATCCAGATTCCACTACTTACGCAGTTCCGTTATGATACAGTACCTATGAGCCAACCTCACTTTACTCCTTGTCCTTACCGAATTTCCAGAATGTTTACCTCAAGAACCTACCACCAATGTCATCTCCTTTGCCTCCACTTCACACTCGCTCTAACTACTAAAATTTTGAATTTCCAAGGTTCGATGGAACAAGGTTTCAAGACTGGTGGTATAATGTGGAGAAGTTCTCGACTTGGATGAGGTTTTACCTAATCAAAAGGTGTTTATAGCATCTTTGCACTTTGATGACATGGCTTTGCAGTGGCATAAGGTTTACGAGAGGAGTCGATAACACTTACCCCAACGGAACTGGGAAGAGTATTTTGTTTGCTTTGTCTGAGAGATTTGGGGTCGAGTGTGATGATCCTATGGCTGAATTACTGAAGTTGAAGCAAACATGTACCGTGAACTGTGAAGGATTTTCAGGAGGCATTTGACAGGCAATGACTATGCCATTAGCATCTTTCTAGAGGACCGAGACCTGAACTAGGAGACGCTGTTAAGATCCATAGACCTTATTCTTTGCCACGTGCATATCATCTGACCAGACTACAGGAATCAATCAAACTTAAACAGTCTAGGGCCATGAAAGACTTCTCTTGTTCTAGTCACTCAAGCCATAAACTCAACACCCCTACATCTGCTTATACCAGCTCTAAACCTACTACTACACCAGCTACCTATGTTGCTCGGACTCTCCATTAATGTCTCACTCCATGTCATATCCTCCAAGAATGTACTACTTTTGGAGGATCTGACACACATCTGTCGAGATTTTAGAAGAATCTAAGTAACTTAGTCAGCTACTCATTTCGCCAACCCCAACCCCAATAACTGGAATGACAAAACTAGGAGGAGGAAGCTGAGCCCTACTGAACTAAGTGAAAAGAGGGCCAAAGGACTTCGTTACCTTTGTGAATTAAAATTTCCAACTGGTTTTGTTGGAATTGAAAGAAGAGGTAGAAATAGTGGAGGAACAGGAGGAACAAGTGTTGCTCTTCGAAACTGTAGAAGAGGCAGATACTTTTTTTTTTCTTTTTTTTTTTTGATAACCGTGGTGTCCAGGCCAGCTTTCGTGGACCTCGACTAAATCCACGGGATACCTGTCATCTCCCACCAGCAACAGATATCACGTAACTCTGTCCACCAAGGCTAGGACAGATAGGACGAATCACCTAGTGTTGTTTGTCTCTACTGGGATTCGAACCTGAGACCTCAAGCTCTCAACCCATTCATTGACCACTAGATCACACCCTTGGGTGCACGAGGCACATACTTAAGGAATATCTATTCAGGCTCTACATGTGTTGAATGGCACTAGGGACCTTGAGACTCGCAGGATATTGTCATCAAAGGCCTTTCAATGTATTGATAGATATTGGGTCAACACACAACTTCCTTAACCAAGATTGGACTACCAAGATGGGAGGGAAGGTGGATCGTTGAGACTTCCTGGATGCTAGTTTAGAAGATGGGAATTCAATGCCTATCTCCGGAATGTGTAGACATCTGAAATGGTTACTGAGGAGTACTGTTTCCAAAGGTGATTTCCTACTCTTACCATTGGGCACTTGTGACAACATGGTCTTGGGGCGTCAGCGGTAGAGTGAACTGAGTGATATTGTGTTCAATTTCAGGAAGCTGACTATGAGTTTTGACCATCCGGAAAGCAGATTTCCCTACAAGGGAATGAGCAGAATTTAAAGATGGTTGAATCAGACTCCCTGCCTAAGTTAAGATTAAGACAGAGTATGATGGTGGTGAGGATGAGTAGGTAGAAGTTGAGGATTCCATGAGTGTTCATGACCTTTTGGAGGAACATAAAGACTTGTCGTCAGATGGTCAGACTGAAGTATTGAGTAGGTGTTTGGAAACTTATATTAGATGTTATTGCTCAGATTCAGTCGCTACATTACGCAAAGTGGTGGGATGATATTTCTTTCCATTCTAGCACTCAAACAACCCCTTACGAGGCCTTGTATGGACAAGCTCCTCCTTTGTATTTGCCTTATGTTTATGGGGCATCTGAATTACTAGAGGTAGATAGAAGCTCGGTGACAAGGGAATTCAAACTTGAGCTGTTGAAGTTCCACTTGAGTAGAGCTCAACAAAGGATGGAGGTCAGACAGGTAATTCAAACCAGGAGAGCGGGTACTCTTGGAAGTTCAGCCACACAAGCAGGTTACGATGCCCAACCAGCAGTTTAGCATAAGAGGTTGTTTGGTAGAAGGGATAGGGATAATTAGTTCCGGGATTAATTTAGAAGAGGAGCTTATCCCATGTTTGGTTGGGACAAAATGCATGGGATAACTCATCACAGGATTGTAGTGTTTTTCTTATCCCTCCGTGAGGGTGGGATAACTAACTTGTTTTCCAACCAAACGACCCCTAAGTACTATGGTTCTTGTTTAATTCTGCAGAAGATTGGTTCAGTGGCTTATAAACTCTCACTTCCCCATACGTCTTTTTTTTTTTTGGGGATACGGATTTTATTCAAAGAGTACCAAGGTGGTAGAACAAAAGGTACATGACTTAGCAACAAACTCTATAATCCACTACCACATATTATCTCCTAGCAAGTACAAAAGGTCCAAATACTTATCCATCATATCTAAAGTGCTGCTATAATACCAAAAGTACAGATTTTTTATACATTTATTTTTTACTCTAGAAATGTTTAACTTCTTCCCATGAAAGCATGACTTGTTTTCTAGCCATAAGGTTCATATTATGCAATTGATAATAGTTCTCCGCATTGGCTTCAAGCTACTTCCCCCTAGGTTGTTGCTTCACCGACCATTTCATGTATCCCTGTTGAAGCCTTGCTATGTTGTTCCAGGCGTCATTACACATCCTCCAGTAGTGGACATTTTCAGTCCTTACTGTCCCAAACCTGAGTAGGTGTTAGACAAGAGGATGATCCAAAGAGGCAATAAGGCCATTGCTCACGTGCTCATTCAGTGGGAGCACATTCCTGTAGATCAGGCTACGTGGGAGGACTTCAATGCAATCAAGACTCGATTCTCTTTGTTTGTTCCTTGAGGACAAGAAAGTTTTTAATGGAGGAGCATTAATGTGTTCTGGAATCGAGAAGCAGAATTATGCAGAAAAAGGTGGTACGCTAAGTTGGAGGAGGTGTACTTAGTGGTCTGCCCATTAGTTATTACGGTTAAGCAAGAGAAGGCGTGGTGCCAGTGACAAAAGGCCTAATCTGTCTCCTAAGTGGCTCAGGGTCAATTCTTGCTAGGAATATTCCACCTTCTGGTATTACATTGGGTATGCTGTTGTCGTTTTGCTGTCATTACAGTTTTTCCCCCTTACTTTTCAAACACGGGTTAGGTTAATCGCGCATTAGCCCATCTTATTGGGCACTTTTGCTCCAATTCCTTTTTGGCATGTTCACTCGTATATGTAGTTGCAGAGTTCCCATTCAGACTTACGAATCAAAACCCGTAGCTATTTCCTTCTTCTTTTGTAGTTAGCTTATTAATCCTTTATCAATTGCTCCGTTCCAAGCTCGATTGCATCAAAACTACTGGAAGTTACAAATAAATCAGCAGACATTATGATTAAATTCATTCATGGCCTAAAAACCTACTAGCTTATGTAAAAAAGGTACACCATATATACTAACAATATCTGTAAACAGTTACGACATCAATCAAGCAGGCGAAGAAATTTTATTCCTACAAATTCATACCTTAAACTGGTTCTGGCGCTTTCTGGCTTTCTCTAGTTCCTGCTCGAGATGAGCTGCTTCTCGTTTCAAGGTTGAGAAATCTTCCTGCAGTGAGCCCTTCTCCATCTCCCGTGCTTGACACTTCTTCAGTATCTCTTGCTCCCTCGCAACAGCTTGGTGGAAGTTTGTAGCAGACCCCAGGGCAGCCAGCGTTGCAGCCTCCAACTCTTTCTTTAGCACAGCATTCTCCACCTCAAGTCTGTGAAGAGTAGAGTTAGCCATCTCAATTTGGCCGCCGGCATTTGACAATGCATACTCCATTTCGGAGAGCCTCTTCATGTTGCATTCTCCCTGACTTTGCTTTTCCTTCTGAATTTTCTCAGCCTCTTCTTTCTCTTGCCTTAGCATTTTAAGCTCCCCCTGGTCCTTGCCAAGCCTCCGAGCAGCCTGCATAACCTTCTCATTGGCCCAATCAGTCCACCCTTGGAGCTCTTTCTGCAGTGTCTGCATACGAGAAATTAGCAACAATATAGTTTCGTCTTTCTCATTTTGTGGGACATGTTTCCCCAAAGACTCATCGTATGGGATACCAGCATAATAGTCTAGAACTTTAGGAGGGGCAGGAATGCTGCCTGGGGCCTTTGAGGAAGACATGGGCTCCGGAACTAGAGATGCAGGAGTATTTGTGTTAACAGCAGGCAACGCACAAACAGTATCTTGGGTCGCTGGCCCACTACCAGTTTCACTTGAAGGTGCAACAGAGGAGGAGGTGCATGAACTATGAGAACAGCCTCCGGCTAAAGGGCCATTGCTTTTAACTGTATTCGCTACCTTAGAGTAAGTACTCTTCATTACGAGACCAGAAGAACAAGATTCAGAGCTCAGCGTCTTGTCCAAAACCATATTGCTCCAGGTGGTGAGTTTTGCTTTAAAGGAACCCTTACTCATACGACCTCTATAGCTTTTCTCGAAATGAAACGTCTTTTGCCTAAGCATATCTTTCTTGGAGTTCAGAGACGATCCCCTTCTCCCGTTTCCACCTTTTTCTTCTAAAATTGCGGCTTTTGTTATAGACAGTATACTCTCCCCACTAACCCCTGCAGACTTGCTCTTCGCTACTGGAAGACGAGCTGAACTTCTCTTTGCTGTAATTTCCACTTCATGAAGATGTGAGCATATAGAATTAGACAATTGAACGACTGCATGATCACAAGGATCTTCAGACTGCAAACTTTTAGAAATTGCCACTGAAGGTTTCGGCGACTGTATTTTATCCAGGTCCGACTGACTAACTACGGAAGCCTCCTTTGGTTGAGCGAGTTTTGAATCGGATGAGCTTTCTCTCGGACTTTCCAAACTGCATAGATCGCCCAGAAGATCTCCTTCTATGGCACACGCATGTAACAGGTTCAAATCACATATTAACAGACACCACATTGCTTCAGCAACCGTAAAATCTGGCTTAACCTCCCTAAGTACACATATCATCTCCAACATCGTGTACTCCACCAGGCTACTCAAATCCTCAAATATGAGAGACATCGAAGTATCCAATTCTTTTTCCCTACTTAAAAAAGCCAAGGCACCATCAACAATAGTCGAGACAGCATCTTTGCTGCCATGATAAAGGCCACTCTTCAAAATGACCCATTCAGCTATTTCCTCACTATATCCGCATTCAACAATCCTCTTGATTGCACTCTGAAAAATTGCGGACAAGTTATGAAATAAAAGTTCCATTAGCTGACATGCGATTGCATCATCCCAGTCAGCGTGTTGTAAGGTTTCCACTCCTTGTTTCTCATTGGACTGATGACACTTGCCTTCAAGTGAACCGACGTCGTTAGATGTGCTTCGAAGTTTTTCATCTAATAGCTCATATCTCGGAAATTCTGTGAGGGACAGAGAAGGTGTATCAATAGGAACATCTAGCGGAAACTCGGATAAGAACTTCCTCTTGTTCCTACTACCTTTTTCCTGTGCTGAAGTTGTCAACGACTTCTCACTGGCACCATCACTGCTGCTATGATCACCCACGTTCATTATCTTTTCAATGGTCAGTAGACGTTCTGCAGTAATCCTATTACTTGAATCTTTATCTGCAGGTCCAAAAGTTGCAGCGGGAGACCATTCAGAAAGAATACGGCAGGCACAAGGAAAACAAAACAGAAAAAGAAAACATAGCAGCAAAAAGCTAGAAACTATAGAACAAGAAACAACAACGACACCTTAGGCCCCGAAAAGTAGGCGCCGTCTATATGAATCCACACTTCTTCATTTAAGCTCATTTCATGACGAATAGAGACAAAAAGAGAAAAAACGAAGGGATAGATTTTGCATTGACTGAACAATAACACACCCCAAAATGGTATCCAAAAAATACATTCTTTGGTTATCTTGGTGATAAATACATTCAAAGAGCAACAACAACAACAAACCCAGTGAACTCCCACAAGTGGAGCCTAGAGAGGATAGAGAGTACCCACACCTTCACGAGGTAGAGAGGCTGTTTCCGGAAAAAATACAATCAAAGAATAATTCTTCATAACCACATGTAAGAACAGAGCTAGATAAAGCAAAAATATCAATCTATAATCAAAAGGGTACTCAAAAAATACATTTCTTGGGTACTTTGTGGCATTCTTCAAGAATCATAACAATAATAAATTCCCAAAAAATAAAACTTCAACAAAAATATCCAAGAAATCCTCAGCTCAAAACCTTCTCAGAACCCAATAAAGAATTCAACAACTTAGAAAACCCAAAGTAGAAAAACAATCAAGAACAAGGTGAAAAGGACCACAATGAAGTAAAATGAAAGATTTTTCATAAACCCCATGCAACAACAAAGCTAGATACTTCAAGAATTCAATCTACAACCATAAGGGTATCCCAAAAAATACATTTTTAAGATACTTTATAGCATTCTTGAACAAAAATTAACAACAAAATTTCCATAAAAAAGCTAACTTTAATCAAAAAAGGGTCACTTACCAAGCTAGATACTTCAAGAATTCAATCTACAACCAAAAAGGGTGTCCAAAAAATACATTTTTGGGGTACTTTATAGCATTCTTGAAAAACAATTAACAACAAAAACTCCCATAAAAATGCTAACTTTAATCATCTTACAAAGTTAGATACTTCAAGAATTCAATCTGCAGCCAAAAAGGGTGTCCCAAAAATACATTTTTTGGGTACTTTATAGCATTCTTGAAAAACAATTAACAATAAAATTTCCATACAAAAACTAACTTCAATCAAAAAAGGGTCACTTACAAAGCTACATACAGCAAAAATTTCAATCTACAATCAAAAGGTGTCCAAAAAATACATCTTTTGGGTATTTTAATAGCATTCTTGAAAAACAATTAACAATAAAATTTCCATAAAAAATCTAATTTTAATCAAATACGGGTCACTTACAAAGCTAAACACTTCAAGAATTCAATCTACAACCAAAAAGTGTGTCCAAAAAATACATTCTTTGGGTATTTTTGGGTAATTTGTAGCATTTTTGAAAAACAATTAACAACAAAAACTCCATAAAAATGCTAACTTTAACCAAACAAGGTCACTCACCAAGCTACATACAGCAAAAATTTCAATCTACAGCCAAAAAGGGTGTCCAAAAAATACATTTTTTGGGTACTTTATAGCATTCTTAAAAACAATTAACAATAAAATTTCCATAAAAAAGCTAATTTTAATCAAAAAAAAAGGTCACTTACCAAGCTAGATACTTGAAGAATTCAATCTACAACCAAAAAAGGTGTCCAAAAAATACATTTTTTGGGTACTTTATACCTTTCTTGAAAAACAATTAACAACAAAAACTCCATAAAAATGCTAACTTTAATCATCTTACAAAGTTAGATACTTCAAGAATTCAATCTACAACCAAAAAGGGTGTCCAAAAAATACATTCTTTGGGTATTTTTGGGTACTTTGTAGCATTCTTGAAAAACAATTAACACTAAAATTTCCATAAAAAAGCTAATTTTAATCAAAAAGGGCTCACTTACAAAGCTAGATACTTCAAGAATTCAATCGACAATCAAAAAGGGTGTCCAAAAATACATTCTTTGGGTATTTTTGGGTACTTTGTAGCATTCTTGAAAAACAATTAACACTAAAATTTCCATAAAAAAAGCTAATTTTAATCAAAAAGGGCTCACTTACAAAGCTAGATACTTCAAGAATTCAATCTACAACCAAAAAGGGTGTCCAAAAAATACATTCATTGGGTATTTTTGGGTACTTTGTAACATTTTTGAAAAAACAATTAACAACAAAAACTCCATAAAAAGGGCTAATTTTAATAAAAAAAAGGTCACTCACCAAGCTAGATACTTCAAGAATTCAATCTACAGCCAAAAAGGGTGTCCAAAAAATACATTTTTTGGATACTTTATAGCATTCTTGAAAAACAATTAACAATAAAATTTCCAAATTTCCATAAAAAAAACTAACTTTAGTCTAAAAAAGGTCACTTACAAAGCTAGATATTCAATGTACAATCAAAAGGGTATCCAAAAAATACATTTTTAAGGAACTTTATAGCATTCTTGAAAAACAATTAACAATAAAATTACCATAAAAAAACTAATTTTAATCCAAAAAGGGGTCACTTACCAAGCTAGATACTTCAAAAGGGTGTCCCAAAAATACATTTTTGGGGTACTTTATAGCATTCTTGAAAAAAAAAAATTAACACTAAAATTTCCAAATTTCCACAAAAAAGCTAACTTTAATCTTAAAAAAGGTCACTTACAAAGCTAGATATCTAATCAACAACCAAAAAGGGTGTCCAAAAAATACATTTTTGTGTATTTTTGGGCACTTTATAGCATTCTTGACAAAAAAATTAACAATAAAATTTCCATAAAAAAACGAACTTTAATCTAAAATGGTCACTTACAAAGCTACATACAGCAAAAATTTCAATCTATAACCAAAAGGGTGTCCAAAAATTACATTTTTTGTGTATTTTTGGGCACTTTATAGCATTCTTGAAAAAAAAAAATTAACACTAAAATTTCCATAAAAAAACTAACTTAAATCTAAAAAGGGTCACTTACAAAGCTAGACATTCAATCTACAACCAAAAAGGGTGTCCAAAAAATACATTTTTGTGTATTTTTGGGGCACTTTATAGCATTCTTGAAAAAAAAAATTAACAATAAAATTTCCATAAATAAACTAACCTTAATCTAAAATGGTCACTCACAAAGATGTTATTCCAATGGAAAATTTGCAAATGGATGAATTGTATTTTGCTTTGTTTTTGCTGTTTGGGAGGCTATAGAGTGCACAAATACTCTGTGTTGTTTTGTTGTGTGGGCACTATGGGGTTGGTTAACTTAACCCTTGTGTTATTATTTTAACCATGGTTAGTTTATTTTAGTAAGTTTCTTTTAAATACTGTCAGATCTTTCTATAACGGTAATCAACTTTTATATTATATATTATTTCTGTATAAAAATATGTTACGTATAGCGTCAGTGACATTCATTATAACAATACGCTCTTTATAAAATTACAACTCTATAATAAGTCATACTTAAATATAATGTTATTTAGTGTGGCGTTCAAAGTACGGGTTGGAGTCTTGCGTGTGGGCACTATGGGGGTTGGTTAAAACTTAATTCTTATCTATGATATTGTTTTAACATAGTTTATTTTAGTAAGTTTTAAAATATAGTCAAACATTTCTATAATGATCATTTTAGTAATTTCATTTCAAAATATAGTTAAACATTGTTATAATGGTCCTTCACAGTGGTGAATCAAGGTAAAGCTAGTAAAAATCTTCGCTTTAGGCTCCTACAATTTTGAGACGTCAAAATTTTTAATAGTAAACTATACTTAAAATAATAATGAAGATTGTGAAATACATTTTTTAAAAATATCTAAATAATAATAATAATAAAAGAGAAAAAGTTATCTCATTTTTTACAAGAAATATTTTAGAAGTTTGAACTAAACAACTCAAACTTTATATTAATAAATAACGTTTTAACAACAACATCCAATCAAATGTATTGCAAATAAATGGCTAACATCTTATTAATAACAATTAATCTTGACTTTTTATTAATAATCATATTAGTATGAAGTTAAAGTTTAAGTGTCTTTTAAAAATACTACATCGAAACAACTATTATGCAAGAACAAATAAGTCAACTCTAATTTATTACAGTAGTATTTTTGTATTAAAATTTGGCTTCAGGCCACTAATTTTATTGAGACGCCTCTGATCCCTCAAAATAACAGCATTATTATAACGAGTTGATTTTTTAAAATTGATTATTATGTTATTTTTACTTCTGTTATGCTACGTGTAACGACGGTGATATTCATTATAGCATTACAATCATTATAAAATTACTTCTTTATAACAGTCATACTCAAATACTGTGTTATTTTGATTTGTTGTCCAAAGTGCGGATTGGAGTATTGTGTGTGGACACCCATTAGCTTTTGACAAGTGTTGATGGTATTGTTTTAACCATGGTTAAGTCATTTTAGTAAGTATGTTTCAAAGTACAGTTAAATTTTTAGGGAAAATGTGCAAAAAATACTTGTATTTAGGTGAAATTTACAGTTACGCACCTTAACTTTGCGATTCTATGACCTAAACTATTTTTTTTTTACTATATTTAATTGGCATATATTTGTCCTTTTATCAAATATTTTATCTTATGCGCTCAATGTGGGTGAAATACATGCAGTGGTTCAAGTGTCAAATATATGCCTAGAACATAGGAGCCCACAAAATTCAAGATGCATAACTGCAATATAAGTATTTTTCGTACCTTTTTCGCCAATTTTTTCTATAACGGTCCATTGATATATTGCATTACTATAATGGTCTGATTTCTCTTGGAATCGACTTTTATACTGTATGTTATTTCAATATAAAAATATTTAGCAGTACACTCTTTATGAAAATCCTTCTATTAATGGCATATTCAAATAATAGTCATATTCAAATACTGTGTGTTGTGTGTTATTTTGATGTTTCGTACAAAGTGTGGCTTGGAGTCTTGTGTGTGGGCACTATAGGGTTGGTTAACTTAACCCTTTGTCCTTTAATCATGGTTAGATCATTTTAGTAAGTTTGTTTTAGAATACAGTCAAACATCTTCCTAACAATCCTTTGTTATAATGATATAAATTTTTTAAATTAATTTTTATATTATATTTTACTTCTATACAACAGTATGTTACGTGTGTTTTTTGTCATGTCGTCTAACAGAGCGGCTCTTGTGGGCTCTATGAATTAACTTAACCCCTTGTCGTTTGATTGTCAGTGTCGTTATAGTTTTAAGGGCCACTTAGTTTAACCAGGATTAAGTCATTTTAGCAAGTTCTTTCCAAAATACAGTCAAAATCTTTCTATGATGGTCTCTCGTTATAATAGTAGCATTTTATTATAATGGTTTATTTTTTATGAAATTAATTTTTATATTATCTTTTACTTCTACATGCTATGTACAACAATAATAATATTCATTATAACAGTATACTCTTTATAAAATTACTCCTTTATATTAGTCATACTCAAATACTTCAAGAATTCAATCTATAATAAAAAGGGTACAGAAAAATCTTTTTTTTTTTTTGCTATTTTGTGGCATTCTTGAAACAGATTAATAATAATATTTCAATAAAAAAATAACTTTAATCAAAAGGGTTACAAAGGAAAATTACAAATGGAGTCTTGTGGGCACTATAGGTTAACTTAATTAATCTTTTGTTTTTTTATCACTTTTGATGATATTATTTTAACCATGGTTAGTTCATCATTTTTTCTATATTGATTTATGAAATTTCTTGTTTAGTAAGGCCGTTTCAAAATAGTTGTCACGTTTTACGAGATTTAATTTGGTTAAAATTTTATTTTGATGACCATAGTATTCAAACCAGTTTATGCGCGTCTCGACCATTCCACGAAATACCTGTCACGTCTATTAATTTATGAAATTTCTTGTTTAGTAAGGCGCCGTTTCAAAATAGTTGTCATGTTTCACGAGACTTAATTTGGTTAAAATTTTATTTTGATGATTGTAGTATTCGGACCAGCTTATGCGCGTCTCGATCATTCCACGAAATACTTGTCACGTCTATTAATTTATGAAATTTCTTGTTTAGTAAGGCGCCGTTTCAAAATAGTTGTCATGTTTCACGACTTAATTTGGTTAAAATTTTATTTTGATGATTGTAGTATACGGACCAGCTTATGCGCGTCTCGATCATTCCACGAAATACCTGTCACGTCTATTAATTTATGAAATTTCTTGTTTAGTTAGACCGTTTCAAAATAATTGTCATGTTTCACGAGATTTAATTTGGTTAAAATTTTATTTTGATGATCGTGGTGTTCGGGCCAACTTATGTGTACCTTAATCGTTCCACGAAATACTCGTCACCTCTATTGATTTATGAAATTTCTTGTTTAGTAAGACCGTTTCAGAATAGTTGTCACGTTTCATGAGACTAAATTTGGTTAAAAATTTATTTTGATGATCGCAATATGCGGACCAACTTATACATACCTCAATCATTTCACGAAATATTCGTCACCTCTATTGATTTATGAAATTTCTTGTTTAGTAAATCCGTTTGAGAATAGTTGTCACGTTTTACAAGACTCAATTTAAAACTTTTATTTTGATGATTGTGGTTGGCTAGCTTGCACGCACCTCGATCATTCCACGAAATACCTGTCACCTCCAAACAAAAACAAGTATTAACTCTGTCTACCAAGGCTAGCTAGAACAGATGGGACGAATCGCCTAGAGTTTTCTGTTTTCATTAAATTTGGTTAAATTAAAGCTAAATTATATTAGATTAATTTGATACTTTAAAATTAAAATTTAGATATTCAAAATACTATAAATTGTAATTTTTCCCGCATGAATATATGATGAAAAAATATTTTTAAATATTAGTCAAAAATTTTATCGTTTGACTCTCAAAAAGCAAAATATGACAAGTAATTTTAAACCGAAGGGAAAATATAACATAAGATATCAAGATTATTAAAGAGCATTTTACTCTCCATAATGAGCATTAATTGGTGCAAACTAATACTAATAATTTTCAAATTACTTGTAAGTTAATAACATCTAAATATTAATTACAAATTACAAATTTAATATTTAACAATAATAAATATTAAATTATGAACCCAATAATTTCGAAAATGTATATAATAATGGTTCTTTAGTAGTAACAAGAACATATAAATATTAAACCGCAATCGGGTTAAAATTCAGAATCCGCCTGCATGCATGCATGTTCAACATGCTTTGATTACTCCTCGAAGGAATGCCTCGAGGAGCGATAAAGATCGTAAGGGGCCCATAGATGATCAACAGTACATGGTCTTCGTGAGTCCAGTCTTAACCAGGGTTTACCTTTACCACTCCAGTGTAACAGACTAATCGGTCCCGGGTGCAAACTCCTACATTTTCCCTCGATATTATCACCACCTAACCCATGTTGGTTCCATCGATGATCGACCGGCATTATATTACCACCTAGGGTTAGCAAAAAAGGCGGCAACGACCCTAGGTGGTATATCCTTTTCTGTTTCTGTATGACCATCCAGTCCTCGACTTTCTGTGTGTAACTCCCTCGCCTCCACTTGTCAACGTCCATCACCATAACCCCCGTGTTGAAATAACAGGGTTTTCGACCTTCAAATGCCCTCGATAGCTCCGAGTCCTCCCAGAAAGCGCTGGTGAAATAAGTCGAAAAATTCGCCTGGCAATACTCAGGCGCCGCTAGCACCTTATCGCGGAGGTCAACCTGCCATAACTTCGCGATGTCATCGACTATGACTATGTCCGAGTCAAGATAGATCACGCGTTTCACATCCGTATTTGGAATTAAATCTGACAGATAAATTCTCGCGTAATTCAGAGGCTCGTCTAGCGCCTGGCGAATCGACTTCGAAATGAGTCCTTTTATCCTGTGTGCATCAAATTTGTAGAGCTTGAAGTTGAGGTAAGGGAAAGTGGACTTCATGCTAGTAAATACCACAGGTTCATGTCTTACACATAGAAAATGAAACATGACATCTTCTGGGCATGTTGAATGTTGTAGGATGGATAATACTGCAGCCATTGTACCTACATACACAGAGTGACAGAGTCAGAATTTTTTATTGAGGGCGTTCAGAAGTAAATATATGGACGGACTAGTCGAATAGGGGTTTCAACATCTACTATATATACATAAAAATATTTTTGATCATGTAAAAATAGTACTCCCTCTGTATAAAAAAGAATGACATACTTTCCTTTTTACTCCGTTTCAAAAGAATGACCTCTTTCCATTTTTAGCAACATTTTACTTTTAACTTTCCACGTGGCATGCTTAAGACCACAGGATTAAAGTATCTTTTATTTAAGACTACAAGATTTAAAAGACTTCTTTATTTTCTTAAACTCCGTGTCAAGTCAAATCAGGTCATTCTTTTTGAAACGGAGGGAGTATAACTTTCCGACAAAGGGGGTTCATATGTGGCTCCGCCACTGCATGCACGTAGAGATATAATATAATTAAGTAATTAACGTTGCGTTAGAATAACGCAGTTCAAACTTTTAGAGAAAATGATCACACACACGTAAAAGATTCTGAGTTCAAATCTCATGTAATTATGACATACTGTATCATGTAAGTTATGAAGAATAGCCATTCTACCTACATACACACAAAAAATATATAATATAATTAAGTAATTATAATTATCGTCGCGTTAGAATAACACGGTTTAAGCTTTTAGATAAAATGATCACACACGTAAAAGATTCTGAGTTCAAATCTCATGTTAGTTCCGAAACGACAGTCTTGGAGTAACTGGTAAAGTTGCTGCCGTTTGACCAGGAGGTCACGGGTTCAAGCCGTGGAAACAAACTCTGACAGAAATGCAAGGTAAGATCGACTACATACAATAGACCTTCGTGGTCATAATTACATGAGATTTAATATAATATAATTAAGTAATTAACGGTGCTTTAGTATAACACAGTTTAAACTTTTAGAGAAAATGATCACACACGTGTTTTAACACGAAGAGTAGGTAAAAGATTCTGAGTTCAAATCTCATGTTAGTTACAAAACGACAGTCTTGGAGTAACTTGTAAGTTGCTATCGTTTGACCAGGAGGTCACGGGTTCATGCCGTGGAAACAAACTCTGACAGAAATGCAAGGTAAGATCGACTACATACAATAGACCTTCGTGGTCATAATTACATGAGATTTAACATAATATAATTAAGTAATTAACGTCGCGTTAGAATAATACGGTTCAAGCTTTTAGAGAAAATGATCACACACGTAAAAGATTTTGAGTTCAAATAATCTCATGTAATTATGACATATTGTATCAGGTTAGTGACGAAGGGGAGCCTTGGAGTGGTTGGTAAAGTTGGTGTCGTTTGACCAGGAGGTCACGTATGGGTTCAAGCCGTGGAAACAGACTCCGACAGAAATGCAAAGTAAGATCGGCTGCGTACAATAGGCCTTTGTGGTCCGGCCCTCCCCCCGACCCCACGCACAGTGGAAGCTTCAGTGCACCAGGCTGTCCTTTTATCATGTTAGTTACGAAGGGGAGCCTTGCAGTAACTGATAAAGTTGCTGCCGTTTGACTAGGAGATCACGGGTTCAAGTCGTGGAAACAAGCTCTGACAGAAATGCAAGGTAAGATCGACTGCGTACAATAGGCCTTCGTGGTTCAGTCCTCCCCCAACCCCACACATAGTGGAAGTTTTAGTGCACCAGACTGTCCTTTTATCATGTTAGTTACAAAGGGAAGCCTTGGAGTAACTGATAAAGTTGTTGTCATTTGACCAGGATGTCACGGGTTCAAGCCTTGGAAATAGTCTCTGGCAGAAATGCAAGGCAAGACTGTGTATAACAAAACGGTCTTGTGGTCCGACCTAGAGGCGGAGCCAGGATTTCTGCTGAGGGGTTCAAAATCTGAAGAATAAGTGACCGAAGGGAGTTTAATAACTACAATATATATATATATATATATATATATATATATATATATATACATATATATATATATATATATATATATATATATATATATATATAAAATCATTTTAATCATATATTAATAGTTTAATTCTTCGTCGAAGGGTGTTCGTCCGAGTCCCCTATTACTAGTCTGGCTCCGCCTCTAGAATCCAACCCTCCGTCAACCCCACACATAACGGAAATTTTAGTGCACCACACTGTCCTTTTATCATAGACATTTACATGTAATTGCTAGGAGGATGGGGGCAAATATACCTTGGTTCAAGTGATAGTCATGTGACACTGTTTCATCAAATTATATTTTTACTAGATATATGTATATATAAATAATAAGCAGAATGAAATATAAAAAATGACATTAGTAGTTACTATAGTCAATTATTAATTAATTTGTTCGATTCTACTTTGTGAAATTTCATTAGATATGTTGTTGTAATTGTTGCTTCAAATGTTGACATGACCACCGCGCGCACGGAACTCACGTATACACCATTGATTATTGCTTTATACGCGATCTATTTATGTTATAAATAAGGGAAAAGAGTCAGAAATAATATACCTAAACTTTGGCGAAATTTGTTGTTACACGCCTCAATTTTATGGGGGTCTTGTGAACCGCCCTAGACCATTTATTATCGTATTTCAGTAGCATATATTTGTCCAGCTGGACCACTTCAGAACCTTATGTGCTCAGTACGCGTATATTCCGTAGTGGTCCAACAGGACAAATATATGCCACAGAAATACAGTACTATATAGTCAAGGGGGTCATAGGACCCCCGCAAAGTTGAGGAGTGTTACAACAAATTTCATCAAAATTTAGGTATATTTCAAACCTTTTTTCCTATAAATAATTTTTACACCATCAATGCATAGAATTTAAACTCGAAAATACTGATGAGGTAGTTCCACATACACATATTGAGAGGCATTTAGAAACATAATATTGTAAATTAAAGTAATTAAAAAGGTATAATATTCTCTATGCATGCAAGTAAAAAAAAAACGAGGTGGTCATACATTTCAATAATACCTTTCAAGTAATTAGCATCAAGGGTCATGGCAACATGAATACGTTCCAACAAACGACAATCCATCCCATTGCGAAAAGCGGGGGCCTCTCGAAAGACAGGTACATGTAAGAAAGCCGATTTTAGGATGACTTTTCTTTATACGTGATTTAATTATGTCATAAATAATTTTTACACCGTCAATGCATAGAATTTAAACTCGAAAATACTGATGAGCTAGATCTACATACACATGAGGGGCCTTTAGAAACATAATATTGTAAAGTAATTTTAAAAGTACAATCTTTATGCATGCAATATAAAACTTTTTTTTTTAAAATGAGGTGGTCATACATTTCAATAATACCTCTCAAGTAATAGCATCAAGGGTCATGGCGGCATGAATACGTTTCAATGAACGACAATTCATCACATTGCGAAAAGCGGGGGCCTCCCGATAGACAGGTACATGCGGGAAGGCTGGTTTCAGCATGACCCCAACGCGTACGTTGGTATTGTACGCTAGTTATTTCTTTATATCTGATTTAACTATGTCATAAATAATTTTTACACCACCAATGCATAGAATTTAAACTCGAAAATATTGATCAGCTAGGTCCACATACACATGAGAGGCTTTTAGAGACATAATATTGTAAAGTAATTTAAAAAGTGTAATCTTTGTGCATGCAATATAAAACTTTTTTTTTAAACGAGGTGATCATACATTTCGATAATACCTCTCAAGTAATTAGCATCAAGGGTCATGGCGACATGAATATGTACCAACGACAATCCATCCCATTGCGAAAAGCGAGGGCCTCTCAAAAGACAGGTACATGAAGAAAAGCCGGTTTCAGTATGACCCCAACGCATACGTTGATGGTTGTACGTTGGTTATTTCTTTATACGTGATTTGATTATGTCATAAGCATAAAATTTAAACTCGAAAATACTGATGAGCTAGGTCCACACACACATGAAAGTCTTTTAGAAACATAATATTGTAAAGTAATTAAAAAGGTATAATATTCTCTATGCATGCAATTTTAAAACGAGGTGGTCATACATTTCCTCAAGTAATTAGCATCAAGGGTCATGGCGACATGAATACGTTCCAACGAACGACAATCCATCCCATTACGAAAAGCGGGGGCCTCTCAAAAGACGGGTACATGAAGAAAGCCAGTTTCAGTATGATCCCAACGCAAACATTGATGGTTGTACGCTGGTTATTTCTTTATACGTGATTTGATATGTCATAAGTATAGAATTTAAACTTGAAAATACTGATGAGCTAGGTCCACATACACATGAGAGGCATTTAGAAACATAATATTGTAAAGTAACTAAAAAGGTATAATATTCTCTATGCATGCAATTTCAAAAAAGAGGTGGTCATACATTTCAATGGTACCTCTCAAGTAATTAGCATCAAGGGTCATGGCAACATGAATACGTTCCAACGAACGACAATCCATCCCATTGCGAAAAGCAGGGGCCTCTCGAAAGACAGGTACATGGAAAAAAGCTGGTTTCAGTATGACGCCAAGGCCTACGTTGGTGGTTGTACGCTAGTTATTTCTTTATACGTGATTTAATTATGTCATAAATAATTGTTACACTGTAGTAATTAAAAAGGATATTCTTTATGCATGCGTGCAATTTTAAAAAGAGATGGTCATACATTTCAATAGTACCTCTCAAGTAATTAGCATCAAGGGTCATGGCGACATGAATACGTTCCAACGAACGACAATCCATCCCATTGCGAAAAGCGGGGGCCTCTCGAAAGACGGGTACATACAAAAAAGCTGGTTTCTTTATGACCCCAACACGCACGTTGGTGATTGTACGCTGGTTGATTATTTCTTTATACGTAATTTAATTATGTCATAAATAATTTTTACACCATCAATACATAAACTTTAAACTCGAAAATACTGATGAGCTAGGTCCACATACACATGAGAGGCTTTTAGAAACATAATATTGTAAAGTATGCATGCATGCAATTTTAAAACGAGGTGGTCATACATTTCAACAGTACCTCTCAAGTAATTAGCATCAAGGGTCATGGCGACATGAATACGTTCCAACGAACGACAATCCATCCCATTACGAAAAGCGGGGGCCTCTCGAAAGACGGGTACATGAAGAAAAGCCGGTTTCAATATGACCCCAACGCGCACGTTGGTGGTTGTAATTGTTGCTTCAAATGTTGACATGACCACCGCGCGTGCGGAACTCACGTATGCGCTATTGTTTATTGCTTTATACGTGATCTAGTTACGTTATAAATAATTTTTACACCATCAATGCATAGAATTTAAACTCGAAAATACTGATGAGCTAGGTCCACGTACACATGGGATTATGCATGCATGCAATTTAAGTTTTTTTTTTTTTTTAAAAAGACGAGGTGGTCATACATTTCAACAGTACCTCTCAAGTAATTAGTATCAAGGGTCATGGCGACATGAATACGTTCCAACGAACGACAATCCATCCCATTGCGAAAAGCAGGGACCTCCCGAAAGACAGGTACATGCAGGAAAGTCGGTTTCTTGATGACCCCAACGCGCACGTTGGTGGTCGTAATGGTGGTGGCGGTAGTTGTGATGATGATAAAGAAAAACAGGAGGCCAAGGAGATGTAAAGAAGGGAAAAAACTCGAAAATAATTTTTACACCATCAATGCATAGAATTTAAACTCGAAAATACTGATAAGCTAGGTCACATACACATGAAAGCCTTTTAGAAACATAATATTGTAAAGTAATTAAGAAAGTGTCTTCTTTATGCATGCAAATAAAAAAAAAACGAGGTGGTCATACATTTCAATAATACCTCTCAAGTAATTAGCATCAAGGGTCATGGCGACATGAATACGTTCCAACGAACGATAATCCATCCCATTGCGAAAAGCGGGGGCCTCCCAAAAGACAGGTACATGCAGGAAGGCCGGTTTCAGGATGACACTAACGCGTATATTGGTGGTTGTGCGCTGGTTATTTCTTTATACGTGATTTAATTATGTCATAAGTAATTTTTACACTGTAGTAATTAAAAAGGTATAATATTCTCTATGCATGCAAATAAAAAAAAATGAGGTGGTCATACATTTCAACAGTAACTCTCAAGTAATTAGCATCAAGGGTCAGGGCGACATGAATACGTTCGGACGACGAACGACAATCCATCCCATTGCAAAAAGCGGGGCCCTCCCAAAAGACGGGTACATGCAGGAAAGCCGGTTTCAGTATGACCACAACACGTACGTTGGTGGTTGTACGCTGGTTATTTCTTTATACGTGATTTAATTGTGTCATAAATAATTTTGACACCGCCAATGCATAGAATTTAAACTCGAAAATACTGATGAGCTAGGTTCACATACACATGAGGGGCTTTTAGAAACATAATATTATAAAGTATGCATGCATGCAATTTAAATGAGGTGGTCAAACATTTCAACAGTACCTCCCAAGTAACTAGCATCAAGGGTCATGGCGACATGAATACGTTCCAACGAACGAACAATCCATCCCATTGCGAAAAGCGGGGGCCTCTCGAAAGACGGGTACATGCAGGAAAGCCGGTTTCTTGATGACCTCAACGCGCACGTTGGTGGTCGTAATGGTGGTGGCGGTAGTTGTGATGATGACAAAGAAAAACAGGAGGCCAAGGAGATGTAAAGAAGGAAAAAAACTCGAAAATATTTTTTACACCATCAATGCATAGAATTTAAAAAAACTAGATGGTCATACATTTCAATAATACCTCCCAAGTAACTAGCATCAAGGGTCATGGCGACATGAATACGTTCCAACGAACGACAATCCTTCCCATTGCGAAAAGCGGGGGCCTCTCAAAAGACGGGTACATGCAGGAAAGCCGGTTTCTTGATGACCCCAACGCGCACGTTGGTGGTCGTAATGGTGGTGGCGGTAGTTGTGATGATGATAAAGAAAAACAGGAGGCCAAGGAGATTTAAAGAAGGGAAAAAATTTGAAAATAATTTTTACACTATCAATGCATAGAATTTAAAGTCGAAAATACTGATGAGCTAGGTCACACACACACATGAAAGCCTTTTAGAAATATAATATTGTAAAGTAATTAAAAAAGTGTCTTCTTTATGCATGCAAATGAAAAAAAAAACGAGGTGGTCATACATTTCAATAATACCTCTCAAGTAATTAGCATCAAGGGTCATGGCGACGTGAATACGTTCCAACGAACGATAATCCATCCCATTGCGAAAAGTGGGGGCCTCCCGAAAGATAGGTACATGCAGGAAAGCCGGTTTCAGTATGACCCCAACACGTACGTTGGTGGTTGTACGCTAGTTATTTCTTTATACGTGATTTAATTATTTCACAAGTATTTTTTACACTGTAGTAATTTAAAGGGTATAATATTCTCTATGCATGCAAATAAAAAAAAAAAAAAGAGGTGGTCATACATTTCAACAGTACCTCTCAAGTAATTAGCATCAAGGGTCATGGCGATATGAATACGTTGGGACGACGAACGACAATCCAACCCATTGCGAAAAGCAGCGGCCTCTCGAAAGACAGGTACGTGGAAAAAAGTCGGTTTCAGTATGACCCCAACGTGTACGTTGGTGGTTGTACGCTGGTTATTTCTTTATACATGATTTAATTATGTCATAAATAATTTTTATGCCGTCAATGCATAGAATTTAAACTCGAAAATACTGATGAGCTAGGTCCACATACACACGAGAACCTTTAGAAACATAATATTATAAAGTATGCATGCATGCAATTTAAACGAGGTGATCATACATTTCAACAGTACCTCTCAAGTAATTAGCATCAAGGGTCATGGCGACATGAATACGTTCCAACGAACGACAATCCATCCCATTGCGAAAAGCGGGGGCCTCCCGAAAGACGGGTACATGCAGGAAAGCCGGTTTCTTGATGACCCCAATGCGCACATTGGTGGTCGTAATGGTGGTGGCGGTGGTAGTTGTGATGATGAAAAATAAAAACAGGAGGCCAAAGAAAAAACTCCAAAAGGCCATCCTGTAGGTTGCATTTAGAATAATGCATTAGGAAAAAACTAGCCATTAGGAGGCTATTAGGTTAAGAGAAGGTTTAGGAGAGGTTATAAATGATTGATTGATAAAAAATAAAGTTTGTTAATAATTAATGACTAATATTGTATTATATCTATCTATCACAAAAAGTAATTAGTAACTAACTCAACTTTCATGGATTAATTTGAGTCAATGATTAATTTTGAGAGGCTAATTAGAGAAATGAATAAATATTACTCCCTCCTCCGTTTCAAATTGATTGACCTATTCTGACCTGATCAGATGCAGAGCCAGCCTAGGATCGGGGTTCTGAACCCCCTTAAACGAAAAATTATATTATTAATACATGATTAAAATAATATATATATATATATATATATACTAGTTTAGAATACGTGTGTTGCACGTGTATCAAGTGTTAATTAAAAATAAACATGTATAAAAAATAAATTATTGATGTGTTGGCTATTTTATATACAAAATTTTTAAAAAGATAACGTAAAGTTTGAAATAAAAAGGGTGTAATTAATTAAAGAGTAATTTAATCATTACACTTATTTCGTAACTCTAAAAGCACTTTGTTTTATGAAGATTTCTTTTTATTTTTAGGATTCTATATTTTTATAAAAATTGAGGGTAATTTAGATAATTATAAATCTTTAACAATATACAACCTTCAAAAAGTTTGTCAAGTTAGTTGGTTAATACCTAAGATCTCATGTTGAACTTAACTTATATCTTGAATAATTCATCCTTACACATCATAATCGAAAATTGGCTTCTCATATCAATGGACGATTTGATTTGGTAGTTAAATTTGACATTGAAGTGCTGAAAACCATAGACCAAATAGATGATTCACAAAATCAAATCGACCGATGTACGCCCCTACTCCTAAACCTAGAAGGCATTAGTTTTTAAAGTAAACGATATTTTGCACCCTCATGCTTTTAAAACTATATAAAAAGAAATTAATACATTGATCTACAAACACAATACCTATTAGTGACTCACTTTCATGGATTAATTAGTCAATGGTTACTTTTGAGAGGCTTAATTAGAGAAATGAATAATTACTCCCTTCGTTTTAAATTGATTGACCTGTTTTAATTTGACACGGAGTTTTAAAAAAATAAAACAAAAATTTGAATCTGTTGGTTTTAAATTAAGATACGTGAAACGTATATTAAAATACTCGTTAATCTTATGGTCTTAAACGTGTTCGGTGAGGAAGAGAGTAACTCACTTTCATGGATTAATTGGAGTCAATGATTACTTTTGAGAGGCTAATTAGAGAAATGAATAATTGCTCCTTCCATTTCAAACTGATCGACCTGTTTTGATATGATACGAGGTTTAAGAAAATATTTTTTTTGATCTTAAATTAAGATATGTCAAACATATCAAAATATTAATTAATCTTGTGATTTTAAACGTGTCCTGTGAAGAAGAGAGTAACTCACTTTCATGGATTAATTAGAATCAATGATTACTTTGAGAGGCTTTAGAGAATTGAATAATTACTGCCTCCATTTCAAATTGATTGACCTGTTTTGATCTGACACGTGATTTTAGAAAATAAAGAAATGTTTGAATTTTTTGGTCTTAAATTAAGACGTGTCAAATGTATGAAAACACTCGTTAATCTTATGATCTTAAACGTGTCATGTGAGAAAGCGAGTAACTCACTTTCATGGATTAATTAGAGTCAATGATTACTTTGAGAGGCTTCGAGAAATGAATAATTACTCCCTCCATTTCAAACAACTTGATCTGTTCTGATCTGGCACGGAGTTTAAGAATTTATTTAAATTGATAGATTTGTTTTGACTTGACATGAAATTTAAGAATCCATTTCAAATTGATAGACTTGTTTTGACTTGACACGAAATTTAAGAATCCGTTTCAAATTGATAGACATGTTTTGACTTCACACGAAATTTAAGTATTCGTTTTAAATTGATAGATCTGTTTTGACTTGATACGGAGTTTAAGAATTCGTTTCAAATTAATAGATCTGTTTTAACTTGACATGGAGTTTAAGAAAATAAAGAAATTTTTAAATATTCTTTTGGTTTTAAATAAAGATATGTCAAATATATCAAAATACCCGTTATTTTGTGATCTTAAACGTGTCATCTTGAAAATCAGAATTAAAGAGTTTCTAAAAAAGGAAATCATCATTCTTTATGAAATGGATTAAAAAGAAAAATAGATCGAACAAATTAAAACGAAAGAAATACTATCTTGTATTATCTATTTATCACAAATTAATTTGTAATTAACTCACTTTCATGGATTAATTAGAGTCTCCATTTCAAATTGATTGACCCGTTCTAACCTGACACGGAGTTCAAAAAAATAGAAAAAAATTATATTCTTTTGGTCTTAAATTAAGATATGTCAAACTTATCAAAATACCTGTTAATTTTGTGGTTTTAAACGTGTCATCTTGAAAATTGGAATTATAAAGTTGCTTAAAAGGGAAATAATTATTCTTTTTGAAATGGACCAAAAAAAATTGGTGGAACAAATTAAAACGAAAGAAATACTATATCTTTCTTTTTCCACAATTATAACAACCTATCAATTTGTCTTATCAAAAAATAATTCTATTTGTAGGAAGAATTAATTAATTAAAAATTATATTTTCAAGTCAAATTTTGAATTTTGTCCTACACATATTATGAGACAAAACAAAAAAACCATAGAGTTTGCTTTCTATTTTGCTCAGATAAATGAAATCGATCAGAGCGTCGTGCGGAACCTAATAGTTGCAAATCATTGATACGATACATCGGATGACAAATAAAAACATACCAAAAATACATTATTGACATCGGCCAACCTCTCTATCTCACATCAGGGTAATGGTATGAATTGTGTACACTTACGATCCTCAGCCAACCTCTCTATCTCACATCCGAAGTAGTGGTATGGACAGCATACCCTTACGATCCCGGCCAACCTCTCTATCTCACATCCGAAGTAGTGGTATGGACTGCGTACACTTACCCTCTCCGGCCAGCAATGGCAGAGCCAGGATTTTCATTGAGGGGGTTCAGAAGTAAACATACGAACTAGTTGAAGGGGTTCAACATCTATTATATATGCATAAAAAATACTTTTAATCATGTAAAAATAGTATAAAAACAGTATAATTTTTTGTTGAAGGGGGTTCGGATAAACCCCTGGAGCAAAGGTGGCTCGGCCCTTGCCGGCCAGACCCTTTGTAGGTTAGAGCCAAGAGGTGACATGACTAATGAAACAAAATCAGCAACAACAGACCAAGGGCAGCTGTGTTGGGCTTCTGTTTTGCAGCTACGATCTACGAGATATAGATGAACGCGATGGAAGAAGGTTCAACAGAACAACGATGGACAGTACAAGAAGAGCCCGCGATATAGCTATACATCTACGCATTGAAGGACCAATGGATCGGTTACATCACTACTCTGCTTGAGTGGTTATATATAGAGAGAGAGTAGTATGTAATGATGTCTGTCATTGAGTAACCGATAAAGTTGTTGTCATGTGACCAAGATGTCACGGGTTCAAGCCTTGGAAACAAATCCCTGCAGAAATGTAAGGTGAGGCTACGTACAGTAGATCCCATGATAATCTTGTACGGGGCGAAATTGGGCTAAAGACACATATGGACTCGTCGCAACAAAGACAGTAGAACCTCGAGAGACCTCCTTCACGATAGCAACAGTGAAAGTGCCCTCTCGAGGGAAATGAGGATCAAGGAATAGTCACCCTCAGTGACATGGCACGAAGAACAAACAGGAGACGAGCTGGTCAGGCTACTTAGGAATGCTGACGAGCCAGTACGGAGCTGAACATTGCAAGGGTATTGGTTCCTCTAACGGACAAGCTAGCCAAGGCGTAATGTTGTAGACTATAAATAGTCGCCCCTTTTCACTTGTAAATCCTCCTGATCGACTACGCTTTTCTCAAGAGACTTCAATAGTTTCTTCTAGAAAAAAGTGCAGTAGCATTTACCTTGTGCAAGTACAGCGACAAGCCATTCGCGTTTAGGAGAGAAAGTCCGGTCTGAGCCAACCCACAGACCCTTATCAGTACGACCGGCAGGCATATCATCATCATAGTCACAGGCGCGGTAAGCCTCTCCTTGTTCATTCTATAGGGCGGGGCTGCAGACCAACAATCAAACAGAAGGTTAAAAAGTGGCGTAATGAAATGAGTAAGAGGCGTTGCCACAACATAAATGTGATTCAATAAAATAAAACAAGGACACCATTTCTCGTTTTGGCATTATTATCAGTCTATCGACAACACATGAAGTTACGGATTATAGTTTGCTGGTCTTTGTAATGCTCCCCATAGCTTTAGCCCTTTGTCTCAAAACAAATTTCTGTGTCTTTCCTGTAGATGTTTTGGGCAAATCGTCGAAAATCAATGTTTTAGGAGCCATGTAATGTGGTAAACGATCACGGCAGTACTTGATCATTTCACCTGCAGTTGCATTGTTGCCATCCTGTAGTTTCACAAATGCACAAGGCGTCTCGCCCCAGTAATCATCCGGTCTTCCTACTACAGCAGCGTCAAGAACGGCTGGATGGCTGAATATAACCGACTCCACCTCAATCGTGCTAATGTTTTCTCCACCAGAGATAATGATGTCCTTTGCGCGATCCTTCAATTCAATGTAACCATCGGAATGCTTCACAGCTAGGTCCCCACTTCGAAACCAACCCCCTTTAAAAGCATCTTCCGTCGCTTTGGCATTCTTCAAGTACCCGTTCATTACGGTGTTTCCTCTAAACATTACCTCGCCCATTGTTTTTGCATCGGTGGGTACGCTCTTCATTGAAGTTGGATCCTTCACATCGACTTCCTCCATACCAACATGGTGCAATCCCTGACGAGCCTTGATCTTCGCCTGCTCATCGGGTGACAGAGAGCTCCATTCAGGTTTCCAAGTGCAAACCGTTCCAGGACCGTAGGTTTCGGTTAGACCATATGAGTGAGTAACAGCAAAACCAAGCTCCTCCATCCTAAATAACACTTGAGGAGGCGGTGGTGCACCGCCAGTCATCACAGCTACTTTCCGCGGAAGTGGCCTCCGGATACTAGGAGGTGCATTTATTATCATGTTTAAAACTGTAGGTGCACCGCCCATGTGGCTAACTTTGTGCTCAGCTATGCTCGTAAAAATTCCTGAGGCCGTAACATTCCTAAGGCAAATATTTGTGCCACCCTGCGCTGCAACACCCCACGTAAGACACCATCCGTTGCAATGAAACATGGGAACAGTCCATAAGTAGACAGGCATCGAAGGCATTTCGTTTAGAAGAACAGCAGCCAGAGAATTAAGATACGCTCCTCGATGACTGTAGATGACCCCCTTTGGACTCGACGTTGTACCTGAAGTATAATTCACAGCAATAGCATTCCACTCATCACTTGGCCATACTATCTCAAAATCAGGTCTTCCTGTCGCTAAAAATGACTCGTATTCCAGATCTTCAGGTATCGTGGTACTACTATGAGCATTACAATCGGGAATTAGGACTAGACGGGGCAATTTAACCTTTTCCTTCGAAAGAATCTGTAATGCCCCCTTAGCAACATCAAGGAATTGGTAATCTATGAATATGACTTTTGCCTCTGAATGTTTGAGCAACACCGACACCATCGCTGAATCATGACGAACATTAAGAGTACAAAGAACTGCTCCGGCCATAGGTACCCCAAAGTGTAGCTCATACATAGCAGGAATATTTGGAGCCAACGCAGCAACCTGCTTATAACAAGAAGGACAAAAAAACTATGAGCAACATGAGTATGTCGATGCAAACTTCTAAACAAGAAGTTGTTTCTGTTCATAGAAAGCATATCGTGCAATAACGGTCATCTAGAACTGCCCACAGAGACGGAAAACAGAAACAGTTAGCGCAAACTAAAAGAAAAGGCAAATGCTAACAGAGGAGTTCTGTTAATAAGTCTTTGACGAGATAGAACTTGAAGAAGAAGAAGATCGGATAGGATGATTCTATCTGATGTTACCGATCAATTTGGAGACACTAGATAAGCCAAGATGTTTGTGCGCGGTTTGGCTTGGAGACTCGAAGTTGACTCTGAATAAGTACTTCGAACAGATTGGCAAAAGTATTGGACGCTGTCGAGAATAAGGCTACTGGACGATCTACAGGATATGGATTTTTTGCAAAGACAGCTTCGGCATTTTTTCCATCTTTATAGTCATTTCGTAGTGAGGATTTTCGTAAGACAAACGGAGATCTTTTGCTGATTATATGAGAGGATACACTAGGAAACAAGTATCGATGCTGTTCTCATTTGTTCTTTTGATGAAAATACACATTGAAAGCCTTTCGTGAGCCAGAAGAGGCCACGATGCTCTCTTCGTAAAGAAACAATACTACACTTTTGAGTCTTTTCTCAGCAATTCGACACTTTTGAGAAACTTCTTCCCCGGTATCAAATCAGTTAGGACTGGCAAACTGTGTGGTATGGTTGACGGGGGAACCAACATAAGCCTGCAAAGACTTCAACCCGTCCTGCCTCGCTTGCATCTGAGACATGATGTTTTTCAAACCACACCTTTCGTCAAACGAATTCTTATAACACACCAAAAGACAAAGTCATAATCTGAGGTACAGGAGAATGGTGAGTCCATTTTTATCATTCAGCAGCAGAAAAAAATATGCAGATGTCCACTTTTACTTGTACGGTTTTGAAAACCACGAGATAATTTATCACTTAGTTCCTAATTCACGCTTATTATTAACTATAGTCATTTCCCAAAACATTGAATTTATCATATTAAGAGATGTGTCAAGTCAATACTGGACAAGTAAAAATGGACCGATGGACTAGTAATAAAGAAGTTGTTCTTCCCCTGCGATTTTGAGTTTTATCCCAAACCATGACCCCCCCCCCCTGGCATGAGCTTTTTTCGAAAAAATATTAAACCCGCCGGCCTCGTCCCACACCCACAAAGGCTCTAACCCGCCCCCCGCTGCCTCATTGCCATCCCTAAGACCAGAAACTAGTATATTGACACCATAAGTCACTATGGAAACTTTATCCCTAAAAAAGGGGCAGTCCGGTGCACTAAAGTTGATGCTATGCGCAGGGTCCGAGGAAGGGTCTCACCACAAGGATGTATTGTACGTAGCCTTACCTTGCATAACCCGCCCCTCATGAGCTTTTTTCAAAAAATATTAAACCCGCCCGCCTCGTCTAACACCCTCAAAGGCTCTAACCCGCTCCGCCCCATTGTCATTCCTAAAATCAGAAAGTAGTATATTGACACCATCAGTCACTATGGAAACTTTATCCCTAAAAAAAGGACAGCACGGTGCACTAAAGCTCCCGCTATGTGCAAGGTCCGGGGAAGGGTCCCACCACAAGGGTGTATTGTACGCAGGCTTAACTTGCATTTCTGTCGAGGCTGTTTCCAAGGCTTGAACCCGTGACCTCCTGGTCACGCAGCAACAACTTTACCGGTTACTCCAAGGATCCCCTTCAGCAACTTTACCACTATATCACTATACTCCAAATAGTAATAAATCAATGAAGAAACATGTGTTTTGTCTATGCCAACTGTATCACTTTGGCATCTTTGCACAAGACAACATAAGACTAAGATAGAACAGCCATCTAAATCACCAAGAATAAGACAATAACCAAAAACAAGTACAAACAAATTTGTAGTTATCCCCTTGACTAGTCATTTACAACATTTATTGAGGTCCCCGTATAGAGAAAACAACTCCTAGGCCACATAAAAGCATTTCTAAACCACAATTATTGAGGTGCCCATATGCTATGTTGCTCGGACTCTTCAAAATGTCAGCAGGTGCGTGTCGGATTCTCCAAAACTAGTGTAGACACGGGTGCGGCATCGAAGGTGAAGAGTCCGCTCAACTTAGCTCATGTGGAGAAAGAGAAAACAACTCCCAAGGCCCCATAAGAGCATTGGTCAATAGTTCACGAGCGTACTAGATGTTTTACTCAAGAAAATATGCTCATTAAAAACGAGGAAAATAACTTCTTTATTACTACTTTAGACAAGAGGGGAAGACTGAAGACGTGTTGCTCGGATGATAATCACCCTCCACCTTCAATCCTAAAGTTGGTGTATTCGAGTCACCAAAAGAGCAAAAAACGAAATATCGAGAACTCAGATATTCAAGTTTCAACTTCAAAATCTACGACCATGATATCGCACATCCAAACGCCTACTAAGTAAAATGTAGGTCCAAACACAACTTCAGATCGACAAGAGGGTTGCCCGTATAGTAAGCGCACACCCCCCACCCCCACCCCCACCCCCACCCCCACCCCCACCCCCACCCCAATCCAATCCTAAAGTTGTGTATTCAAGTCACCAAAAGAGCAAAAACGAAAGAAAAAATATTCTGTTTCCACCTTGAACTATACACGAAATTGCTGAGACACTCCCGAACTTTAGAAGGGTCCCATTACCCCTAAACTAATTAAAACCGTATTTTTTGACAATCTTAGTGCCTACGGGGAACGGGGGAAGGTCCATGTAGGCACACGTATATGCCACGTATGTGTCACGTAGGCACTAAGGTTGCCAAAAAATAAGGTTTTAATTAGTCCAGGGTTAATAGAATCCTTCTAAAGTTCGGATGTGTCTCAGCAATTTCGTGTATAGTTCAGGATGGAAACAGAGTATTTTCTCAAAACGAAATATCAAGAACTCAGATATTCAAGTTTCAACTTCAAAATCTACGATCAAACGAAAACATAATATAGGAAGAGGAGGGAAGAGAACATACAACATCACCATGAGAAACTCCAAGTTGGTTAACAGCAGAAGCAAGTTTGATACACCTCATATAAGTTTCAGCCCAAGTAAACTTAACATCACCATAAACAATGGAAACTCTTTTACTGTACACCATTGATGATCTTTTCAAGAAGCTTATTGGACTTAATGGTACATAATTTGCTGAGCTTCTAATTGTCCCCTCCATTGTTAACTTCTAAGAATGAATTTTAAGTTGATTTGAATAGAAAGCAATAGAAGAAGAAGAGAGAGAGAGAGGATAGAGAGTCACAATACAAAAACAACAGTATGACCTGTTGGAATGAGTTAGTAGTTGCAGTTATTTTAAGTAGGGACATTGTCCGTATTCGTTCTTTAATTTCGTCTGTTGTACGAAAATATACAACATATCATTCTTTAGTTTCGTTCTTGTACGAAGATATCATTCTTTAATTTCGTTTGTGGTATGAAAATATCATTTTTTATTTTCATCTGTTGTACGAAAATAGCATTCTTTACTTTCATCAGTTGTACGAAAATATCATTTTTAGTTTCATCTGTTGTACAAAAATATCATTCTTTAGCTTCGTTTGTGGTACGAAAATATCATTCTTTAGTTTCGTGATCTATTGTACGAAAATATCATTCTTTAGTTTCGTTTGTGGTACGAAAATATCATTCTTTAGCTTCGTGATCTGTTGTACGAAAATATCATTCTTTAGTTTCGTCTGTTGTATAAAAATATCATTCTTTAATTTCGTCTGTTGTACGAAAATATTATTCTTTAGTTTCGTTTGTGGTATGAAAATATCATTCTTTAGTTTTATTTGTGGTACGAAAATATCATTCTTTAGTTTCGTGATCTGTTGTACGAAAATATCACTCTTTAATTTCAACCTTTCATGTTGTAACGATTTAAGTCACATGACAAAGACAACAGTATGATCAGTGGCATAGCTACCTTTGCTCCAGAGGTTCATCCGAACCCTCTTCGACGAAAAATTATATTGTCTTAGTTTCGTCTGTTGTAAGAAAATGTCATTCTTTAGTTTCAACTTCTTCACGTTGTAATGATTTATGTCACATGACAAAGACAACAATATGACCAAGTGGTGGAGCTACCTTTGGTTCAGGGATTCATCCAAATCCTCTTCGGCGAAAAATTATACTGTCTTAGTTTCATCTGTTGTGTAAAATATTATTTTTTAATTTTAACTTTTCACGTGTTATAATGATTTATGTCACAAGACAAAGACAACAGTGTACTGACAATTTAGCACATGTAGACATGTTGTAGTATTAGGTTGGAATAATGTACATATTATAATAAGTAGTCTTTATCTATTTCAATTTATTTGTCTTAGTTTTGTTTCGTTCGTAGTAAGAAAATGTAGCTTTTTAGTTTCAACTTTTCATAAAGGTTATTTAACGTCACGAAATTAACAAACGTTTTGATATATTGTTAAGAGTGTCACGTCGAAAAAAGAACGGAAATTAGTCTACTTATATGGACTTCACACAAGAGGGGAAGACGGGTTGCTCGGATGGCAAGCACCCTCCATCTCCAACCTAAAGTTACGTATTCGAGTCACCAAAAGAGCAAAAACAAAATTTCAAGAACTCAAATATTCAAGTTTCAACGTAAAAATCTACGACCATGATATCGCACGAGACAAGAGGGATTGCTCTTATGGTAAGCACCCTCCGCCTCCAATCTTAAAAATTTACAAATTCAAGTCACCAAAAGAGTAAAAACATAATTTCAAGAACTCAAATTTTCAAGTTTCAACGTTAAAATCTACGACCATGACATCACACGTCCAAACGTCTACTAAGTAAAATGTACGTCCAAACATAACTTCAGACCGACAAGAGGGGTTGTTCGTATAGTAAACACCCTCCGCCTTATTCGAGTCACCAAAACAGCAAAAACAAAATATCAAGAAGTCAAAAAGATTCAAGTTTCAACTTCAAAATCTAAGACCAGGGATTGCTCGTATGGTAAGTACCCTCCACCTCCAATCTTAAAAGTTACAAATTCGAGTCACCAAAAGAGTAAAAACATAATTTCAAGAACTCAAACTATCAAGTTTCAATATCAAAATCTACGGCCATGATATCACACATCCAAACGCCTACTAAGTAAAATGTAGGTCCAAACACAACTTCAGATCGACAAGAGGGGATTGCTCGTATAGTAAGCACCCACCGCCTTGTTCGAGTCACCAAAAGTGCAAAACAAAATTTCAAGAACTCAAACTATCAAGTTTCAACGACAAAATCTACGACCATGACATCACGCGTCCAAAAACCTACTAAGTAAAATGTATGTCCAAACACAACTTCAAACCGACAAGAGGGGGTTGCTCACATAGTAAGCACCCTCCGCCTTGTTCGAGTCACCAAAACAGCAAAAACGAAATATCAAGAACTCAAAAACATTCAAGTTTCAACTTCAAAATCTACGACCAGGGATTGCTCATATGGTAAGTATCGTCCACCTCCAATCTTAAGAGTTACATATTCGAGTCACCAAGAGAGCAAAAAAAAAATTTTCAATAACTCAAATACTCAAGATTCAACATCAAAATCTACAACCATGATATCGCACATCCAAACGCCTACTAAGTAAAATGTACGTTCAAACACAACTTCAGATCGAGAGGGGGTTGCTCGCATAGTAAGCACCCTCCGCCTTGTTCGAGTCACCAAAACAGCAAAAACGAAATATCAAGAACTCAAGAACATTCAAGATTCAACTTCAAAATCTATGACCATGATATCACACATCCAAACGCCTACTAAGTCCAAACACAACTTCAGACCAGAGGGGTTGCTTGTACGGTAAGCACCCTCCACCTCCAACCTAAAGTTACGTATTCGAGTCACCAAAAGAGCAAAAACAAAATTTCAAGAACTCAAATACTCAAGTTTCAACTTCAAAATCTACGACCATGATATTGCACGTCCAAACGCCTACTAAATCCAAACACAACTTCAAACAAGAGGGGTTGCTCGGATGGTAAGCATCCTCCACCTCCAACCTAAAGTTACGTATTCGAGTCACCAAGAGAGCAAAAACGAAATATCAAGAACTCAGATATTCAAGTTTCAACTTCAGAATCTACGACCAAACGACAACATAATATAGGAAGAGGAGGGAAGAGAACATACAACATCACCATGAGAAACTCCAAGTTGGTTAACAGCAGAAGCAAGTTTGATACACCTCATATAAGTTTCAGCCCAAGTAAACTTAACATCACCATAAACAATGGAAACTCTTTTACTGTACACCATTGATGATCTTTTCAAGAAGCTTATTGGACTTAATGGTACATAATTTGCTGAGCATCTAATTGTCCCCTCCATTGTTAACTTCTCACAGAGTTTTTTGCCCAATGAATTTGGACTGATTTTGAGTAAACAAAGAGAGAGAGAGTTACAAGACAATGACAACACTGCTCCCTCGTCGCATTTTAGTTGGTCGTCTTACTATAAATAAATAGAGTAAAACATTCAGTACCCCTCGAACTATAGCCAAAGTTGTTACGACATACTCCAACTTTACGAGGGTCCTATTACCTCCCTGAACTAAATTTTAGCGTACTTTTGTCATCGTTTTTAGCTGACGTGGCACCATTTGTTAACCTTTTTAGCTGATGTGGAGCCACGTCAGCTAAAAAGGTTGACAAATGATGTCATGTCATCATAAAAGGGTGACAAAAATACGCTAAAATTGAGTTCGCGGGATAATAGGGTCCCTGTGAAGTTGAAGTGTCGTAACAACTTTGGTCATAGTTCGGGGAGTGTGAAACAAAACTAATTAAAATTTTCTCATTTTAATCCAATAATTAATATTCTTTAAAAGTCGTCTTACTATAAATAAATAGAGTAAAACATTCAGTACCCCTCAAACTATAGCCAAAGTTGTTACGACATACTCCAACTTTACGAGGTCCTATTACCTTCCCGAACTAAATTTTAGCGTACTTTTGTCATCGTTTTTTGCTGAGGTGGCACCATTTGTCAACATTTTTAGCTGACGTGGTGCCACGTTAACTAAAAAGGTTGACAAATGATGTCATGTCATCATAAAAGGGTGACAAAAATACGCTAAAATTGAGTTCACGGGATAATAGGGCCCCTGTGAAGTTGAAGTGTCGTAGCAATTTTGGTCATAGTTCAGGGAGTGTGAAACAAAACTAATTAAAATTTTCTCATTTTAACCCAATAATTAATATTCTTTAAAAGCCTAAATAAATTAATATGAATATATTTCTCATAAAAGATGTCGATATCCATCAATTTGGATAAAGGATAAATTAGAAAAATTAACTTTATTACTTTTAATTTAATAATATCGTATAAAATGAAAAGTCATAAACTAAAATGGAATGGAGGAAATATATTAGGAAACAAAACTAATTAAAATTTTCTCATTTTATTTCAATAATTAATATTCCTTAAAAGCCTATACAAATTAATATGAATATATTTCTCATAAAAGATGTTATTATTTATCCATTTTGATAACGTATAAATTAAAAAAAGTAACTATCTTACTTATAATTCATAATATTGTATAAAAAGAAAAGTGATCTACTAAAATGGAATGGAATAAATATATTAGCAAATTTGGCCTATTATGTTGGTAGCACTTTAATGATTAGTCTTTCTAGGTAGGGAAAATGTCCATACTATAATAAATAATAAATAGGCTTTATCTGTTTCAATTTATTTATCTGACGATGTGTTTGATAATAAAAGATTTACTTGATCCCTTTATCTTTACTTGTCGATTGTTTCAATTTATTTGTCTGACGAGGCGTTTGGCAATAAAAATTCTACTCTATCCCTCTATCTCTACTACAGGTGTCAAACGGGTCGGGCCGGGCCAACCCGAAACCGGCCTTTTCATTTTAACTGGGTTGAGGGCCGGTTTTGACACTAGTCGGGCCGGATCGAGCCGAGCCAAACAGTAAAAAAATTAAAACTCACCCTAACCCGACCCACTTAACCCAACCCGGTCAAACCCACCAAAACCCGGTCAAACCCGTTTAAAAAATAAATAAATAATCCAATATACACTATATACACTCCAATATACACTATATACACTCCAATATACAATATGTATTTTTAAAAAAATATATAAGCAATTACACATATATACGTACCATTCAATATATAATTATATATGACTATACGTACTACTTTAAATAAAACATATGCTATAATAGTATAATATATATATGCACACTACAATATATATATATATATATATATATATATATATATATATACTAATTTATAAAATATATACACATGTATACGTTAAATATATACTACTTTAGAAGATATATACACATATATATGCACCATTCAATATATATGTACTACTTTAAATAAAATATATACTACAATATACATATATATATACAACAATATGTATATATATATATATATATAGTTACATACTCATTTATAAAACATATACACTTGTATACTTTAAAGATATACGTCTATAGAAGATATATACACATAAATATGCACCATTCAATATATATGTACTACTTTAAATAAAGTATATACTACAATATATATATATATATATATATATATATATATATATATATACACTTACATACTAATTTATAAAACATATACACTTGTATACGTTAAATGTATACTACTTTAGAAGATATATACACATATATACGCACCATTCAATATATATGTACTACAATATACATATATATATACAACAATATATATATATATATATATATATATAGTTACATACTAATTTATAGAACATATACACATGTATACGTTAAAGATATACGTCTATAGAAGATATATACACATATATACGCACCATTCAATAATATGTACTACTTTAAATAAAGTATATACTACAATATATATATATACTACTATATATATATATATACTTGAGAGATGACTCTGGCTCAGCGGTAAGCTTGCTTACCGTGGTGTGCCAGGGTCGGGGGTTCGAAACGCCCCTCCAGCGAAGCTGGGGTGAGGGCGCGTAGGTGAGGCCAGGACCGGTCCCCCCCCTCCCCGACACCTACGGAGTAGGTATGAACCGGGTCGTCCCTTTATATATATATACTTAAGTACTAATTTATAAAACATATACACTTGTATACGTTAAAGATATAAGTCTATAGAAGATATAAACACATATATACGCACCATTCAATATATATGTACTACTTTAAATAAAGTACATACAACAATATATCTATGTGTGTGTGATAGTTAATTAATAATATATTAAAAGTAAGTTTTTAATTTAAACTAGAAATTCATTTTAAATCAATATATAGGTACTACTTTAAATAAAATATATACTACAAATATATGTATATACTATGTATGTATATATATATATATATATATATATATATATATATATATATATATATATATATATAGTTATATACTAATTTATAAAATATATACACTTGTATACGTTAAATATATACGTCTATAGAAGATATATACACATATATACGCACCATTCAATATGTATGTACTACTTTAAATAAAATATATACTACAATATACATATATATGTATTACAGTGTATAGATGGTTATATTATACTAATTTATAAAACATAATCACTTGTACATGTATAATATATACATCTATATAAGATATATACACATATATACTACATTATATATACATTACAATATATATAGATATACTTATATACTAATTCATAAAACATATACACATGTATACGTTAAATATACACTTCTATAGAAGATATATACACGTGTATACGCACCATTCAATGTATATATATTACTACTTATAAAATATACTACATTATATATACATTACAATATATATAGATATACTTATATACTAATTTATAAAACATATACACATGTATACGTTAAATATACACTTCTATAGAAGATATATGCACAAATATACAAAACATATGCTACTTAATATAATAAATTAATAATATTTGGTAATAAATTAATAATATATTAGAAGTAAGTTTTTAATTTAAAAGTAGAAAACTAGAAATTCAATTTAAAATTTTAAATCGTTAAATGAAAAAATATAAAAAACAAGGACTAAGGAGTGAATGAATTTGAAGAATTTTATTGATTGCAAAATGATCCAAAATTTATAATTTACATGAATGAAAAATCTATAAATTATGCATCATTTTTCCAACTCATTCATGTTAATATTAATGGGAACTTGCATAGGATAGTCGAAGTCAACGGGGGCAAAACCATGCATTGGACTTGATTCTGCTGAGTTCTCCCGTGAAATTATAATTTCTTTAAGTTTTAGCTCGTCGCTCGGCTCCGGTTCCATTCCTTGGTTTCTTCTTTCCGCTCTAATCCAATCTCTGAGGCAAATTAAAACATTCATTGCATTGCTTCCCAATGAGTGTCGGTTGTCTCCAAGCTGTTGTCGTCCCTGACTAAATGCGCTCTCTGATGCAACAGTTGACATTGGAACATTCAAGATATCTCTAGCTAATCTTGAAAGCACAGGATATTGTGTTTCATTACTCCTCCACCAATCCAACGTGTTGATCCGTCGTCTGCGATCCTCTGGTGCCTTCCGAAGATAATATTTCAGCTCTTCCCGATAAGTTGATGTGTAAGTTCTCTCATCAACACTGTTCCAACAATTTAAATCATAAAACGAATCAGAAAAACCACTATGTGCCGACCTTTTAGAAGATGATGGCTCCTCGGGAGGATGAGGAGCGATAGTTGGAGTGATATTTGTAGGTACGACTAAATCAAATAAATCAGCATAGTGAGTATATAATTTTTCTATATAATCCTTTGCATCAGTTGTAGCCGTCCACAAATCAGGTTGTACTTGTTCAGAATCATGGTTAGTATTTATTTCTAAGTTAGTATAAATAAGAGTACTAAAGTGACACATATTATTATATTTCATGCACGGATTTAGCATAGTACCAACCAAGTAAATAGGGGGAATCGGGAAAAAATATTTTTTAAATTTCGTAAACATGGCGTCAACAGCTTCTTTATAACCTTCTTTATTTTTATATTCTTTGAGCAAACCAGAAATATCGGCTATATATGCCAAAATATTACAAACAGTAGGATAATAAGCATCGGAAAATTCAACCGTAGCTACATAAAATTTTTCTAAAAACTTAACAAGATCATTAATTACAACCCAATCAGAATTATGTAGCATGCAATCAGCAGAATCAGCAAATGAACCGCAATGTTGGCTAAAAGTTAGTGTAATAGGAATTCTATATTTATAACAAGTTTTTAAAAATTCATACGTAGAATTCCATCTAGTATCAATTTCCTCAGGCATCAAAATCGGTGTAAGTTTATTTTCTTGACATTTAACTTTAAATTCTCTAATTCTCGATCTACGATTATTTCCTTAAATAAAACCAATGGCAAGACTAATTTTTTCAATATAAAGCTCAAAAAACTCAAGACCATCTTTTACAATTAAATTATATATATGACATGCACATTTAATATGAAAAATTTCAGGCAAGGGCGGAGATAACGTAGATTTTATTTTTGTTATAGCAGTCTTGTTGTTAGAAGCATTATCAAAAGCAATACATAAAATTTTATTTTCGATATCATAATATCCGGCAATTTTAACCAGAGAATCAGCAATAAATTGTCCAGTATGTTTACGATTTTCATCATATAAAAAAGCAAGAATACGTTTTTGCATCACGAAATTACTATCCATCCAATGACAAGTAACAGTTAAATAATCATTTTTATTTACAGCACGACCAAGATCAGAAGTTAGGGACAATCTACATTGAATATTTTTTAACAATGTTGATAAATAAAAACAATATTGTGAATGGAGTCTAAAAATATCAGACCGACAAGTAGTTCTAGGAATACCGTTAAACATAGGATTATAAATTTCTTGTATATAACGAATAAAGGCATCGGAAGAAGGAAAACTAAAAGGCAAACAACCCACAACTACCATTTTAGCTATTTCTTCCCGGTCCCTTAATTTATTACACTTCTTCGCTATGTGACCGGTTGCTGGGTCCATTCTAGTTTGCGTTGGCCCACCAACATCCCCACCACCTTTTGCAATATTTAACTCTCTTTTGTGATCTTCAGTTACACGTCTCATTAACGTACCCATACCCCCTTGCTTGCCTCCACTTCTATGCTTATATATTTGTTGACAAATATTGCATTGCACCTCAATATTTGATATACGTTCAAAAAATTGTCATGCAATACTAGTTCTTTTACGAGGTCTTGGGGCACTGGGAGGACGATGAGGGAGATTAACCGATTCAGATCTAACGTTAGCATCTCCTACTGCGGGTGTCTCAGCAATATTTTCATTATCTTCGTCTAAATTAACCGCATCTACTTCATTTTTTTCTTCTATACCGTAATTTTCCTGAGCTTCTACATAATCCATATCGTGAGCACCTACAACTATTTCTTTCTCAAAAGGTGTGCCAAGCGGTACCGGAGGCGAAGACACACGAGTATATCTACTACTTGAACTACCTCTACCGCTAGTAATTCGCTTTTTACTACCGCTACCGCTTCCGGTACAAAAAATTTTAACACCTTTAGTAGCGAGGTTTCTTAATTTATCCATAATATAAATTAAATTAAACTAAAAATATTCAAAATACACAAATATAATAAAATTAAATATTAAACAATTAATACAATAAATAAAAATTAAACGTAAGAGATGGAACGACAATACCAAATTTTGGAAGTATCCGAAGGTTGCGACTTTAGAAACTTCTGCTCGTACTTTGTAAACGAAAAATTAAAAAATTAAAGTGAACACTTTAAGAAATTAAATATATTGAATATTTGAGAATTGAGAATTGAGAATTGAGATTTGAGACAGAATGAGATTTGAGAGAGTGAAAAATTGTGTGAAAAATGAATTGAAGTTGTAGGGTATTTATAGAATTTTTTTCGGATTAAAAAATATTTTTTAAAGTTATTTCTTTTTTTTTAATAAATGGGCCCAAACTAGCCGTTTGGACCCAAAAACAGCTATATAGCCGTTGGGCCAACGGCTAGTTTGGCCCAAAATCTTAAAAAAAAAAAAAAAAAAAAAAAAAAAAAAAAAAAAAAAAACGTATTCGGGTCGGGTTAGCCAGGCCCATTTTAAAAAAAATAACCAGCCCGGGACTCGGGACCTGGGACCCGAAACCCTAGGTCAAACCGGGCCGGGTTACTTACGACCCGGCCCACTTGACACCCTTAATCTCTACTTGTCGACTATGGCGGAATCAGAATTTCACGAAAGGGATTTAAAATCGCAAGAAGTAGATACGTGAACTAGTCGAAGGGAGTTCAACATGTAGTACTATATATACATTAAAAAATATTTAAGCTACTATTTGTTGATGTAATGTGAAATTCTATCATTTAAGCTACTATTTGTTGATTGTAGCGTAAAAACGTATACAATGAAATACCTTAATCTAGCTATGTGATTGTACAACATAGTTTCGTCAAACTAAGCAAGAAAATTGATATTAGTGAAAACAAACAATACAATTTATCTAAATATTATTCGGACAGTAGTAATACAATACTATAGATATAATACGATACATGATATATGGTCACTACGACTAACAATTGTTGTAGTTCTAGTCTTGAGCTTCGCGTGATTGATGTAATGTGAGATTATATCATTTAAGTTCTATTTGTTGATTTCAGCGTAGAAACGTATAAAATAAAATATCTGAATCTAGCTATGTGGTTAGACAACAAAATTTCGTCAAATTAAACAAGAAAACTGATATTAATTAATGAAAACAAACAATACACAAGCTAGCTAAACATTATTCCGACAGCATTAATACAATACTATATATGATATAATACGTTACATTATATATGGTCACTGCGACTAACAATTGTTGTAGTTCTAATCTTGTTCTTCTCGCGATTGATGTAATGAGAAATTCTATCATTTAAGCTACTATTTGTTGATTGTAGCGTAAAAACGTATACAATGAAATACCTTAATCTAGCTATGTGATTGTACAACATAGTTTCGTCAAACTAAGCAAGAAAATTGATATTAGTGAAAACAAACAATACAATTTATCTAAATATTATTCGGACAGTAGTAATACAATACTATAGATATAATACGATACATGATATATGGTCACTACGACTAACAATTGTTGTAGTTCTAGTCTTGAGCTTCGCGTGATTGATGTAATGTGAGATTATATCATTTAAGTTCTATTTGTTGATTTCAGCGTAGAAACGTATAAAATAAAATATCTGAATCTAGCTATGTGGTTAGACAACAAAATTTCGTCAAATTAAACAAGAAAACTGATATTAATTAATGAAAACAAACAATACACAAGCTAGCTAAACATTATTCCGACAGCATTAATACAATACTATATATGATATAATACGTTACATTATATATGGTCACTGCGACTAACAATTGTTGTAGTTCTAATCTTGTTCTTCTCGCGATTGATGTAATGAGAAATTCTATCATTTAAGCTACTATGTGATTATACAACACAATTTCGCGAAATTAAACAAGAAAAGTGATACTAATAAAAACAAACAATACAGTCGAGTTAAACATTATTTCGACAGTATTTACAATATTGTATGATATAATACGTTACATTATATATGGTCACTGCGACTAACAATTGTTGTAGTTCTAATCTTGATCTTCGCGCGATTGATGTAATGAGAAATTCTATCATTTAAGCTACTATGTGATTATACAACACAATTTCGCGAAACTAAACAAGAAAAGTGATACTAATAAAAACAAACAATACAGTCGAGTTAACATTATTTCGACAGTATTTACAATATTGTATGATATAATACTTTACATTATATATGGTCATTACGACTAACAATTGTCGTGGATCTAATCTTGATCTTCGCGCGATTGATGTAATGTGAAATTCTATCATTTAAGCAGTTATGTGATTATACAACATAATTTCATCAAACTAAACAAGAAAACTGAAATTAATGAAAACAGACATTACCGTCTATCTAAACATTATTTCGACAGCATTAATACAGTAATATATATGATATAACATGATACATTATATATGATCACTACGAGTAACAATTGTTGTAGTTCTAATCCAGCTATGTGATTATACAACATAATTTCGTCAAACTAAGCAAGAAAAATGTGATATTAATGAAAATCAACAATTTAGTCTAAACATTATTCTGACAGCATTAATACAATACTATATGATATAATACGTTACATTATATTATATATGGTCGCTACGATTAACAATTGTTGTAGTTCTAATCTTGATTTTCGCGCGATTGATGTAATGCGAAATTCTATCATTTAAGCTATTATTTGTTAATTTCAGTGTAGAAACGTATAAAATGAAATACCTGAATCCAACTATGTGATAATACAACATAATTTCGTCAAACTAAACAAATACAACATTATTCCGACAGTATTAATACAATACTATATGATATAATACGTTACATTATGTATGGTCATTACGACTAACAATTGTTGTAGTTCTAATCTTGATCTTCGCGCGATTGATGTAATGAGAAATTCTATCATTCAAACTATCTCTTCTTGTAGGAGGCTTTTTAATTATCCCACCACCACCATCAGCAACATTAACACTTGAAGTCGTCGTTCTCATTTTATTTTTCACTCTATCAATATAACCAGAAAAATATTTTTCATTATTATTATTGTCATTAGACTTGTTACCTGTCAGAAAAAATTGAAAAAAAAAAATGTCAATATTTAAAGATTGATCACTAAATAAATACAAATAAGTGTAAATTCTGACATTAGTGTCATAGATAAGCTTAATTTTCCTTGGAGTAAACTATGATTAAAATTGCTACGACACATTCTAACTTTACAGGGGTTCTATTACTCCTTTGAACTAAATTTTAGCGTATTTTTGTCATCCGTTTTAGCTGACGTGGAACCTTTGACGTGGGCCTCATTTTATGTAATAAAGGTTCCATACACGTTAGCATAAAAGGATGACAAAAATACACTAAAATTGAGTTCAGGGGAGTAATAGGACCCTGTGAAGTGGAGTGAGTCATATCAACTTTGACCATAGTTCGAGCAGTATTGAATTTTTATCTCTTTCATTTTCACGAGAGGTTGTTTTCATGACTTGAACTGTGTGACTTCTTCGTCATCTGATAGAAGAAAATTTAAGATTTGAATTTTATGAGTTAGAGATTTCTAAACAACTTATTTAAATCTACTAGATAGAAATAAGGTATTTGTACTTACGCGTTGAGTTTTTAACACATAATATATAAGATCTGAGCTAAAATTATTGAATTCTAATAAATTGCAATTAACCACTCTGACTTCGACCATGCACATGACATCATGACAATATAACAACAACATACCTAGTGAAATTTTACGAATAAGATTTGGGAATGAATAGAGTGTACGCAGACCTTATTTGTAAGTATATATTTATCGAATTAACACACATATAGGGTCGAGCTAAAACTATTGAATTCTAATAAATTACAATTAACACTCTACACATGGCATGATGACAATACAACAACAATAACGACAACAACATACCTAGTGAAATTCTACTACGAGTTTAAGCTTCGTGCAATGTCAGTATACAAAATATTTAACATTATCCGATGAACTTGACTTGCTATTGCAGGTTATTCGATTTTTTACATAATAACTGAAAAAGAAAAAATTGGGTAATCTGCGATAGCAGGTAAAGTTTACTCGATAGTGTAGAATATTTTGTACGCTAACAGTGCACAAAACGTAAATTATTCTACAAATGAGGTTTGAAAAGTGTAGAGTGTACGCAAATCTTATTCATACCTCGTAAAGGTAGAGAGACTATTTCTGAAAAACCCTTGATCAGCTACATGACATGATGACCATAACTAAAGAGTAAAGCATCTAGTACCTCCTGAACTATGACCAAATTTGCTACGACACGCTTCAACTTCACGGAGGTCCTTTTACCCCCCTGAATTAAATTTTAGCATATTTTTATCATCCTTTTTAGTTGGCGTGATACCTTTTTAGCTGACATGGCACCTTGCATGCCACGTGACATCATGACAATATAACAACAACAACAACAACATACCTAGTGAAATTTTACGAGTAAAATTTGAGAATGATAGTGTGTACGCATACCTTATTAATTTGTATGTTTATACTTATCGAGTTTAGCACATATATAAGGTCCGAGCTAAAACAATTGAATTCTGATAAATAACAGCTAACACTTTGCACCTACCCCTGCACATGCCATGATGACAAAACAACAACAACAAGAACAACAATAACATACCTAGAGAAATTCTACAAATGAGGTTTGAGAAGTGTACAGTGTACGCAAACCTTATTCATACCTCATGGAGGTAGAGAGACTGTTTCTGAAAAACCCTTGATCAGCTACATGACATGATGACAATAACTAAAGAGTAAAACATCATTACCCCTGTACTATGACCAAATTTACTACAACATACTCCAATTTTACAGGGTTCCTATTACCTCAGAACTAAATTTTAGCATATTTTTATCATCCTTTTTAGCTGACGTGACACTTTTGACGTGAGCTTCATTTGATGTAATAAAGGTGGCACATCAGCACAAAAGGGTGATAAAAATATGTTAAAAAATGAGTTCAGGAGGGTAATACGACCCCTGTAAATTAGAGCGTGTCGTAGCAACTTTGACCATATATAGTTTGGGGATACTGGATGTTTATCTCATAACTAAATAATATTGAAAAATGCATGAACAAAGATAAAACTACCCGAAAATCACCTTTAGTTTCTTGCTTTTGATGATTGTATTCTATAAGTACCATGTCTGATCCATTTGAAACCATAGTTGATTTTGATGATTTCCCAATATTATTTATTTCATCAAAACTTGGACTATGTTTTTTTCTATTATCCAACTTGAAAATCTTTTTATATTGGGATTCTTTGTTGTTCATTTGATAATTCTTTGCCATTTGATTCTTGAAAATTTCAAGAAAACAATAGGAAAAGTAATTTGTGGGAGTTGAGAAGAAAGTGGCTTTGATTAGAGCATATTAATAAGTGGAGATTATTGAGGAATTCATATTCATGTCACATGTGATACTTATGTTAGTGTGAAAATTGACTAGTCCTTGTACAGACGCGGAGCTAGCCTAGTAATAGAGGGTTCGGACGAACTTCATTCAACGAAAAATTATACTATTAATACATGATTAAAATGATTTTTACGTATATATATTGTCGATGTTAAACCCCCTTCGGTGAGTTATTCTTCATATGTTGAACCCCCTCATCAGAAATCCTGGCTCCGCCTCTGTCCTTATATATGCTATTAAGAAATTATTACTATATTATGTTCATTTTATGCGAAGGTGTTTGATTTTACAAGAGTTTAATTAAAAAACGACGAGTAAAGCATTTAGTATTCTCTCGAACTATGATCGAATTTGCGACGATACACTTCAATTTCACCAGGGTTCTATATTATTCCTGAACTCAATTTTAGTGCACCCTTTTTAGCTGACGTGACACCTTTGTTGTGGGCCCCATGCATGTGAAGTTGGAGTATGCCGTAGCAACTTTGATCTCGAGGGGTACTGGATGTTTATCTCAAAAACGAGGAAAGAAAAACTTCTGAAATTGTGTTCTCAGATATGTTTGCGAGTTGTGATCGTAAATTGATCATGTTCACGAGCGGATAAATGTTTATGGTGCGTGTTCGATCAGTGGCGAAGTCGGAGATTGAAAATATAAGAAAGTAAACGTACAAAGAAAAGACGATTCATCATACTATGTATACATTAAGAAAAGAGAGCTTACATATACGAAATAAGTATCCAGTACCTCCGAACTATGGTCAAATTTGCTACGACACACTCCAATTTCATAGGGGTCATATTACCCCTGAACTCAATTTTAGCATATTTTTGTTCACCTTTTATACTGACGTGCCACCTTTATTACATAAAATGAGGTTCACGTCAAAGGTGCCATAATAAATATCTTTAGAATAAGATGAAAAATAAATAAATTAAATTCTTAGTTACTTATTTATGTAGCCATAATAAATATCTTTGTTCTCCAAGATTAGGAACATGATTCTGGCTGGTGGCCTATAAGGGATCATATTCTTAACTTTTAAGGAAAAGACAAATGCTTGGACTATTACAATACTCACAAAAATACCCGATATTTCACCGAATTTTCAGTTGAGCATGCTGAACTTTGCGGAGGTTCTATTACCTCTACATTTTTTAAAATAGATTTAATTTTCCCGAAACTCTATACCCAGTTTCCAGTGGCGGAGCCAGGATATTCACTAAGGTGGTTCATAATAAGTGAACATCGAAACTAACCGAAGGGGGTTCAACATCTAATCTATATACATAAAAAATAATTTTAACATGTATATATAGCATAATTTTTTGCCGAAGGGGGTTCGGACGAACCCCTCGACAAAGGGTAGCTCCGCCCCTGCCAGTTTCGGTGGTTGGCGGTGTAATACACGCATCAACCTCATATTTACACATATCCAAGTGGGCAGATATATGCCATTAAAATACGAAAAAAAAAGTCTAGGGGGTAATAGGACCCCCGCAAAGTTCAGTATGCTCAACTGAAAATACAATCAAAGTTCAGATATTTTTGTAAGTATTATCCCTAATATATTTCACAAACGATGTTTATAATATAGACAATCTTATTTTTATTTTTATGTAATAGAGAACTTGATTCTGATTTAATACTCAATAATTTTTTTTTTTAATTCAAACTTGAAACTGATAATATGAACGAGCTAACATTAATAAAGTTGCATGAACTATTACAAAAGCATATATGTATTAAAAGCAAATTATTTGATTGGACTAGGCAAGTGGAAATTTAATAATAACTAAACATTATCAACATAAAAGTAAATTAAAGTAGTGAATCAGGTTCTAAAAGTGGGGGGGGGGGGGGGGGCGGGGGTTAGGGGGTATATAATTTGAATTTTTTTAAAATTATATTTATCAAAAAATTTTCTACTCTAATACAGTCTTATCAAATAGATAATTCATAAATAAGGTATCAAAATATCATAAGTGATCATACTACGCAATAAAATACATATTTTACATATTCCTTTTATAAATAAATCCTTGCAATTACATACTATTACAAATAAACAGAATCCTACGAAGCTTCATCGATTCAATAAATCAACACTAATAATAACTAGTTATTTTTAATATACACTAGTTTAACCTCACGTGTCTCACACGTGTAACGTTTAATTATCTAAAATTAAATAATTTTATCTATTCCTGAGATTTTTAATGAATCATTTAAATCGTTTAATTTGAAATAATAAAAGATTACATGTGCGAAGCACGGACGGTTAAAACTAGTAAAAGCTAAAAGTTTGTAGTTGTGCTCTTAACCCCAACAAATGCAAGAGAAAACTTGGCTACTAAGCCTTTTCAAGTTTTCAATTAGCAAAATGATCTACTTTTATTTTCTCATCGGTCGGATTGATAATCGAGCCGTTCATATATAGGTCGGATTGATAATCGATTTGTCCATATATAGGTTGGATTGATAATCGATTTGTCTATATATAGGTCAGATTCGATCTGTTGGATTGATAATCGATTTGTCCATATATAGATCGAATCGATAATCGACCTGTCCATATATAGGTCGGATTAATAATTAATTTATCAGATCGATAATCGATTTTTCTATATATCGGTCAGATGGATAATAGATCTGTCTCAAAAATGGGTCATTTCCAAAAAAAAAAACAAAAAAACTTAGTACTAAAAACCATTTAACAAAATATCCCCAAATGCAGCCTCACCCGGCCCATAATATTCATTTGATTCAAACGACGTCGTTCTATTAATCTCCATTAAACCTCTAAACCCTTCTGAAAAACTCCATTTTCCATTTCTCCATTTTTCCTCATTCTTCAATGGCTTCATTTGCTTTTCGAAGCTCAAATTCGAAGCGATTACTTACATTTTCACCTCAATTATACTCTTCTTTATGCTATAGAGGATCATTATCACCTCACATTTCGAATGATGCAATTTTTAATCACTCGTTGTGGCGATCCATGGCTACCTTCACTCGAACGTAAGATTCAATTCTTATATATCACTGTAATTATACGCATTTATGAAAATTTCTAATAACAAACGTAAAGTTTTTTTTTTTTTTTTTTTTTTTTTTTTTTTTTTGAGTTTCGTGCCTGAACTATATCATGTGTGCGAGTTTTCTAACTGAAAATAGAAGTATAATTGAATTTTCACCTCAATTATACTCTTCTTCTTTATGCTGTGGAGGATCATTATCACCTCACATTTCGCTCTCCGAAACCGTAAAATTCAATGATGCGTTTCGATCAAATGCTTTTTTAATCACTCGTTATGGCGATCCATGGCTACCTTCACTCGGACGTAAGACTCACCTTTTCAATTATTATTTTTTCAATATTTTGTATAAATTTTTTGAGTTTCATAATATGTTTCTACTGAGCTATTATTTTTTGCTCAATTATCATTTTCTCACTTTTTGCTCTACGGAACCATAAATTTCAATAATGCGTTTCGGTCAAATGCAATTTTTAATCACTCGTTATGGCGATCCATGTCTACCTTCACTTGAACGTAAGGTTCAATTCTTATATATCACTGTAATTATGCGCATTTATGAAAAGTTTTTTTTTTTTGAGTTTCGTGCCTGAACTATCATGTGTGCGAGTTTTCTATTTGAATTATCACCGATTATGTCGCTAATAATTTTCACCTTTAACTATCAATTGTTCACTTTTCCTACTTGAACGATGGTGATCCATGGCTACCTTCACTCGGACGTAAGATTCAAGTTTTATTTATCACTGTAATTATACACATTTATGAGAATTGCTAATAATACATGTGAAGTAGTTCGTGTTTTCTATTTGAGTTATCGCCAATCATATGTCGAAACACAACTCAATTATCATTTGCTCACTTTTCCTACCTGAACGATAGTGATATTTAAGATTTAATTTTTATGTCTTAGTGTAATTATACGCAATTATGAGAATCATTGCTGTGTTTTTTGAGTTTCGTGCCTGAACTATCATGTGTGCGAGTTTTCTATTTGAATTATTGCTAATTATATGTCGAGAAACAACTCAATTATCATTTGCTCACTTTTCCTACCTGAACAATGGTGATATTTAAGGTAGAAAAAGTGAACGCGTTATAATTGAGGTGTGTTTAGACTCAATATTTATGTATCAATGTAATTATACACATTTATGAAAATTGGTAATAATAAACGTAGAGTATTTTGTTTTTTTGAATTTTGTGTTTGAACTTCATGTGTGCGAGTTTTCTATTTGAATTATCACCAATTATATATTGAGACATAGCTCAATTACCATTTGCTCACTTTTCCTACCTGAACGATGGTGATATTTAAGGTGGAAAAAATGAACATGTGATAATTGAGGTCTGTTTAGAGATTTTGTATATCGGTGTAATGATACACATTTATGAAGATTAAGAAAAACACTATTATGTGTGCGAGTTTTCTATTTGAATTATCACCAATTATATATTGTGTCACACAACTCAATTATCGTTTGCTCACTTTTCCTACCTGAACGATGGTGATATTTAAGATTCAATTTTTGTCTTAGTGTAATTATACGCATTTACGAAAATCGCTGCTAATAACACTTGTAGAGTATTTCAATTTTTTTTTTGAGTTTCGTGCCTGAAATATCACATGTGCGAGTTTTCTGTTTGAATTATCACCAATTATTTATCGAGACACAGCGCAATTACGGTTAGGAAAAGTGATCACGTGATAATTGAGGTGTGTTTAGAGATTTTGTATAGCGGTGTAATGATACACATTTATGAAGATTAAAAAAAAACACTATTATGTGTGCGAGTTTTCTATTTGAATTATCACCAATTATATATTGAGACACAACTCAATTATCATTTGCTCACTTTTCCTACCTGAACGATGGTGATATTTAAGATTCAATTTTTATGTCTTAGTGTAATTATACACATTTACGAAAATCGCTGCTAATAACACTTGTAGAGTATTTCGTTTTTTTTTTAGTTTTGTGCCTGAACTATCACATGTGCGAGTTTTCTGTTTGAATTATCACCAATTATATATCGAGACACAACTCAATTACGGTTAGGAAAAGTGAACACATGATAATTGAGGTGTGTTTAGAGATTTTGTATATCAGTGTAATGATACACATTTATGAAAATTAAAAAAATACTATTATTTGTGCGAGTTTTCTATTGGAATTATCACCAATTATTTATCAAAAAACACACTTTTAACTATCAATTGTTCACTTTTCCTACTTGAACTATGGTGATATTTCAGATTGGAAAAGTGAACACGTGATAATTTAGGTGTGTTTAGACTTTAGAGATTTTGTATATCGGTGTAATGATACACATTTATGAAAATAAAAAAACACTATTATGTGTGCGAGTTTTCTAGCTGAACTATCACCAACTATTTATCAAAACATACCTTACATTTTTTTCTACCTGACTGACCGATGGTGACTGATGGTGATATTTTAGATAGGAAAAGTGAACAATTGATAATTGAGTTGTGTTTTAATAAGTAGTTGGTGATAGTTCAGGTAGGTAGGTAGTAAATGATACTTCTGCATTTTTGAACCATGGTGGAGAGGTAATATTAAATCCTTGTTGTTAAGAGGCTTGTACATTAGTGTAAGGATAGTATGGAACTCCCTAATTTGTTTTAAATGGCAAATATCTTGTATTGGAATGAGTGCTCGACCTTGAAGCTTGGGGTTGAGGCACAGCTGATTAATTGATTGAATTGCCCGTAGAGCAGTTTTAGCTTCTGTTCTTATATGGGTATATGGTGGAAAGAGTTCTTCCGTAATTCCATTTTGGAGATGCAATTTTTACTTCATGCAAGGAGGACATGTGATAATTTGGTCTTTTCTTCTTACGAGCTACCTTTCCTTGAATGTAAGACTCAACTTTCACAGGATTAACAGAAGTTACAGAACACCCTTATAGCTATTTTGTTTCTTTCTTCCAGTACACTTTTTTCTTCTTTAATTCCATTTTAATAATGGAGCTTCCTTATTATACTTAAGAGCCACTTGCGCTCAATTGTAAGGTTAAACTTCTTCTAGATTAATCCGACACCCATTTAGTGGTTTATCTTCTTTCTTCATGTACGCATATATGTTTGTGTTCTTCTGTAACTCCAGATTTAATGATGCAAATTCTTTTCGTGTTTAGACTGGTGCTGATTTGATATTTATTGTTTCTGAAATATGGAGATTTTCGGGTTTCTCTTTTCTGGTTGGATGGAAATGTAAATATCAAGGAGAAATGCCATATCATCAATCAAACAATTTAAAGTTACGTATCAAATTCAATCCTTAAAGTAGCTGGGGATCAGCTATATGAATCCGTGATATCTATTCCTCTCTATGTAGGCCCATATTTCTGTTCTCATCTGTTTTCAGTCGACTATGCTAAGCTGAGATTGAACACCAGTCGTTTTTTTTTTTCTCATCTAATAAAACAGTGTTTGTGTTCCTGCAGAAAACCTCATGTTAACGTGGGAACTATTGGTCATGTTGATCATGGAAAGACGACTCTAACAGCCGCTATTACAAAGGTAAGGTTGGTTAGGTATTTGTTGTTTTGCTTCCATCCTCTTGTGACCTCATTCAGTTGTCTAATCAATCTGTGACACGAGAAGAGCCTGTCCCTTGTCTAGGTCCTAGCAGAAGAAGGAAAGGCAAAGGCTATTGCTTTTGATGAAATTGATAAAGCCCCTGAAGAGAAAAAGAGAGGAATTACTATCGCTACGGTAGGGATGTTACACCATTTGTGTTGACACCTCTTTTCAATATTTTTTTTCTTTTGACACTGGAACTGATGTATTATAGGCCCATGTGGAGTACGAGACAGTTAAAAGACACTATGCTCATGTCGATTGCCCAGGGCATGCTGATTATGTTAAAGTAAGATGCATAAACTACCTACTTTGATGCTTTTATCTCATTCATCACACTTTTTGATTTCAAGTGCCTATTACATTGGGCCTTTTGTTACTTATTAAAGAAAGATCCTATTATGTGGGGAACACTTATAATGGCAACCTAGGAAATACTTAATATCACGCTTATCTAAGCTTGGAAAAAATAATGTGTGCTCAGTTAATTCTGTATCATGGGCCATTTTCTTTTTAGCGGATTATGATTGCCTACCAATATCATGAAAGGAAAACTGTGATTGGCTCCCCAAGATTTAAGTTGTAAGGTTTGAGCTGAAAGATAACAATCATAGATTCCAACCCGTTAACACATTGAAAGCGGTCATTTTCTCTATCTGCTGGAGACAACTAGTATAGAATGTATGGTCTTTAGATCTCTTTCTCAAAAAACTATTTTTAGAAGAACTTTTGGTTGTTTCCTACTTCCCTCCCGAGGACTAGGTGTAGAGCACAGGGTAAACCATTTTTAAATGTTCATGCACAATAGAGGTAGTGTTACATTATTTACCATTAGAAGATAAAAAGTATTAACTAATATTTTGATATTGCTATGCTTTTTGTTAGAGTTTGTGACCCGAATTTTGTTGATCCGGTCCTAAAAAGATTGCGGTGCGACCCATGTTTGAGATTTTTGGGGGGTCTGTGGTGGTAGCGTAGGGATCTGGCCGATAGTATGGACCTGTATGTTTTTGGGCTTAAGATTTATTTGTACTCACGTATTATATAAGTGCGATTTAGTGGGTCGTTTTTGGACGGTTTATATACGTCATTGAAACTTTTGTCTCCTCATTGTATTCCTCTCCATTATAGTGAATTTCCTCCTCTGCCCGTGGTTTTTTCCGTCAAGGGTTTCCACGTAAAATCTGTGTGTTCTTCTTGTTTTTCTTTTGTTTATGGTATTACTTGTTCCTGTCCGTTTCATAACACTTTTCAATATAGTTTCGTATTTGTTTGAGAAGGTTTGGTTTGATGTGATCAGCTTTTAAGCACATATATGAAGCTTACTTTGTAGAAACAATTACAACTAGTGTTTAAGTGTGGCATGTTATTCTTAGTCTGTAGATTTCAGAAGCAATTATCCATTTGTTACTAGGTATTACGTTGAGTTAAAGCATGACAGCTAGTGGTCATCTGTTTGAACTCCCTCTTTAGATAAATTTGTCCGGTATATAGGATGCTTGTCAATGTCAAAAACTTGACTTCCAGTACACGGTAATAATTCTTTTTTCCTAATACAAACTCCTGTTTTAATCCACCTCCTCATAATTTCTTTTCCACAGAATATGATTACTGGAGCTGCCCAAATGGATGGTGGTATTCTAGTCGTATCTGCTCCTGATGGACCCATGCCACAAACAAAGGAGCATATTCTGCTTGCACGCCAGGTGGATATGCGTCAGTATGTGGATAGTCTAGTAAACTAAGTAAAAGCTTTATGTCGTGATTCTAATCTTACTCTGTGGCTAAATTTCACAGGTAGGTGTACCATCACTTGTGTGCTTTCTAAACAAGGTTGATTCTGTTGATGACCCAGAGCTCCTGGAACTTGTGGAGATGGAACTCCGAGGTAACCAGCTTTTTTGGACCCTTGTGAATTTTATTGCATTTTGAATTCTCGCAACTGTCGGAACATTTTTGCCAAATTTCCTTACAAGAGCTTTCCTGTGTTGCAGAGCTGCTTAGTTTCTACAAATTTCCTGGGGATGACATCCCTATCGTTCGTGGTTCAGCTCTGTCTGCATTACAGAGTGCAAATGAAGAAATTGGAAAAAAAGCTATTCTGAAGTTGATGGAAGCTGTAGATGAATATATCCCTGATCCAGTGCGTCAGCTTGATAAGCCATTCTTAATGCCAATAGAAGATGTATTCTCAATTCAGGTATTTAGCTGTTCTTTAGCTTTGTGGTTTTCAAGAGTTATTTTTCAGAACCATCTTTAAAAATTCAACTTCACTTTCAAGTTTCTAATTTTTATGGTTTTAAAGCTTAAACAAATCCTTGCTGCAAAACTAAGGAAAAAAAGTCTGCTGGAATCGTAAAAGCAAATTAATGCTTCTTCGGTGCTCGACTCTGGTATTCATTATTAGTTTTTTTATTGATTATTTCTTCTTTATGTTTCGTAGGGACGTGGAACTGTTGCTACTGGGCGTGTTGAACAAGGAACCATAAAAGTTGGAGAAGATGTGGAAATTTTGGGCCTGATGCAGGTAGCATGTAATCCTTTTGTTTTTATTCTTCATTTGGGAGGCAATTGCTATTTCATAATTTGACTAATTTCCAAGTTTATCTGGATTGGCTCTGCTTGTTCTCCCTGTTTTGATTGAACTTGTCGAGGGCAATCATGTCATCGCCTGATTAATAACCAAATAACTTTTGCTTTATCTTATTGGCGTAATGTGGGCTACTGAATATAATTTTACACAACCTTATCTGTTAAAAGTAAAAGCAAATGGGTTAGATGGGTATTGTCAGGTTTCACAACCTGCTCTATTCATAAGCTTTGACTGAGGTTATCTGCTTTTCGAATGACTAAGATGCTTGATCCAAACGACAATCGTAGCTGCCTTTGAAGTTTTAACAGCTCTGGTTCCTTTGTTAAATATATGGTACATGATAAAATATGTAATTCTGCTCTTTGTAACACATGCTCCTAATATCATTTTTCTTTTACAGGGCACTTTAAAATCTACAGTTACTGGTGTTGAAATGTTCAAGAAGAGCTTGGATCATGGACAAGTAAAAATCTAACCTGATCTTTATCACTTACCTAACAGTTTCTTACAGCGTTAACTGATAGTTCTTTCCTCCTTTTTTTCGACTCTTAATTAGGCTGGTGATAATGTTGGCCTTCTTCTTCGTGGCTTGAAACGAGATGACATTATGCGAGGAATGGTGCGTTTGAAATTTTGTTATAACTAGTTGGACTTTGTGTGGCCAGTTTATGGCAAACTGCTGTGGCTTCCTTCGTAGAACTCCTTACCTGTCTTCGTCTTTATTTTCCAATCTACTGTTGTGGAATACATGTATCCCTCTCATCTGAAAATTATTAAAAGCGGTTAGGAATCGGGTTCCTTTTCGTAATGTTAGGTGCACCCATCTATCATCAGGCTAAAAGAGAATTGTGTATTTGATTTTCCACCTTAACGACAGAAAATAGGGGTAATCAAACTTCTATTTAATCATCTGGTGATTGTTTCAAGCATGTACTGTAATTCAAGATGAAGTCGGAGTTTGAAGTCTTAAGCTAAGTTGCGCGGACTCTTCACTTTCAATGCCGCACCTGTGCCGGATTCTCCAAAAATACACTAGCTTTGGAGAATCCGACATGCACCCGTTGACATTTTTGAAGAGTCCAAGCAACATAGGTCTTAAGAAAATAATGTGACCTTCTTTTACAAACATATTATGCAAATATTTATAGGCCTTTTATTTTGTAGGTGATTGCAAAGCCTGGAAGTGTGAAAACATGCAAGAGATTTGAAGCAGAGATATATGTACTTACGAAGGATGAAGGTGGTCGGCACACTGCCTTCTTCTCAAATTATATGCCTCAGTTTTACATGAGGACTGCCGACATCACCGGCAAAGTGGAGTTGCCGGAAAACATCAAGATGGTTATACCTGGAGATAATGTTACTGCTACTTTTGAACTGATGTCTCCAGTTCCCCTTGATGCAGGTGAGTAAATTATTCAGGCTTTTGGTTTTCTAGGAAAGCAAATATTCTTGTAGAATTTTCTGGTTCTTGTTTTCGATGTTGCTCGGACTCTTCAAAAATGTCAGCGGGTGCGTGTCAGATTCTCCAAAAGTAGAGTATTTTTGGAGAATCCGACATAGGTGCGGCATCAAAAATGAAAGTCCACGCAACATAGCTTATTTTTACCCCCTTGAAGATGGACAATGATATATTCAAAATGTTCATTATCATTAGAGAATTACAATCCGCTCTAGCGGCAGAAGATAGATTTTACAAATCACCTCGCTTTGCGTGGCTGGTGCCACTATGTTGGTCGGACCCTTAAACATGCCGACGAGTGCGTGTCAAATCCTCCAAAAATAGTGTATTTTTGAAGGATCCGACATGGGTACGGCAATTTTTTTGAAAGTCCGAGCAACTTAGATTAATGGTGTCACTGATTCTTACGGTCTCTCTATTGATGTGATAGTCAATCTTATTCTCGAATTAACTGGATTTGCGGTCGTCACAGACCTTGTGCCCCGTAATGCTGCTATGACATCTATATTAACATGGTACCGTCTCTCTGGCCTTATATTAATCAAGATAACGGGGCCGATGAATTCTGTTATCTAACAACTTTGACCAGTCATACAGTTTCTTTTATGCCATTGTGATGATTAGGTCAAGAAAGAGATTTTCTTTGGGATACTAAAGCCAAATATTTTTTATTTGTAACCGTGGTCTCTCAGCCAACTTATGCGCATCTCGACTAATTATAGGGATTACTTGTTACTTACTGCTAGCGCATGTACCGGGTAACATTTTCCCCTAAGGATTGGACAGATGGAAAGAAATCACCTATTGTTTCTTTGACACGCTCTTGGAAAGTAGTACAAATATGTGCTTCATTAGGCTGTGTATCGAGTCCTATGTTGCTCGGACTCTTCAAAAATGTCACGGGTGCGTGTTGGATCCTTCAAAAATAGTGTTATTTTGAGGGATCAGACACGGATGCGACAACATTTTTGGAGAGTCTGAGCAACTTAGATTCCAGTCAAGTAAATTTGTACTTTAGACATGATACTCGGTTTGGAAGAGGGGAGCCTTGGAATTGGAGTAAATTGTAAAGTTGATGTCATGTGACCAAGAGGTCACGGTTCAAGCCGTGGAAATAACCTCTTGCAGAAATGTCGGATAAGGCCGAGCAAAGTAGACCCTTGTGGTCGTCCGGCCCTTCCCCAGACCCGCGCGGTCGCGCACAATTGTGCTTTAGTGCACCGATACTGGATTTACGTGTTTCTTTTTACTCTTTATCTAGTATTGTAGAACGGATCTGATTGTTTGAACACGTTTTTACGCACGAATTTGCAGGGCAACGATTTGCTTTGAGAGAAGGTGGAAGAACAGTTGGCGCCGGAGTTGTTTCGAAAGTAATAAGCTGAGGGTGGTTCATGATTTAGGTTTTTTTTAGGTTCATATTGCCGCACTCGTGTCAGATCCTCCAAAAATGCACTACTTTTGAAGGATCCGACACGTACTCGATGACATTTTTGAAGAGTTCGAGCAACATAGGTTTTCATTTGATGCAGATCCAAGTCTTGTCAATTGAATATCTCTTAGGTTATCAGATTAATACTAACTTTTGTGCCCATAAATCAGATTATTTGGTATTAATAATAATATATATGCCCTTTTGCAATCATCTGGTGTTTAATAGTAAATTTTATGATTTCAACTTCACTTGAACTAATAATAAAGATTTTGAAATACGTTTAAAAAATGAAAAAAGAGACAAATATATCTTCAAACTATGATAAATGGTATGCATATATCCTCCGTCATACTTTGAGTATATATATGCTTCTACGTTAATGAAATGATACGTATATGATCTTCACATAGACGGTAGGGGCATATGTGTACCCAAAGTATGATGGAAGGTATATATATATATATCATTATAGTTTGGGGGTATATTTGTCTCTTTTCCATTTGAATATTTTATTTCAAATGATTAACCCAAACCCACTACCCAACTCGATCTCAATTAAAATTCAAGAGACGCTTATCTAACAGATGTGTTTCCCACCCCTATAACGATATACACACACAATGTAGTAACACACTGTTATCAATATCAAGTAAAGAAAAAAAACCATCAACTCATAACACCCAAAAACAACACCAAATTAATTGAACCACTCACATTTCAATTTTCAGCGAAATTCCATCGAATAAACGCTATCCATTATCGGTCAACACCACTTAGTTACCGTCTCTGTTGAATCGGAAATACCCCACTTGCGAACCATAGTTGCACTCTTTTCTCCGTCCACCTCCGATCTAATCTCCATTCTCTCGAACTAGCAAACACCAGCTAATAGCAGTGACCAATCACTGCAACACCAGCTAATAGCAACGATCAATTACTGCAATTTAATTGAGATTTACTTTTAAGAGAAAAACAAAGAGAGTATCGAATTTGGAGCAAAAAATTAAAGGTCGAATCGAGTTAGATTTGAAATCAAATTTATTACTCTTATGAATGAAACAATATTTATTACCTCACCCCTTGTTGGTTGAGTTTAATTGATTGTATTATTCAATTGTCTTGTATGTCGAATTATCAACATTAATAATATTACATTTTAAACAATTATCTATATTTGCCTTATTTTTCAGGCTAATTCTTCCTTCTTTTTTTCCAATTATTCAGACTATAAATTCTACTTATTATAAACAATTACCTATAATTATCTTTTGAAATAATCTAGTAATATAAAAACTTTAGGTGATTTATTCTCATCTGTTCTAGCCTTGATAAATACCGTTATCCGATACCTATTATTGATGAAAGGTGACAAGTATCTCATAAAATTAATCGAGGTGTGTAAAAACTGACTCAAACATTATGATTATGAAAAAAATAAATGACATAAAATCATAATCACGTATAGGATATTGCATGTTTTTTTGTTCCCCCATGGCATGCTATTATTAAAGTGAAAAAAATTATAAAATACTATACTATATAATTATTAATATATTGATATGATATTTGATTTCTTCTTTTACCCTCCACATTTATTAATTTCCATTCTGAAATAATCTCCAAAAGGATTAAATCTTTATTTACCATTTTAGTAATAAATAAAATCTTCAAAAAGATTATTATATATACATGCGTTAGCATATTAATCTCATTATTAAAAACCCTATTACTCCTCTTAATCATAATATCTTCTCTTGGTAATTTCATAAAACAAAGTCACGATTTGAAGTTTACAGGTTCGAAATTTTGTTGTTGGATTCTAAATAATAATTTTTGTATATTATATTTAATACTATTGAATTTTGAACCAGTAAACTATTTTACATTGGATTTTCATTTTATAGTGAAGTAAGTTTTCTCTATATATATACAAATATCTCCTCGATTTTCGTTCAGAGACGAAGTCAGAATTTGAACTTTAAAAATTTGAAAGTCTTGTTCTTTTTAAGTTGCTGAGTTTTAAATTAATAATCTTTATATATTATATTCGACGAACTTCGTAAGACGTACATAGATTGAACAGAAATTATATTGAATTTCGAACCCGTAAACTATACTTTAGCTTTTGTAAAACCATATTACATAATCTCGAATATTAATATTGTGTGTATATAATTAATTAATTTATATATATATATATATATATTTTTTTTTTCTCTAACTAATTTTTTTTTTTTATAATATTTATCAGTTGTTTATACAGAAGCAATTAATATCAATGGACCGCAACTTTGCAAATATGGTAAGTGAGGAATTATTTTATTCTATAGTTTTTTTTTATATAATCATGATATTCAGACCAACTTTTGTGCACCTCGAGCCTCGACTATTTTCACCGCCTCCCAAAGGCAATAAATACCTTTTTTTTATATATATATATATTCGTAGTTAATTGTAGTAACCCCTCAACTATTTGAAATTACCTTTTTGAAACTCCATTTTATAATATTTTTTTTTTAATTTTTTCACATTTTTGTTCAATTGTTGCGTTGTAGAGTTGCAATTTGAAAGTGAATATCCAGTGTGAGTCATGCCAGAAGAAGATAATGGAAGTGTTGCACTCTATAAGAGGTAATTAATTAATGTATTTTTTTTTAAATATAAATTAGTATGTTATATTGGGTTAATTTATTAATTTTATAAAATAAGTTCTTGATTAATACTTATTATAGAGATTTATATTACCTATTTAAGTTATATATGTAAAGTTGCTGTCATATGATCTTGGAGGTCACTTGTTAAGTCGTAGAAACAGTCTCTTGCATAAATGCAGGGTAAGGTTGCGACTGTGTATAGTAAACTTCACGCATAGTAAAAATTTAGTGCACCGAATTGCCCTAACTTATTGTAAAAAAGAAAAGAGTATAAGTGTGCTGCATTGACTATAGAGTTAAAAAAATTTACTTAAAATCTTTATTCGTTTGGTTGGAAAACAAATTATCTCGGGATTAGTTATTCCACCCTCAAGGAGGGATAAGAAAAACATTACAATCTCGGAATAACTTATCCCTGGATGGGGTATCCCATGCATTTTGTTCCAATCAAACATGGGATAAGCTCCTTTTCTAAATTAATCTCGAGATTAGATATCCGCATCCTTCCTACCAAATGACCCCTTACTATTACTCCTTATGTTTCAATTTATTTAACCTACTTTCCTTTTTTTAGTCTCTTTAAAAAAAGAATAACCCCCTTTTCCTGCAAAATTGAAGTACATTTTGATTTATTTGACATATTGTTAAAGCGACAAGATTCAAAAGTCTTTTTTATTTTCTTAAACTTCGCGCCAAGTCCAAATAGGTCAATCAATTTTTGTCACAAAATTTAGTTAAATAATACTCTGTTCGTTTCAATTTATTTGACCTATATTCTTGTTTAGTCCTCTTAAAAAAGTACGATCTTTAATTCCAACGTCTCACATGACATGTTTAAGACTACAAGGTTCGAAAGTTTTTTTTTATTTTCTTAAACTCAGTGCTAAGTCAAAGTAGATTAATCAATTTAACACGAAGTATTTATGATATTTTGTATTTGACTGACTCTCGATTCTGAATTCGCTTTTTTTTTTTTTTAATGTATATAGGAGTGTATGCAATAACAATAGATGCAGAAAAAGGAATAGCAAATGTTTGTGGAGAAGTGGATCCAAATAGATTGTTATTAGCATTATTAAATTCAGGACAACATGCTGAATTAATAAATGTGAAATTAAATCATCCTTCTATTAGTAATAATCAAAGAAATTATGGCCATATACTATATGGTTATAATAATAATAATAATAATAATAATAATAATAATAATAATAATAATAATAATAATAATAATAATAATAATAATAATAATAATGCACTTGATGGAACCTATGGTTACAATGCATTGGAATGTGAGCCAAACACTTATTATCCTAGTAGAAGAAGAGCCAGGATTGATAATCAACCTTACTATGGGTCGACCTACCACAACTCTCCTCCTTATGATCCCAATCATGAATCATCGTCTTACCTGTATCAACCTCCGTTGATGGATCATGTCATCAGAGAAGAACCTATGAACTGGTGCTGCATTCTGTGATGACGAGGGAGCAGAAGTAGAAGCAGAAGCAGATCATCTGATGTTTAAAGTTCTTAGTATCGAGCTTGTCGTATTTTTGAAATGACGAGTTTAGAATTTACTTTTGTTGAAATTTTAGTATTGGACTCATTGTAGTTTTGAAACATTGGTTCATAGTCTATGTTTTGTTGAAACTTTAGTGATTTTTCATATTTATATCTATGTTATGTGTCTGAAATGTAATGTGTTTGGTTGAACCTAATGATTTGCTTAGTCAATCTTACTATGGTTCGACCTACCATAACTCTCCTCCTTATGATCCTAATCATGAATCGTCGTCCTACCTGTATCGACCTATGCTGATGGATCATGTTTGTAACACCCCGTACTTAATTACGTGCATTAGCCATGGTTATATGTGTTGGAGTATATGTATTGATCATAAGTTAGGTATATATGAGTTTAAGTATGTGTATTGATTATTTTGAGATGGTTCCAAGTGTATAGTTTGATTATATGTGTATAGGAATCGACTTTATTTATACCGAAATTTGCTCGTCGAAGTTTCTATGCGAAGTTTATCGAGTTAGATTTTCAACGATATAAAGATTTCTGAAAACAGATGAGTATCGGATATAAGTGAGCATGTTCAAAACTTGAAAACGGTGGACGCAATGAACAGTAAATGTGCAGAAATTTTCTGCACACAAAAGTACTGCAGCCAAACAGATTTTTGGGTCGACTTTAAACGATCATAACTCCTTGTACAAAATGAACTGTGTGAGCTGCTATATATCGATGAGAAGCCCCGAGAGTCTTCTTTCTAATACAATTGGTTTCACCCAAATCCATTATCGGAGCAAAGAGTTATGGTCGATTTACTTTACCCTATCAAAATAGTCCACCATGGACAGATTCGGATTTACTTAAATTTTAAGGGCAATATGGTCATTTTCCATCACCTCATGGACGAAAATTGGTCATTATATACATATACTTAGCCTCATATCCATCATTTATCATCCACATTATTGAAGAATAAGAAACCCTAGCCTAAGTTCAACTCCAATTATCTTGTGATTCAACCGTAGAAAATCCAAATTGATTCCGTAGTTGTGTTCACCGCCTCGAGGGCTTCGAGAAGCACCCCTTATTTGTGCCAACAGGACTTAGAAATCAAAAGGGCCATTTTATGGTAAGGATGTAAATTATGTTGGTGTTATTTATATGGATATGTATATATATATATATATATATATATATATATATATATATATATATATATATATATATATATATATATATAAATGCATGTGAGCATAAGAAGTATGTTATTTGATTGTTGTTGAAAGATGATTGGGAAATGATGTTGGATTATTCTTGTGCATGGTTGGATTATGTTGAATTGTGAAGGGATTTGGTGTGATGATATGGTATTGAAATGATGATTATATATATATATACACATAAACCTATTGTTCAAGTTGGTTTTTGGAATGCTTTGCAAATATTGGTTGTATGGAATTATGGAAGAGAATTGTGGTGTTGAGTTGCTAATACTAGATGCCAAACATTTCATTGTAGATAAGTGATTTGTAAAGGTGGAAAGTTGTGTTGAATTGGTATCCGAATCTACAACGAGGTATGTAAAGCATACTCTAACGATGTTCTTTGGCATGAAAACACCAATGTTCCATCAAGTAAGATTCCGAGGTTGTCCAAAAACATGTATTGTTCTACATTACCAACGAAGTTGTTTCCATTCTATAAAGTGTCAAAATGTTTCATTGATATACCAAAAGGCTCCTATTTCATTGTTGTGATATTGATGATTCTGAAACACATTGTTGATGTACCAATGAGTCTTTATTACATCGTTATTGTATAGAAGGTCTAGTACTTGGTTCCTATTGATGTATCATTGTTCCAAAGGTACTATATTGGCATGAACACTAATGTAATAATCTCAAAAGCTTTTGAACTAAGTTATTGGAAAGATCTCTTATGTGTGTTACTTGATATACGTGTGGGTGGTAGCTCAGGGGCTTAAGCCTAGCATGGGCCGATCCCTATTTATGTGTTTATGAGTGGTATCCCAGGGGCATAAGCCTAGCATGGGTCGATCCCGTTGATATGTACTGGGGGCAGCCTAATGGTCACAGTACGGTACAGTATTGATTATTGTTAGGTGGTTGGAGGTTCGGGAGGAGGAGGTAATGGCGAAAGATAATTGTAAAGAATGAAATGAACGAATGTATACTGTTCCACAAATGTGTTGAATTCAAGAACCCAATTCAGATTAATGATAATGTTCATGATCCTAAAAGTGTTTATGAAGTGTGGTTCACTTCTATTATGATTTATTCACTTGCATCTGATTTTCTTGATCCCCCATATCACATATGATTATTTACAGCTTTACTATTCACAATATCCCGGCCACCGTTTTATACTTTTGAATGTGCTCGATTATATCCGAAACTTATCCGTTTTTGGAAATCTTTATATCATTGGAAATCTTATTCAATAACCTTCGTATGGAACCATCGACGGGCAAATTCCGGTATAAATAAAGTCGATTCCTATACGCATATAATCAAACTATACACTTGAAACCATCTCAAAATAATCAATACTCATACTTAAACTCATATATACCTAACTTATGATCAATACATATACTCCAACACATATAACCATGGCTAATGCACGTAATTAAGTACGGGGTGTTACATCCTTCCCCCCTTAAGGACATTCGTCCTCGAATGTGAATATAGTTATTTAGCCGAAACAAGTTCGAATTCATAATTGATATTCACGTCATCATATAGATATTATGCATATGTAAAAACTTATTTGTTAGTGTCCCAGTTCCACTCCTCGCACTTCTTTTTCACCGTTGAACAAATAAGGGTATTTCAATTTCATTGCTTCCTCCGCTTCCTATGTAATCTCTTCCCTTTTTTGATTTCTCCAAAGTACTTTCACCGATGCTACTTATTTATTTCTCATCTTCTTAACTTGACGATCTAATATAGAAATAGGCATCTCCTCATAGGTAAGATCTTCTGTTACTTGCACATCTTCAGTGGAAGTAATAAGGGATGGATCTCCGATGCACCTTCGAAGCATCGATACATGAAATACTGGATGCATTGATGAGAGTTCCAAGGGTAGCTCTAATTCATAAGAAACTTGCCCACATCTTCGAATAATCTTATACGGGCCTATATATCGTGGACTCAAATTTCCTTTCTTTCCAAATCTCATCACCCCTTTCATTGGCGATACCCTAAAAAATACCCAATCGCCTAACGAAAATTCTAGCCCTCTTCTTCTACTATCCGCATATGACTTGTGTCGACTTTGGGCTATTTTCAACCGTTGCTGAATCACCTTGACTTTTTCTATGGCTTGATACACAAGATCCGGTCCGAACATAAGAGTTTCACCTGCTTCGAACCATCCTATTGGTGATCTACACTTCCTCCCATATAAAGCTTCATATGGTGTCATTTTGATACTTGAGTGATAGCTATTATTGTAGGCAAACTCAATAAGAGGTAAATGATCATCCCAGCTGCCTTTAAAATCTATAACACATGCTCGTAGCATATCTTCAAGTGTTTGAATGATGCGCTCTGCTTGTCCATCCGTCTGAGGGTGAAAAGCTGTACTCAGATTCACTTGTGTCCCCAAAATCCGTTGGAAAGACTTCCAAAAGTTTGCAGTAAATTGAGTTCCCCGATCTGATATAATAGAAGTTGTCACTCCATGTAATCGGACTATTTCTTTAACATACAACTTCGAATATTCTTCAACTGTGTAAGTAGTCTTAACGGGTAAGAAATGTGCGGATTTAGTAAGCCTATCCACAATCACCCATATAGAATCAAATTTCCGAGCTGTACGAGGCAAACCTGTAACAAAATCCATGTTGATCATGTCCCACTTCCAAATTGGAAGATCTATGCATTGCATATAGCCTCCGGGCTTTTGATGTTCCACTTTAACTCGTTGGCAATTTGGACATTCAGCTACAAATTTTGCGATGTTCCTTTTCATGTCATTCCACCAATATACATCCTTCAAATCTTGATACATTTTGGTTGATCCTGGATGAATGGAATACCTTGAAAAATGTGCCTATGTCATAATCTTCTTTCTTAGCCCGTCTATATCCGGCACACACAATCGGTTTTGGCACTGAAGTACTCCTTCTCACGTAAGCTCAAATGCCTTGGCCGCACCACTTTGAACGTTCTCCTTAAGTTGTAATAAAATAGGATCTGCATATTGCTTCTCTTTCACTTCAGCTACTAATGAAGATTCGCAGCATTATGTACGATAAGCTCTTTGTCCGGAGTTTCAAGAAGGCGAACTCCCAAACTAGCTAACTGGTGAAGATCTTTAATCATCCCTTGCCTTTCTATAGGCGCCATCATAGCCTTATGACTTAACGCATCAGCTACCACATTTGCTTTCCCTGGATGGTACAAGATATCAACATCATAGTCCTTTAATAGTTCAAGCCATCTCCGCTGCCTTAAATTTAGATCCTTCTGATTAAAAATATATTGCAAGCTATTATGGTCAGTATATATATCAACATGAACCCCATACAAGTAGTGGCGCCATATCTTTAAAGCAAAAATAACTGCTGCCAGCTCAAGATCGTGTGTAGGATAATTTTTCTCATGTGGCCGCAATTGTCTAGAAGCATATTCTATTACCTTACCATGCTGCATCAATACACATCCTAAACCAATTCTGGAAGCATCACAATACACTGTATACCCTTCGGTGCCTTCTGGAAGTACCAACACGGGTGTAGAAATCGACTTGTTCTTTAAATCTTGAAAACTCTTCTCACATGCATCATTCCATTGGAATTTGAATGCTTTATGGGTTAGCTTGGTTAAGGGTGCTGAAATGGAAGAAAAGTCTTTAACAAACCTTCTATAATAACCGGCCAACCCGAGAAAACTACGAATCTCCGTAGGCGTTGTGGGCCTTGGCCAGTTCTTCACAGCTTCTATCTTTTGAGCATCAACCTTTATCCCTTCACTAGATACAATATGACCCAAAAATGCCACCGACTTTAACCAAAACTCACATTTAGAGAATTTTGCATAAAGCTTACAATCACAAAGAGTCTGCAATGCCTGTCGTAAGTGATTGACATAGTCCTCTTCTGATCTAGAATAAACTAGAATATCATCTATAAAAACTATCACAAATACATCCAGGAATGGATTAAACACCCTATTCATCAAATCCATAAAAACTGTAGGTGCATTTGTTAGCCCAAATGACATAACTAGAAACTCATAATGACCATACCATGTTCGGAAAGCTGTCTTGGGTATATCCTTCTCTTTGACCCTCACTTGGTGGTAACCTGACCTCAAATCAATCTTAGAAAAACACTTGGCGCCCTATAACTGATCAAATAAATCATCAATTCTTGGGAGAGGATATTTATTCTTAATAGTCACCTTATTCAATTGCCGATAATCAATACACATCCTCAGCGAGCCATCCTTTTTGCGCACAAATAACACTGGTGCTCCCCAGGGGGACATACTAGGCCTTATGAATCCCTTCTCTAGCAAATCTTTCAATTGCTCTCTCAATTCTCGTAATTCTGCGGGGGCCATTCTATACGGAGGAATGGAGATTGGTTGGGTGCCTGGTATTACATCAATACCAAACTCTACTTCTCGTTCAGGAGGCAAACCCGGAAGATCTTCAGGAAATACATCAGGAAATTCATTTACCACTGGTACAATGTGAAGATCTGGTGATTCCGATTCCGTATCGTTTACTCTAACTAAATGACATATGTAGCCCTTGGAAATTATTTTTCTCGCTTTGGAATAAGAAATAAATCTACCTCTTGGTGCGCCAATCTTACCTTGCCATTCAATAACTGCTTCATTAGGAAAATGTAAATACATCTTTTTCGTACAACAGTCAATTTTGGCATAACAAGACGCCAACCAATCCATACCCATTATAACATCAAAATCTACCATTTTTAGTTCTAAAAGATTGGCCATCGTGTCTCGACCACACACAGTTACTACACAATCTTTATAAACTCCTCTAGCAATAATAGATTCCCCAACCGGGGTAGACACTTCCAAAGGTTTATCTAACAATTCAGGGGTTCTTTTGAACTTTCCAGCAATCAAAAGAGTAACATATGATAATGTAGAACCGGGATCAATTAGAGTATATACATCAAATGAAAATATGGATAACGTACCCGTAACCACATATGGGGAAGCCTCTAGATTCTGTCGATCCGCTAAAGCATAAGTGCGATTCTGAGTCCCGCTGGAACTGGCGACTCTTTTTCCATTTCTAGCGTGATCCGCAGGTTGTGCGCCTCTACCAGAATAAGATACCGGTGATGATGATGCAACAGCTGATCCCGAAGGTCGTGCTACGCCACCTGCGCCCTTCGTGGGCATTCTCTCATCATATGCCCCGTCATACCGCACAAAAAACAAACATTTGTTCCCATTCGACATACGCCCATATGATGCTTTCCGTATCTATTACATAACTCTCGAGAAGGTCTCGATTGGATCATGTTCCCTTGCCCATGATAACCCACTGATCGCGAACTATGACCCTCACTTCTTTGCCCAAATTGACTGCCTCTGAACCCCTGATGCTATGGTGGAACACTAGCTGCAGAATAAGAAAATAATGGCCTAGGTGGTCTAGCAAAAAATTGAGGTCTAAAACCTCCCTGTGGCGCCATTTACTGCCCTGTAGATCTGGCCCTCTTAGAATATCCGCTTTTAAATTCCTGTATTCTTTTTCTTTGCCTCTGATCTTCCATTTTCTGTGCAAATGCTTGGATCCTAGCTATATCCATATCTTTATTCAGTGCAGCAATAGTACAATCCCTAACCAAATACGGATCCAATCCATCCACATACCGATGAACTCTGTCATCCATAGTAGCTATAACATTAGGAGCATATCTGGACAAAGAATTAAATCGAAGACTATACTCCCTCACACTTGTATGACCCTGTCGAAGATTTAAGAACTGATTCCCACGGTCCTGACAAGTCTCATATGGAAGATAATGATCAATAAATGCCTCTTTGAACTCTTTCCAAGTAGCTGGGGGTGCATCAATGCCCCTTGATCGTTTTCAGTCTTCATACCAATATATAGCCTCACCTTTGAATCTATACGCGGCTAACTCCACTGTCTCTCTGCCCGATACATGCATCACCTCTAGGGCCCTTTGGATTTGATCAATAAAGTCCTGCGGATCTTCATTAAGATCAGATCCGGTAAAAGTAGGTGGATCCATCTTAAGAAAATCTTGCGTCCGAAGACTAGCCGCCCTATCAGTACCGCTAGAACCCGCGGCAGGAATAGCTTGCCCTTGGACTTGACCGACAACAATTCGAGTCAACAGTTGTACTGCATCCCTCATATCCTGATCAGCAGCATTAACAAGTGGTTCTATGAATGTGGTTCGCCTCCCACTTATTTTATCTGGAGTGGAAGACATTTCAGATACCCGCTCAGCTTGAGCTTCACTCTGATTAACTTGTACAGGTGGTGACTTACTAGTCCTTTCTCCAGCAGCCACATCTACCCGCTCGCCGGTATTCTTACTTCCGGTATCCGGCATTCTTACTGTAATAAGAGAAACAAATGGATTCAGTGGTTAACTATGTCTTCATTTGCTATATAAACTCTATGGCACGATCTATGATCTGAAGAAAAAAAACAATTTCCTAAATGTCCATAGCCTCCTGTTTATAGATGTGGTGCACAACACACCGATAAACAAGACTCTACGTAGACACGGCTTTGTAGACTCACTAGGACAAACATCTCTGATACTACTTTTGTCACGCCCCAAAATCCCATCGGGCCGGACTGGCACCCGAAGCCGAGAAGGCCCGGGAGAACCCGTTCAAATACCTGTACTTTCACTTACATGTCACCAAAAATTTGGGCAGGACTTCGTTACATATAGAAGGGTCTAATTTCCTGTATCAGCACAACACACACAAATATATATATATACATAATACTTGGCCGTCGGGGCCACCACATATACAAATATAACATCACTATATAAACTTACATGACTTTACCCTTCCTTATGTCTACAAAGCCTCTAGGATATACATGACATAACTAGGGTCGGGACAAACCCCCGCCCACACATGACTCCTGTACAATAACAAAACATAAGGAATCGACTCGGAAAGCTCCGAAGCAAACTGGAGCTCACCAATAATAGCTGTATGACCTGGCTCCTATCTATGCTGTGAATGAGCTGAAGCACCTGTGCCTGTAGCATGAAATGCAGGTCCCCGTGAGGGACGTCAGTACGAAATATGTACTGAGTATGTAAAGCTGTAAATAATCATATGTGATATGGGGTCAACTTAAGGAGTTATACTCGTTTTACTTAAGCCTCTCAAAACAGATTTTTAGGGTCAACTTCAAACGATCATAACTCTCTGTACAGGATGGACTGGGTGACCTACTTTATATGAAATGAAAGACCTTTGAATTATCTTTCCAACGATACCAATTTCACCCAAATCTGATATCGGAGCAAAGAGTTATGGCCGATTTACTTTAGCCTGTCAAAACAGTCCACCATGGACAGATTCGGATTTACTTAAATTTTTAAGGGCAATATGGTCATTTTCCATCACCTCATGGACGAAAATTGGTCATTATATACATATAATTAGTCTCATATCCATCAATTATCATCAAATTATTGAAAATAAGAAACCCTATCCTAATTTCAACTCCAATTATCTTGTGATTCAACCATAGAAAATCCAAATTGATTCCGTAGTTGTGTTCACCATCTCGAGGGCTTCGAGAAACACCCCGTATTTATGCCAACAGGTCTTCGAAATCAAAAGGGCCATTTTATAGTAAGGATGTAAATTATGTTGGTGTTATTTATATGGATATGTATATATATATATATATATATATATGCATGTGAGCATAAGAAGTATGTTATGTGATTGTTGTTGAAAGATGATTGGGAAATGATGTTGGATTATGTTGAATTGTGAAGGGATTTGGTGTGATGATGTGGTATTGATGATGTGGTATTGAAATGATAATTATATATATATATATACATACACATAAACCTATTGTTCAAGTTGGTTTTTGGAATGTTTTGCAAATATTGGTTGTATAGAATTATGGAAGAGAATTGTGGTGTTGGGTTGCTAATACTAGATGCCAAACATTTCATTGTAGATAAGTGATTTGTAAAGGCGGAAAGTTGTGTTGAATTGGTATCCGAATCTACAACGAGGTATGTAAAGCATACTCTAACGATGTTCTTTGGCATGAAAACACCAATGTTCCATCAAGTAAGATTCCGAGGTTGTCCCAAAACACGTATTGTTCTACGTTACCAACGAAGTTGCTTCCATTCTATAAAGTGTCAAAATGTTTCATTGATATACCAAAAGGCTCCTATTTCATTGTTGTGATATTGATGATTCTGAAACACATTGTTGATGTACCAATGAGTCTTTATTACATCGTTTTTGTATAGAAGGTCTATTACTTGATTCCTATTGATGTATCATTGTTCCAAAGGTACTATATTGGCATGAACACTAATGTAATAATCTCAAAAGCTTTTGAACTAAGTTATTGGAAAGATCTCTTATGTGTGTTACTTGATATACGTGTGGGTGGTATCCCAGGGGCATAAGCCTAGCATGGGTCGATCCCTATTTATGTGTTTATGGGTGGTATCCCATGGGCATAATCCTAGCATAGGTCGATCTCAGTTGATATGAACTGGGGGCATCCTAATGGTCACAGTACGATACAGTATTGATTATTGTTAGGTGGTTGGAGGTTCGGGAGGAGGAGGTAATGGCGAATGATAATTGTAAAGAATGAAATGAACGAATGTATACCGTTCCACAAATGTGTTTGAATTCTAGAACCCAATTCAGATTAATGATAATGTACATGATCCTAAAAGTGTTTATGAAGTGTGGTTCACTTCTATTATGATTTATTCACTTGCGTCTGATTTTTCTTGATCCCCCATATCACATATGATTATTTACAGCTTTACACACTCAGTACATATTTCGTACTGACGTCCCCTACGGGGACCTGCATTTCATGTTGCAGGCACAGGTACCTCAGCTCATACACCGCACAAGTAGGAGCCAGGTCATACAGCTATTGTTGGTGAGCTCCAGATTGCTTCGGAACTTTCCGAGTCGGTTCCTTATATTTTGTTATTGTACAGGAGTCGTGTGTGGGCGGGGGTTTATCCCGACCCTAGTTATGTCATGTATATCCTAGAGGCTTTGTAGACATAAGGAAGGGTAAAGTCATGGAAGTTTATATAGTAATGTTATATTTGTATATGTGGTGGCCCCGACGGCCAAGTATTATATATATATATATGTGCTGATAAAGGTAATTAGATCCTTCTATATACAACGAAGTGCTGTCCAAATTTGTGGTGACATGTAAGTGAAAGTACAGGTATTTGAATGGGTTCTCCCGGGCCTTCTCGGATTCGGGTGCCAGTCCGGCCCGATGGGATTTTGGGGCGTGACAAAAGTGGTATCAGAGAAGTTCGTCGTAGTGAGTCTACAAAGCTGTGTCTATGTTGAGTCTTATTTATCGGTGTGTACATTTAGGAATTGTTTCTTTTCTTCATGTCTTAGATCGTGCGATAGAGCCTATATTGTATATGAAGTCATAGTTGACCACTTAATCCGTTTGTTTCTCTTATTATAGTAATGATGCCGGTTACCAGAAGCAAGAATACCGGTAAGCAAGTAGATGTGGCTGCCGGAGAGAGGACTAGTAAGTCACCCACTATACCAGCTAATCAAAGTGAGGCTCCAGCTGAGCATGCATCAGAAACTTCCTCCAGTCCGGAAGAAATAAGGGGGAGGAGAACTATATCCCCAGAGCCACCTATTAATGCTGTTGATCAAGATCTTAGAAATGCAGTGCAACTTTTGACTCATATAGTTGCTGGGCAAGTCCAAGGGCAAGTTATTCCTGCCGCAGGTTCTAGCGGTACTGATAGGGCGGCTAGTCTTCGGACACAAGATTTTCTTAAGATGGATCCACCTACTTTTACCGGATCCAATCTTAATGAAGATTTGCAGGACTTTATTGATCAGATCCAAAGGGCCCTAGAGGTGATGCATGTATCGGGCAGAGAGATAGTGGAGTTAGCCGCGTATAGATTCAAAGGTGAGGCTATATATTGGTATGAAGACTGGAAACGGTCAAGGGGCATTGATGCACCCCCAGCTACTTGGAAAGAGTTCAAAGAGGCATTTATTGATCATTATCTTCCATATGAGACTCGTCAGGCCCGTGCGGATCAGTTCTTAAATCTTCGACAGGGTCATACAAATGTGAGGGAGTATAGTCTTCGATTTAATTCTTTGTCCAGATATGCTCCTAATGTTATAGCTACTATGGATAACAGAGTTCATCGGTATGTGGATGGATTGGATCCGTATTTGGTTAGGGATTGTACTATTGCTGCACTGAATAAAGACAGGGATATAGCTAGGATCCAAGCATTTGCACAGAAAATGAAAGATCAGAGGCAAAGAAAAAGAATACAGGAATTTGAAAGCGGATCTTCTAAGAGGGCCAGATCTACAGGGCAGTTTATGGCACCACAGGGAGGTTTTAGACCTCAATTTTCTGCTAGACCACCTAGGCCATTATTTTCTTATTCTGCAGCTAGTGCTCCACCACAGCATCATGGGTTCAGAGGCAGTCAATTTGGGCAAAGAAGTGAGGGTCATAGTTCGCGATCAGTAGGTTATCATGGGCAAGGGAACATGAGCCAATCGAGACCTTCTCGAGAGCTATGTAATCGATGCGGAAAGCATCATAAGGGCATATGTCGAATGGGAACAAATTTTTGTTTTTGGTGTGGTATGACGGGGCATATGATGAGAGAATGCCCACGAAGGGACGCAGGTGGCATAGCACGACCTTCGGGATCAGCTGTTGCATCATCGTCACCGGTATCTTATTCTGGTAGGGGCGCACGACCTGCGGGTCACGCTAGAAATGAAAAAAGAGTCGCCAGTTCCAGCGGGACTCAGAATCGCACTTATGGTTTAGCGGATTGACAGAATCTAGAGGCTTCCCCAGATGTGGTTACGGGTACGTTGTCCATATTTTCATTTGATGTATATGCTTTAATTGATCCCGGTTCTACATTATCATATGTTACTCCTTTGGTTGCTGGAAAGTTCAAAAGAACCCCCGAATTGTTAGAAAAGCCGTTGGAAGTGTCTAACCCGGTTGGGGAATCTATTATTGCTAGAAGAGTTTATAAAGATTGTATAGTAACTGTGTGTGGTCGATACACGATGGCCAATCTTGTGGAACTAGAAATGGTAGATTTTGATGTTATAATGGGTATGGATTGGTTGGCGTCTTGTTATGCCAAAATTAACTGTTGTATGAAAAAGATGTATTTACATTTTCCTGATGAAGCAGTTATTGAATGGCAAGGTAAGATTGGCGCACCAAGAGGTAGATTTATTTCTTATTTCAAAGCGAGAAAAATGATTTCCAAGGGCTACATATGTCATTTAGCTAGAGTAAAGGATACGGAATCGGAATCACCAGATCTTCACACTGTACCAGTGGTAAATGAGTTTCCTGATGTATTCCCTGAAGATCTTCCAGGCTTACCTCCTGAACGAGAAGTAGAGTTTGGTATTGATGTAATACCAGGCACCCAACCAATCTCTATTTCTCCGTATAGAATGGCCCCAGCAGAATTACGAGAATTGAAAGAGCAATTGAAAGATTTGCTAGAGAAGGGATTCATAAGGCCTAGTATGTCCCCTTGGGGAGCACCAGTGTTATTTGTGCGCAAAAAGGATGGCTCGTTGAGGATGTGTATTGATTATCGGCAATTGAATAAGGTGACTATTAAGAATAAATATCCTCTCCCAAGAATTGATGATTTATTTGATCAGTTATAGGGCGCCAAGTGCTTTTCTAAGATTGATTTGAGGTCAGGTTACCACCAACATATACCCAAGACAGCTTTTCGAACACGGTATGGTCATTATGAGTTTCTAGTTATGTCATTTGGGCTAACAAATGCACCTGCAACTTGTATAGATTTGATGAATAGGGTGTTTAAGCCATTCCTGGATGTATTTGTGATAGTTTTTATAGATGATATTCTTGTTTATTCTAGATCAGAAGAGGACCATGCCAATCACTTACGACAGGCATTGCAGACTCTTCGTGATTGTAAGCTTTATGCAAAGTTCTCTAAATGTGAGTTTTGGTTAAAATCGGTGGCATTTTTGGGTCATATTATATCTAGTGAAGAGATAAAGGTTGATGCTCAAAAGATAGAAGCTGTGAAGAACTGGCCAAGGCCCACAACGCCTACGGAGATTTGTAGTTTTCTCGGGTTGGCCGGTTATTATAGAAGGTTTGTTAAAGACTTTTCTTCCATTTCAGCACCCTTAACCAAGCTAACCCATAAAGCATCCAAATTCCAATGGAATGATGCATGTGAGAAGAGTTTTCAAGATTTAAAGAACAAGTTGTTTTCTACACCCGTGTTGGTACTTCCAGAAGGCACCGAAGGGTATACAATGTATTGTGATACTTCCAGAATTGGTTTAGGATGTGTATTGATGTAGCATGGTAAGGTAATAGCATATGTTTCTAGACAATTACGGCCACATGAGAAAAAGTATCCTACACACGATCTTGAGGCAGCAGTTATTTTTGCTTTAAAGATATGGTGCCACTACTTATATAGTGTTCATGTTGATATATATACTGACCATAAGAGCTTGCAATATATTTTTAATCAGAAGGATCTAAATTTAAGGCAGCGGAGATGACTTGAACTATTAAAGAACTATGATGTTGATATCTTGTACCATCTAGGGAAAGCAAATGTGGTAGCTGATGCGTTAAGTCGTAAGGCTATGATGGCGCCTATAGAAAGATAAGGGATGATTAAAGATCTTCACCAGTTAGCTAGTTTGGGAGTTTGCCTTTTTGAAACTCCGGACAAAGAGCTTATCGTACATAATGCTGCAGAATCTTCATTAGTAGCTGAAGTGAAAGAGAAGCAATATGCAGTTATTACAGCTTAAGGAGAACGTTCAAAGTAGTGCGAACAAGGCATTTGAGCTTACGCGAGAAGGAGTACTTCAGTGCCAAAACCGATTGTGTGTGTCGGATGTAGACGGGCTAAGAAAGAAGATTATGACAGAGGCACATTTTTCAAGGTATTCCATTCATCCAGGATCAACCAAAATGTATCAAGATTTGAAGGATGTATATTGGTGGAATAACATGAAAAGGAACATCGCAGAATTTATAACTGAATGTCCAAATTGCCAACGAGTTAAAGTGGAACATCAAAAGCCCGGAGGCTATATGCAATGCATAGATCTTCCAATTTGGAAGTTGGACATGATCAACATGGATTTTGTTATAGGTTTGCCTCGTACAGCTCGAAAATTTGATTTTATATGGGTGATTGTGGATAGGCTTACTAAATCCGCACATTTCTTACCCGTTAAGACCACTTACACAGTTGAAGAATATTCGAAGCTGTATGTTAAAGAAATAGTCCGATTACATGGAGTGCCAACTTCTATTATATCGGATCGGGAAACTCAATTTACCGCAAACTTTTGGAAGTCTTTCCAACGGAGTTTGGGAACACAAGTGAATCTGAGTACAACTTTTCACCCTCAGACGGATGGACAAGTAGAGCGCATCATTCAAACACTTGAAGATATGCTACGAGCATGTGTTATAGATTTTAAAGGCAGCTGGGATGATCATTTACCTCTTATTGAGTTTGCCTACAATAATAGCTATCATTCAAGTATCAAAATGGCACCATATGAAGCTTTATATGGGAGGAAGTGTAGATCACCAATAGGATGGTTCGAAGCGGATGAAACTCTTATGTTCGGACCGGATCTTGTGTATCAAGCCATAGAAAAAGTCAAGGTGATTCAGCAACGGTTGAAAACAGCCCAAAGTCAACACAAGTCATATGCGGATAGTAGAAGAAGAGGGCTAGAGTTTTCGTTAGGCGATTGGGTATTTTTGAAGGTATCGCCAATGAAAGGGGTGATGAGATTTGGCAAGAAAGGAAAGTTGAGTCCACGATATATAGGCCCGTATAAGATTATTCAAAGATGTGGGCAACTTGCTTATGAATTAGAGCTGCCTCAGGAACTCTCATCAGTGCATCCAGTATTTCATGTATCGATGCTTTGAAAGTGCATCGGAAATCCGTCCTTTATTACTTCTACTGAAGATGTGCAAGTAACAGAAGATCTTACCTATGAGGAGATTCCTATTGCTATATTAGATCGTCAAGTTAAGAAGATGAGAAACAAAGAAGTACCATCGGTGAAAGTATTTTGGAGAAATCAACAAAGGGAAGAGATTACACGGGAAGCTGAGGAAGCAATGAAATCTAAGTACCCTCATTTGTTCAAAGATGAAGAGGAAGTTCAAGAAACGAAGTTAGAACATTAACAAGTGAGTTTTTGTTTATATATGCATAGTATTTATGTGATGATGTGAATGTTAATGGTGGACTTGAACTTGTTTTGGTTGAATAACTACGCTAACATTCGAGGACGAATGTCCAAAAGGGGGGAAGGATGTAACACCCCGTATTCAAGTACATGTATTGACGTATTCAAGTACGTGTATTGGTCTTATTTACATGGAATTAATTTTTTATTTTATTTATACCGGAATTTGCCCGTCGATGGTTTCATACGAAGGTTATTGAATAAGCTTTCCAACGATATAAAGATTTCCAAAAACGGATAAGTTTCGGATATAATCGAGCATGTTCAAAACTATAAAACGGTGGCCGGGATGTTGTGAACAGTAAATGTGCAGGAAAATTTCCTGCACACAAACTACTGAGGCCTGCCAGTTTTTTGGGTCAACTTTGAACGATCATAACTCCCTCAATATAATGAACTGGGAGAGATGCGACCTATCAAAAGAAATATCTTTGAGTACTCTTTCCAATGCAATTGGTTTCATCCAAATCCAACATCTGAGTAAGGAGTTATACTCGTTTTACTTCAGCCTCTCAAAACAGATTTTTAGGGTTAACTTCAAACGATCATAACTCCTTGTACAGGACGAACGGGGTGGCCTACTTTATATGAAATGAAATCCCTTTGAATTATCTATCCAAAGATACCAATTTCACCCAAATCCGATATCGGAGCAAAGAGTTATGGCCGATTTACTTTAGCTTGTCAAAACAGTCCACCATGGACAGATTCGGATTTACTTAAATTTTTAAGGGCAATATGGTCATTTTCCATCACCTCATGGATGACAATTGGTCGTTATATACATATAATTAGTCTCATATCCATCAATTATCATCAAATTATTGAAAATAAGAAACCCTAGCCTAATTTCAACTCCAATTATCTTGTGATTCAACCGTAGAAAATCCAAATTGATTCCGTAGTTGTGTTCACCGTCTCGAGGGCTTCGAGAAGCACCCCTTATTTGTGCCAACAGGACTTCGAAATCAAAAGGGCCATTTTATGGTAAGGATGTAAATTATGTTGGTGTTATTTATTTATATATATATATATATATATATATATATATATATATATATATATATATGCATGTGAGCATAAGAAGTATGTTATGTGATTGTTGTTGAAAGATGACTGGGAAATGATGTTGGATTATGTTGAATTGTGAAGGGATTTGGTGTGATGATGTGGTATTGATGATGTGGTATTGAAATGATGATTATATATATATATATATACACATAAACCTACTGTTCAAGTTGGTTTTTGGAATGTTTTGCAAATATTGGTTGTATGGAATTATGGAAGAGAATTGTGGTGTTGGGTTGCTAATACTAGATGCCAAACATTTCATTGTAGATAAGTGATTTGCAAAGGCGGAAAGTTGTGTTGAATTGGTATCCGAATCTACAACGAGGTATGTAAAGCATACTCTAACGATGTTCTTTGGCATGAAAACACCAATGTTCCGTCAAGTAAGATTCCGAGGTTGTCCAAAAACACGTATTGTTCTACGTTACCAACGAAGTTGTTTCCATTCTATAAAGTGTCAAAATGTTTCATTGATATACCAAAAGGCTCCTATTTCATTGTTGTGATATTGATGATTTTGAAACACATTATTGATGTACCAATGAGTCTTTATTACATCGGTATTGTATAGAAGGTCTATTACTTGATTCCTATTGATGTATCATTGTTCCAAAGGTACTATATTGGCATGAACACTAATGTAATAATCTCAAAAGCTTTTGAACTAAGTTATTGGAAAGATCTCTTATGTGTGTTACTTGATATACGTGTGGGTGGTATCCCAGGGGCATAAGCCTAGCATGGGTCGATCCCAGTTGATATGTACTGGGGGCAGCCTAATGGTCACAGTACGATACAGTATTGATTATTGTTAGGTGGTTGGAGGTTCGAGAGGAGGAGGTAATGGCGAATGATAATTGTAAAGAATAAAATGAACGAATGTATACCGTTCCACAAATTGTTTGAATTCTAGAACCCAATTCAGATTAATGATAATGTACATGATCCTAAAAGTGTTTATGAAGTGTGGTTCACTTCTATTATGATTTATTCACTTGCGTCTGATTTTTCTTGATCCCCCATATCACATATGATTATTTACAGCTTTACATACTCAGTACATATTCCGTACTGACGTCCCCCACGGGGACCTGCATTTCATGTTGCAGGCACAGGTACCTCAGCTCATACACCGCACAAGTAGGAGCCAGGTCATACAACTATTGTTGGTGAGCTCCAGATTGCTTCGGAGCTTTCCGAGTCGGTTCCTTATATTTTGTTATTGTACAGGAGTCGTGTGTGGGCGGGGGTTTGTCCTGACCCTAGTTATGTCATGTATATCCTAGAGGCTTTGTAGACATAAGGAAGGGTAAAGTCATGGGAGTTTATATAGTAATGTTATATTCGTATATGTGGTGGCCCCGATGGCCAAGTATTATATATATATATGTGTTGATACAGGTAATTAGATCCTTCTATATGCAACGAAGTGCTGTCCAAATTTGTGGTGACATGTAAGTGAAGGTACAGGTATTTGAACGGGTTCTCCCGGGCCTTCTCGGCTTCGGGTGCCAGTCCGGCCCGATGAAATTTTTGGGCGTGACATGCAGGCACAGGTGCTTTAGCTCATTCACAGCATAGATAGGAGCCAGGTCATACAACTATTGTTGGTGAGCTCCAATTTGCTTCGGAGCTTTCCGAGTCGGTTTCTTATGTTTTGTTATTGTACAGGAGTCATGTGCGGGCGGGGGTTTATCCCGACCCTAGTTATGTCATGTATATCCTAAAGGCTTTGTAGACATAAGGAAGGGTAAAGTTATGGAAGTTTATATAGTGATGTTATATTTGTATATGTGGTGGCCCCGATGGCCAAGTATTATATGTATATATATTTGTGTGTGTTGTGCTGATACAGGTAATTAGACCCTTCTATATACAACGAAGTGCTGTCCAAATTTTTGGTGACATGCAAGTGAAAGTACAGGTATTTGAACGGGTTCTCCCGGGCCTTCTCGGCTTCGGGTGCCAGTCCGGCCAATGGGATTTTGGGGCGTGACAATGTTATGAGAGAAGAACCTATGAACTGGTGCAACATTCTGTGATGATGAGGAAGCAGAAGCAGAAGTAGATCGTCTGATGTTTAAAGTTCTTAGTACTGAACTTGTTGTGTTTTTGAAATGACGGGTTTAGAATTTACCGTTTGTTGAAATTTTAGTATTGGACTCATTGTAGTTTTGAAACATTGGTTCAGAGTCTAGTTTTGTTGAAACTTTAGTGATTTTTCATATTTATATCTATGTTATGTGTTTGAAATGTAATGTGTTTGGTTGAACCTAATGATTTGTTTAGTCAACCTTACTATGGTTCGACCTACCATAACTCTCCTCCTTATGATCCTAATCGTGAATCGTCGTCCTACCTGTATCGACCTATGCTGATGGATCATGTCATCAGAGAAGAACCTATGAACTGGTGCAACATTCTGTGATGACGAGGAAGCAGAAACATATCGTCTGATGTTTAAAGTTCTTAGTACTAAGCTCGTCGTATTTTTGAAACGACGAGTTTAGAATTTACTGTTTGTTGAAATTTTAGTATTGGACTCGTAGTAGTTTTGAAACATTGGTTCAGAGTCTATGTTTTGTTGAAACTTTAGTGATTTTTTATATGTATATCTATGTTATGTGTCTGAAATGTAATGTGTTTGGTTGAACCTAATGATTTTATTTAGTCAACCTTATTATGGTTCGACGTACCGCAACTCTCCTCTTTATGATCCGAGTTGTGAATCATTATCCTATTTGTATTTACCTCTGTCGATGGATCATGTTATCAGAGAAGAGCCTATGAACTGGTGCAGCATTCTGTGATGACGAGGAAGCAGAAGCAGATCGTCTGATATTTAAAGTTCTTAGTATCGAGCTTGCCGTATTTTTGAAATGACGAGTTTAGAATTTACTGTTTGTTGAAATTTTAGTGTTGAATTCGTAGTAGTTTTGAAACATTGGTTCAGAGTCTATGTTTTGTTGATACTTTAGTGATTTTTCATATGTATATCTACATTGATAATAAACCTTACAATGATTCGACCTACCACAACTCTCCTTATGATCCGAGTCGTGAATCATCATCCTATTTGTATCAATCTCTGCTCATGGATCATGTTATCAGAGAAGAATCTATGAACTGGTGCAGTATTCTATGATGATAATTATATAATAAAAATTAGGATTTTAAGGTTCTATATAATTAAGGTTTTTTATTTAATGTATAATTTATTTTCACCACCCCTACTGTTTTTTAATAATACAAATTCCCCCCACTCTAAAATTCGCCGGGTTAACTCCCGGAATCCAATTTTCCGACCAATAACCCGCCGGAACCTAAAATTCCGACCGTAAAATGCGCCGGAGAACTAATTTCCGACCGTAAAATTCCACTGGAATTCAATTTTACGACCTGAAAAACCGTCGGAATTCAAATTTTCGACCAACAAAACCTGACGAAATTCATTTTTTCGACCGGAAAACCCACTGGAATAGAATTCCCGACCGTAAAATCCCACCGGAATTCAATTTTTTCGACCGGAATTCAAATTTTCCACCTGGAAATACCGCCGGAATTCAATTTTCCGACCGGAGAAGCGATGGAAACGGCGACGGTAAACTCAATTCAATACGACAGAGTGAAAGAGCTTACGAAATTAGCTCAGGAGAGAAACATTGATCCATTAATATGGAGTATGCAACTTTCTTCAATGCTCAGCTCCGCCGGAATCTCTTTGCCGTCGATTGAAGTCGGTGAAATTCTGGTATCACATATTTGTTGGTGTAATAATGTACCTAATGCTTGGAAACTTTTAGAGAAAGCTTTGATGGTTAGAATTGTTCCTCCTTTGTTCGTTCTCGCTCTTCTCTCCACTAGGTCATTTTTCTTTCCCTTACAATTGTTTTTTTTTCTTTTTCAAATTTTGTTGCTTTTTATATTTATCAAATCGAATTCATCGTAATTTAACTGGTAAAGTTGTTGTCATGTGATCAGTAGGCTCGTGTAAAGTTGTTGCCATTTCATTTTTTTTTTCAAATTTTGTAGCTTTTATTTGTATGGAATCGATAGAGTTGTTGTCGTGTGATTAGGATGTCACGGGTGCAAGTCTCTTGTATAAATGCAGGGTAAGGCTGTGTACGATAGATATTTTTGGTCTTGTACTTCCTCGAACCCCGTGCATAGTGGGAGAACCCGCCGGGATTCAATTTTTTGATTGGGAAAACCCGTTGGAATCCAATTTTTCGATCGGCAAAGCTATGGAAATGATGACCGTGAACTCAATTCAATACGACAGACTGAAAGAGCTAACGAGATTAGCTCAGGAAAGGAACACCGATCCATTACTATGCAACATTCCTCAACCCTCAATTTCGTTGGAATCTCTTTAACGTCGGTCAAAGTCGGAGAAATTCTGGTATCTCATATTTGTTGGTGTAATAATGTTCCCAATGCTTGGAAACTTCTAAAGAAAGCTTTGATGGTTAGACTTGTTCCTCCTTTGTTCGTTCTCGCCCTTCTCTCCACTAGGTCATTTTTCTTTCCCTTGCAATTGTTAGTTTTTTCCAAATTTTGTTGTTTTTTGTTTTATGGAAATGATTTCGTGTAATTTAACTGGTAAAGTTGTTGCCATATGATCAGGAGGCTCGAGTTAAGTTGTTGCTATTTCATATTTTTTTTCAAATTTTGTAGCTTTTATTTGTATGGAATTGATTAGAGTTCCTTTCATGTGATCAGGAGGTCACGGGTTTGTCTCTTGCAGAAATGCAGGGTAAGGCTGTGTACGATAGATATTTCAGTCTTGTACTTCCTCGAACCCTGTGCATAGTGGGAGAACCAGCGCGGAATCCAATTTTTTGATCTAAAACCTGCCGGAATCCAATTTTTCGATCGGCAAAGCTATGGAAATGGGGACTGTGAACTCAATTCAATACGACAGAGTGAAAGAGCTAATAGAATTAGCTCAGGAAAGGAACACCGATCCATTAAATGGACTATGCAACTTTCCTTCAGCCCTCAATTCCGGCGGGATCTCTTTAACGTCGATTGAAGTTGGTGAAATTTTGGTATCACATATTTGTTGGTGTAATAATGTACCTAATGCTTGGAAACTTTTAGAGAAAACTTTGATGGTTAGAATTGTTCCTCCTTTGTTCGTTCTCGCTCTTCTCTCCACTAGGTCATTGTTCTTTCCCTTACAATTGTTATTTTTTTTTCAAATTTTGTTGCTTTTTGTTTTTATCGAATTGATTTCGTCGTAAATTAACTGGTAAAGTTGTTGCCATATGATGAGGAGGCTCGAGTAAAGTTGTTGCCATTTCATATTTTTTTTTCTTCAAATTTTGTAGCTTTTATTTGTATGGAATTGATTAGAGTTGTTGTCGTGTGATCAGGAGGTCACGGGTGCAAGTCTCTTGCAGAAATGCAGGGTAAGGCTGTGTACGATAGACATTTCGGTCTTGTACTTCCTTGAACCCTATGCATAGTGGGAGAACCCGCCGAGATCCAATTTTTCGATTGGGAAAACCCGCTGGAATCTAATTTTTCGATTGGCAAATCTATGGAAATGGGGACTGTGAACTCAATTCAATACGACAGAGTGAAAGAGCTAATGAAATTAGCTTAAGAAAGGAACACCAACTGGTTAAATGGACTATGCAACTTTCCATCAGCCCTCAATTCCGGCGGAATCTCTTTAACATCGATCGAAGTCGGAGAAATTCTGGTATCTAATAGTTGTTGGTGTAATAATGTTCCCAATGCTTGGAAACTTAAAGAGAAAGCTTTGGCGGTTAGAATCATTCCTCCTTTGTTTGTTCTCGCCCATCTCTCCACTAGGTCATTTTTCTTCCCTTACAATTGTTATTTTATTAAAAAAATTGTTGCTTTTTATTTTTATGGAATCGATTTCGTCATAATTTACCTGGTAAAGTTGTTGTCATGTGATCAGAAGGTTACGTGTTCAGCATGTGGTAAAGTTGTTGCCATGTGATCAGGAGGTTATGTGTTCAGCATGTGGTAAAGTTGTTGCCATGTCAATTTTTTTTTTCAAATTTTGTAGCTTTTATTTGTATGGAATTGACTGGAGTTGCAGTCATGTGATCAGGAGATCACAGGTTCAAGTCTCTTGTAGAAATGCGAGGTAAGGCTGTGTTATGATAGACATTTTTTGTCTTGTACTTACTCGAACTCCATGCTTGTGGGAGAACCCGCCGGGATCCAATTTTTCAATTGGGAAAATCGTTGGAATTCAATTTTACGATCGACAAAGCTATGGAAATGACGATCGTGAACTCAATTCAATTCGACATAATGGAAGAGCTAACAAAATTAGCTCAGGAAAGGAACACCAATCCATTAATATGGACTATGCAACTTTCCTCAACCATCAATTTCGGCGGAATCTCTTTAACGTCGATCGAAGTCGGAGAAATCCTGATATCTCATATTTGTTGCTGTAATAATGTTCCCAGTGCCTGGAAACTTTAAGAAAAAGCCTTGGCGGTTAGAATCGTTCCTCCTTTATTTGTTCTCGCGCTTCTCTCCACTAGGTCATTTTTCTTCCCCTTACACTTATCAGATTTTGTAGCTTTTATTTTTATGTAATAGAATTTTTTGATTGTTACTTAAATTTTACTGTACCTTATTGTTAAGTTCCATCATTAGATAACGACGAAAAGTCTCATTTTATGTTGTTGTCATGTGTTCTGCAGAAATGCAGGGTAAGGCTGTGTACAATAGACATTTGTTATTCGGTCCTTCCCTAAATCCCATGCATTGTGGGAGCTTTATGGTGTGTTTGGATGGTTGTTACCTATGGTATTGTATTGTGTTTAAATGCCATGTTTCTTATGATTGTTACTTAGGTTTTATTGTATCATATCATTAAGTTTCATGATTGTGCCATGTTTCTTATGATTGTTACTTAAGTTATATTGTATCATATCATTAAGTTTCATGATTAAGTAACGACAAAAAGCCCCATTTTATATAACAAAATTGGTTCAGGAAAGAAACACGGATCCATTAATATGGACTATGCAACTTTCCTCAACTCCCAGTTCCGTCGGAATCTCTTTGCCGTTGATCGAAGTCGGAGAAATTCTGGTATCTCATATTTGTTTGGTTTAATAATGTTCCTAATGCTTGGAAACTTCTAGAGAAAGCTTTGACGGTTAGAATTGTTCCTCTTTTGTTCGTTCTCGCCCTTCTCTCCACTAGGTCATATTTCTTTCCCTTACAATTGTTATTTTTTTCAAATTTTGTTGCTTTTATTTTTATGGAATTGATTTCTTCATAATTTAACTGGTAAAGTTGTTGCCATGTGATTAGAGTGTTACGTGTTCAGGCCTATAGTAAAGATGTCGCCATGTAATTTTTTATCCAAATTTTGTAGCTTTTATTTGTATAGAATTGCGTAGAGTTGCTGTCATGTGATCAGGAGGTCATAGGTTCAAGTCTCTTGCAGAAATGCTGGGTAAGGCTGTGTACGATAGACATTTTTGGTCTTGTACTTCCTCGAAACCCATGCATAGTGGGAGAATCTGTCGGGACCCAATTTTTCCATCTTGAAAACCTGCCGGAGTCCAATTTCCCGATCGGCAAAGCTGTGGAAATGGTGACCGTGAACTCAATTCCATACCACAGAGTGAAGAGCTAATGAAACTAGCTCAGGAAAGGAACAACGATCCGTTAATATGGACTGTGAAACTTTTCTTGACCCTCAATTCCGGCGGAATCTCTTTAACGCTGATCGAAGTCGGAGAAATTTCGATATCTCATATTTGTTGGTGTAATAATGTTCCCAATGCTTGGAAACTTTAAGAGAAAGTTTTGACGGTTAGAATCATTCCTCCTTTGTTCGTTCTCGCCCTTTTCTCCGCTAGGTCATTTTTCTTCCCCTTACAATTATCAAATTTTGTAGCTTTTATTTTATGTAATGTAATTTTGTTCTGATAGGAAGACGTGGGGATAGTAAGGGTAGGCTGAGGGTTGGGTCTTGGAATATAGGGACCCTTCAGGGTAAGTCCATAGAGCTTGTGAAGATTCTTAGAAAGAGGAGGATTAATATTGCGTGTGTTCAAGAGACCAAGTGGGTAGGGTCTTAAGGCTAGGGATGTGGATAGTTACAAGCTGTGGTACTCTGGGAGCGAGAGGCATAGGAATGGAGTTGGCATCTTAGTAGATGGAGAGCTTAGGGATCAGGTAGTAGAGGTGAAGAGGATCAACGACAGGTTGATGACTATTAAGTTGGTCATTCGGGGGTTTACCCTGAACGTGTGTAGTGCTTATGCGCCGCAAGTGGGCTCGGAGGGGGAGGAGAAGAGGCGGTTTTGGGAGGCTTTGGATGAGGTGGTGAGAGGCGTGCCTAGCTCGGAGAAGATTGTTGTAGCAGGAGATTTCAACGGGCACATCGGGGCGTTACCGGGAGGCTTTGGTGATGTGCATGGTGGTTTTGGTTTTGGGGAAAGAAATGAAGAGGGGGCTACTCTATTGGATTTCGCGAGGTCCTTTGGGCTGGTGGTGGTGAACTCGGGCTTCCCGAAGAAGGACGACCACCTGATCACCTTTCGAAGCGCGATAGCCAAGACCCAGATTGACTTTTTGTTGCTTAGGAAAGGGGATAGAGTGTTGTGTAAGGACTGTAAGGTCATCCCGAGTGAGAGCCTTTCGACCCAGCATAGGCTCTTGGTTATGGATTTGGGTATAAAGAAGAATAGAAAGAGGAGGGGCGAGGAGTGTCGACCTAGAATTAAGTGGGGCGGCTTGACGCCAGTGAATGCGTGGGAGATAGGGGAGAAGTTGGCGGGAATGGGGGGTGTGGGAGTGTAGGGGGGACGTGGATAGTATGTGGGATAGGGTGGCTAGGTGCATCAGGGAGAATGCAAGTGAGGTGTTGGGTGTTTTTAGGGGCCGGGCTGGTCATCATCGGGGGGATTGGTGGTGGAATGAAGAGGTTAAGAAGAAAGTGGGGACCAAGAAAGAGGCGTATGATAAGTTGGTTGAGAGTAAGGACGAAGAAGAGAAGCGGGTGAACAGGAAAGAGTACAAGCTAGCTAAGAAGGAGGCTAAGTTAGCAGTTACGGCGGCTAAGACGACCGCTTTTGAGAGCTTGTATGCAGGGTTATAGGGGAAAGGAGGGGAGAAAAAGTTGTTTAGACTCGCTAAGGCTAGGGAGAGGAAGGGTCGTGACCTCGACCAGGTGAGGTGCATTAAGGGGGAGGACGGTACAGTGCTGGTGGAGGACGGCCACATTAAGAATAGATGGCAGTCGTACTTTCATAGGCTCTTGAATGACATAGGGGATAAAGCTATTGTGTTAGGGGAGCTGGAGCACTCAGAGGAGCGTCGGGATTTTAGTTATTGTAGACGTTTTAAGGTAGAAGAAGTTAGAGAGGCTGTTCGCAGGATGCGAAGGGGTAGGGCGACGGGGCCAGATGAGATACCGATGGAGTTTTGGAAGTTCGCTGGGGAGGCTGGTGTAAGGTGGTTGACTGGATTGTTTAACGAAATCTTCAAGACGGCAAAAATGCTCGAGGCTTGGAGGTGGAGTACCATGATCCCTCTCTATAAGAATAAGGGTGACATCCAGAGTTGCAATAACTATAGGGGGATTAAGTTATTGAGTCACTCTATGAAGATTTGGGAGAGAGTGGTCGAGGTGAGGATGAGACGGATAGTGTCTATTTCGGAAAACCAGTTTAGATTTATGCCTGGCCGCTCGACGACGGAGGCAATTCACCTGGTACGGAGGCTGGTGGAACAGTATAGGGAAAGGAAGAAGGACCTGCACATTATGTTTATCGACCTGGAGAAGGCATACGATAAAGTCCCCAGGGAGGTGCTTTGGAGATGCTTGGAGGTGAGTGGAGTCCCGATGGCGTATATCAGAGCAATAAAGGACATGTATGATGGAGCGAAAACTCAGGTGAGGACGGCGGGAGGAGACTCAGAGCATTTCACTGTCTTGACAGGATTGCATCAGGGATCTACTCTTAGTCCCTTTTTGTTTGCTTTGGTGATGGATGTGTTGACGCGGCATATCCAAGGGGAGGTGCCTTGGTGTATGCTTTTTGCAGATGATGTAGTTTTGATTGATGAGACGCGAGGGGGTGTGAATGACAAATTAGAGGTGTGGAGACGAACGCTTGAGTCTAAAGGGTTCAGGTTGAGCAGAAGCAAGACAGAGTATTTGGAATGCAAGTTTAATGACGTGAGGCTGGAGAATAGGGTGGTAGTGAAGTTGGAATCATAGGAGGTATGTAAGAGGGATAATTTCAATTATCTCGGGTCCGTGATCCAGGGTAACGACGAGATTGACGAGGATGTCTCGCACCGTATTGGGGCGGGATGGATGAAGTGGAAGCTCGCGTCGGGGGTGTTGTGTGATAAGAAGGTGCCGCCCAAGCTTAAAAGCAAATTCTACAGGGCGGTAGTCCGTTCGGCCATGTTGTATGGAGCGGAGTGTTGGCCAGTTAAGAACTCCCACATCCAAAAAATGAAGGTGGCAGAAATGCGGATGTTGCGTTGGATGTGTGGGCTGACTAGAGGGGATAGAGTTCGGAATGAGATTATCAGGGAGAAGGTTGGTGTGACCCCAGTGGAGTATAAGATGCGTGAGGTCCGATTGACATGGTTCGGACACGTGATGAGGAGGGGCAGGGATGCCCCGGTTCGTAGGTGTGAGAGGCTAGCGTTGGATGGTTTTAGGCGGGGTAGGGGTAGGCCGAAAAAGTACTGGGGTGAGGTGATTAGGCGGGACATGGAGCAGTTACAGCTCACTGAGGACATGACCCTAGCTAGGAAGATCTGGAGGACGCGAATTAGGGCAGAAGGCTAGGGTCAGTTTGGGTCGCTAGGGTAGGGAATTACTTGGTGGGGGTATTATTCTTGTTATGGTACCTTGTTCCATATTTTATTACGAATCTGTGTGCTTTTCCCTGTTTTTATTACTTATGGGTGCCGTATTTATGTTATGAAATCTTGTTCTGTGCTTTACTATGTATTTGTGCGGTATCTCGTGTCTTGAGCCGGGGGTCTATCGGAAACAGCCGGTATGGACTGCGTATATCTTACCCCCCCAGACCCCACTAGGTGGGAGTACACTGGGTTTGTTGTTGTTGTTGTTGTAATTTTGTTCTGATTGTTACTTAAATTTTATTGTACCATATTGTTAAGTTCCATTATTAGATAACGACGAAAAGTCTCATTTTATGTTGCTGTCATGTGATTAGGAGGTCACGAGTTCAAGTCTCTTGCAGAAATGCAGGGTAAGGCTATGTACAATAGACACTTGTTGTCTGGTCCTTTCTTGAATCCCACGCATAGTGGGAGCTTTATGGTGTGTTTGGATGGTTGTTACCTATGGTATTGTATTATGTTGTTAGTTCAAATGCCATTTTTTTTTATTGTTACTTAAATTTTATTGTATCGTATCATTAAGTTTCATTATTAAGTAACGACGAATAGTCCCACTTTTATGTAACAAAATTGGTTCAGGAAAGAAACACAGATCCATTAATATGGACTATGCAACTTTCTTGAACCCCAGTTCCGTCGGAAACTGTTTGCCATTGATCGAAGTCGGATAAATTATGGTATCTCAAATTTGTTTGTCTAATAATGTTCCTAATGCTTGGAAACTTGTAGAAAAAGCTTTGACAGTTAGAATTGTTCCTCGTTGTTCATTTTCGCCCTTCTCTCCACTAGGTCATTCTCTTTCCTTTCAATTATTGTTGCTTTTATTTTACGGTAAAGTTGTTGTCATGTGATTAGGAGGTTACAGGTTGAAGTCTCTTGCAGAAATGCAAGGTAAGGTTGTGTACAATAGACACTTCTAGTCTTGCCTTTTCCTGAATCCCGTGCATAGTGAAAGTTTTAGTGCATCGAGCTGCCTTTAGGCACTTGTGATTCTGTCCTTCCTCGAACCCCATGCATAGTAGTAGCTTTAGTGTACCGATTTTTGTTTCGATAACCATGGTGTTTGGGCTAGCTTTCGTGCCCCTCAACTAAATCCACATCTATGGGATATCAGAATCTAGTTTCCTCCGGAGAAGCTATGGAAACGGAAACCGTACACTCAAGTCAATGGGACAGAGTGAAGGAGCTAACGAAATTAGCCCAGGAAAGAAACACCGATCCATTAATATGGACTATGCAACTTTCCTCAACCCTCAACTCCGTCGGAATCACTCTGCCGCCGATCGACATCGGAAAAATTCTGGTATCTTATATTTGTTGGTCTAATAATGTTCCTAATGCTTGGAAACTTTTTGAGAAAGCTTTGACGGCCTACTTTGTTCGTTCACGCCTTTCTCTTCACTAGGTCATTTTTCTTTTCGTTCAATTTTTGTAGCTTTTATTTTCAAGGAATTGATTCAAGTCTCTTGCAAAAATGCTGGGAAAGGCTGTGTACAATAAACACCTGTGGTCATGTACTTCCTCGAATCCCGTGCATATTGGGAGTTTTAGTGAACTGAGCTGTCACTTTTTTCTAAAAGCGTGGTGTCCGAGCGAACTTTCTCACACCTCGACTAAATCCATATCCATAGGGTACCTGCTACCGGTCGCATTGAGGAACATGTACTAGGGTTATGTGCAACTCGTTAGATCATGAGCTAGCAGCCTGGCACAAATGAAAGAAAACGACTTCTATAGTATCAATGATTAGTACCGATGAATGGGTTAGGATGGAAAAGGAATTCCATTCACTATTTAAAAAACTCTATTAATATCCTTCTATTGTGTATGAATTTTATGGTTTCTATAGGTGTAAATCCAATCACCACATTATGTAACTCTGTCCACCAAGGCTAAGACAGGGATAGATGTGAAAAATCACCAGGTGTTTTTTTTCCTATGCTGGGATTTGAACTTTAGCCCTCAGGATTTCCACCTACATTCATCACGAGGCCACACCCTTGAGTGCTCGACCTTTTTTTCTTCTTTTTGATTCCGTCTTGAATAACAACAACAACAACATACCCAGTGTACTCCCACAAAGAGGGTAAAAAAGGAAAATTGCATTAGGTTGATGGCTGGCCTAAATTTGTTTTTTAAAAAGTTTGATCACCAATTTGAAATGGATTTGAATAGAGCAGAATATCCATTATTGGGGCATTTGAGTCATAATTAATTGATTGATTTATTAAGTTTATCAGAAATTGTCTCTCTACCTCCCAAGTTACAGGGAAGGTCAACCTACATTGTACACCTCCAGAACCTACTTGTGGGTACACAGGATATGTTGTTGTTGTTGTTGTTGGGTGCTGGCATTGGGACTTGACTATATCTGTTGTTCCTTGTGCCTTGATTATTGTATTGTTTTGTTGTAGTTTCTGTTCTGTTACAATAACAGTTACTATTACTATCAGCTATTTTTGTTATTATCTACTGTTTCTTGTACTTCTGTTACTTCTTTTTCTAGATTGTTCTTCCTTGAGCCGAGGGTCTATTGGAAACAATGTCTCTCTCTACCTCTGAGGTAGGGGTAAAAGTGTGGGTACACACTACCCTCCCCAGACCCCACTTGTGGGATTACACTGGGTATGTTTGTTATGGTATTTATTGAGTCTATTTTATTGCATTAACTTTATCTCTACTTGTGTATTACAGAGTAATTCCTGCTCGAAGGAGCTATCCTATGGGATACAGGCTGTATATGGAACTTCTAAAAAGATATGCTTTTTCATTACCATCTCTAGTTAATGGTCCAAATTATCGAAAGTACGTTTCATTCTCCTATTTCAAGTCATTTTCTTGTATTCTCTTTAGTTTGATCCATAAGAACAACTTTTTTCTTTTGTTAGGTGCTTTAGCTGTTACTGTCTTTTCTTTTTACTTAGACTATCATATTATTTTGTTGCAATTAATATCCTGATACTATCTTCTGTTTAGTTTTTGTTACTATCCTCTCTGCCATTTCTTGTACTTCTATTACCTTTGTTTTGGGGCTGCTTTGGACTATTTTTCGCTTGAGCCAAGGGTCTATATGGGTAAGGTCTCTTCTTTGGTCCTACTATCAAGTACTATATAATGTCCCAAAAACTAAAAATGGAGGTTGTGTAATGTTTTACTATTCCAACTCAACACAATAAAGTGGAAATGAACTGATAGATTGGATTTCACCACTCGACTGGATTACAAAGGAAATATAGAATCAACGAAACAGTAAAAGAGAAACTGAGCATACTGCATTTTCTACCACTACTTCATATTCATAGCTAGGTCTTGTTTCTTCCAGATTCTTCTTCACTTTTCACGCACTCCTTGTCCAGGCTTCCAAACAAGATCGTTGTTGGAAGTTTGCACATTCTCATGCTTATCACTGGGCTTCTTCTGCTAAGGTGTTCATAACAGTTTGAATTTTTTTGGACACGATGGCTCATGTCTTCAGTGTTTACTAATTCCTTGGACACTCATTGAATCTTCAAATTGTAACAGCACAGTCTATGATGTGTCCTAGAGTATTATCTACGTTTCTATTAAAGTACTAATTTGGCATAACTCTTTTTTGCCAGTAGTCTCTTTTTGTCAACGGAGATTTTGTTCCTTTTCTGGTTTTCTGTATCTTCTATTTTTCTTTCAGAGCGAGGTCCTGTAAATTTATGCCTCAATCTGTCGTGCAAATTCTATCTCAAGTGAAATTTCTTGGAGATATTCTTTCATTGCATGGTCCGGTGATGTTTGTCCTCCTATATTTCATGGAGGTAAACAGATGTCCATGTGGATGAAAACTAATACTAATATTCATGATTGATTTCCTTCTCAAAAAAAAAATAAAAAAATTCAAAAAAGTATTCATGATTGATTCAAATTTCCCAAATTGATCATTGTTTTGAAGCTCGTTTAATTTTTTGTGGATGAAGTTCAATAGAAGAGTTAACATGTTTGGAGGTTCTATTGCAGGATTATGGAATCGATAAATGATACTCTTCATCTTTCCCGGATATTTGAACTCCAGGGATCTGAAAGTGGAAAGCATGTCATTGAATATGTTTTCACGGTTGTATGGCAGTTACTTGATGCCTCTCTTGATGATGAGGGATTGCTGGCACTGACTGTTGAAAAGAAATCTATGTGGCCAGTTGCAACTCAAGAAATGGAAATCAGCAATCGTGATGATTTGGCTGGGAAAAGAGTTGAACATCGTGAAGGATTATGTAGAATGAACACTGTACTGGCTATTGAAATAATTGGCGAACTTTTTGGGGACAAACTGACATCCATGATTCTTTACTTGGCACGTAGGAACATGTAAGATTACAGTGCTTCCTTCATTAAGTCCTGTGCTGCATCAAATATCAACATGTCTATTACTAATGCTTTGTTTCTCACAGTTCTGTTGAGCTATGAAAAGAGAAGTAGTGCTTAAACAAAATGCTCACTATGCTAGCCTAAGGGATGTTATTGGCAGCTAAACATGCATTAATTTCTTTCTTTAGGCCCACACATTGGGATTCTTTCATGCAGCACTTACAACTTCTAGTGTCAAACTCGTCAGCTCTAAGAAACTCTAAGATTATTTGTCCTGAGGCTTTGATACTGTTGATATCCAAAAACCGTGGAGTCCGCTCCAGAGAATGCATAACAAGCTCACGGAAATTTCTTCATGCTGTTATGGCGTCTGGATCACTTGTGTTTTCTGCTAGTCGTGGTGATGATGCTAGTGCATCAGTTCTCTGGCTACCCATTGATCTCTTTCTAGAAGATACCATGGATGGGACACAGGTGGCAGCTACAAGTGCTGCTGACACCCTTGCAGGTAAATACTGTAGTCAATGGTCTAAGTTATTCAATATACCCTGTTCTGACCTGCCAAACTGGAGTTATCATGCAGGTCTGGTAAAGGCTCTGCAGGCAGTTAACTTTACTTCGTGGAGGAACACATTTTTTGGATTGTGGATTTCAGCCCTAAGGCTTGTTAATAGAGTAAGAATCAATGAAGAATTCCCTTCTTTCATCAGCTTTATCCAGGTTGCTAGATGACAGAAAAAATATTCTTTCTATTCGTCCCGCCATTTCCATCTTCAGCTCTAGGTCTTCTTTCTTAACATGATTTTTCTCATAAATGCCTGCTAGTTTCAAACTTCTGTACACCAATCTAATTTATTAGTTAAGGACTAACTATAGGGTTTCCTTCTTCCTTTGTATAGAAGGTTAAATGAAACTTTTTATCAGATTTGAAACTGTAGTTAAGTATTTTAGCTGGTAAAATTTAATGCTAGCTTCATTGTCGATATTGAAAATATACTAAATAACTGCTTTTGGTGAATATAGGAAAGGGATCCCAGTGAGGGACCAGTACCTCGTCTTGATACTTGCTTATGCTTATTGTTGTCTATTACACCGCTAGCAATTACCAACATTATTAAAGAAGGAGAAAATGAAGGCAGCTCCAGTGATCAAAGAACAGAGGCCACAGGAGAACGTCGTCAGGCCTTGGTTTCTAGCTTACAGCAACTGTATGATTATGAAGGCTTGTTGAACCCACCATTGCCTGCAATTCCTTTGGCAAACCAAGCTACTTTGAAAGCAATGATGTTCCTCTCAGGGATAAGTGGGGGCAATGAATATTTTGATGGGATGAGATTGAATGACATACCTGTCAATTGCGGTGAGTCCAGTAGATTTCACTGTGTTGTGTCGGCCTTTATCAGTTGCTGCCTGGATCCTATCTTGTAGTCTTTTCAATTTGACTAAGTTTGAGATTTGCTTCCTCTTTGTTCCCACACATATTTGCTTTCTCTTTGTTCCCACAACCGCACCATGTGGTTGGTGACCTTTTTGAGAATGTTTTTACCTCTCTCAGCTACACCTTCACCCTTCACCCTTCACCCTCGCCTTTGTTTAGTTTTAATTTTTTTGGGCAGATTGCTTTCAGACTATATGTTGGAAAAATCTAATCCATCTAGTGCATCTCTTATTATTATTATTATTATTGGGGGTTGAACTGAGCCAAAATTTTTGTAACTGCTGCAAGGAGATTATGAAGAAGGGGGACTAGGTCAAAAACTTCTTTACAATAGGCAAAAACAATTGATTAGTTAGTTGCACCAAATTTCCATCTAATGTACAAAACAATCAGTGGCAAAAAACAAAAAGCTTCAAGGTGGCTCATAGACAAGTCTATTTGGTCCTTTTTTCTCGATCCGAAATTAACTCTTATATGCATAGATATTTTGTACCGGTAGTGTATGCTAATCATTTGTAATTATTTATAGCTGGGAACTTGTGGCACCTTATTGTTGAGGCTTGCATTGCTAGAAACATTTTGGATACGTCTGCTTATTTATGGCCGGGATACGTAAAAGGTCAATGCAATCAAGTGCCTTGTAACATGTCAGGCCCATCGCCAAGCTGGTCATCATTGATGAAGGGGTCTCTCCTAACTCCCCCAATGGTCAGTGTATTGGTTTCAACACCTGCTTCAAGGTATGACATATGTTGACAGTAAGAAATTTTTTTCTTTATTTTGGGTTTGCTCACGTCATGCCATCATCTGCCAAGGTTAGTTGGTCCATGCAGTAGAGGTCATTCCCCAGTGCCACTGCTTAATGTGGCCGTTTTTAATTTCAAATTAGGAGTTTTCATACATATCAGAGTTACAACAACAACAACAACAACAAATCCAGTGTATTCCCACAAAGTGGGGTCTGGGGAGGGTAAGATGTACGCAGTCCATACCGCTACCTCCGAAGAAGTAGAGAGGCTGTTTCCGATAGACCCCCGGCTCAAGATAAAGAATAATAAACAAGGAGGAAGGATGACACAATGGAAAAAACAAGAATAAGAAATAATAGAAATGAAACCAGAGAAAAAACAAAAATACGAGAAATAAAGGCAACACTAAATAAGAAAATAGGAACTAAGAAATAAGAAATAGGCCCCCCACCTAGTAACAACATACCCTCACATACCAACGACACCTACGTACACAGTACTAGGGTTACGAACCCGGCTACACAAGATCTCTCCTGACTGCCTGCTACAACCCACACACTCACACTAGCCTTCTACCCTTATCCGCGACCTCCACACCTTCCTATCTAGGGTCATGTCACCTCCCTCCAGGTTAAATATGAAATAGCAAAGCTCTATACACATTTTAAGAAATTACAATATAAATTCATTAAAAGATAAATTAAATTTAGAGAAGCTTATAAATATACAATTTCTTATCATGCATTTTTAAGAAAAGAAAAGATAAAAGAGAGAAAAATAAATAATTTCATTAACTTTCCTATATTCTTTTTGTATTATTTGAAGGGACGTCTACAAGAGTACTTTGTTGAATGAACAACAACAACAACAACAACAAACCCAGTGTATTCCCACATAATGGGGTCTGGGGGGGTAAGATGTACGCAGTCCATACCTCTACCTCTAAAGAAGTAGAAAGGCTGTTTCCGATAGACCCCCGGCTCGAGACACGAGATACTACACAAATACATAGTCAAGCATAGAACAAGGTGTCATAACATAAATACGACACCCCTAAGTAATAAAACAGAGAAAAGCAAACATATTCGTAATAAAACATGGAACAAGGTATCATAACAAGAATAATACCCCCACCAAGTAATTCCCTACACTAGCGACCCAAACTGGCACTAGCCTTCTGCCCTAATTCGCATCCTCCAGATCTTCTTATCTAGGGTCATGTCCTCAGTGAGCTGTAACTGCTCCATGTCCCGCCTAATCACCTCACCCCAGTACTTCTTCGGCCTACCCCTACCCCGCCTAAAACCATCCAAAGCTAGCCTCTCACACCTACGAACCGGGGCATCCATGCCCCTCCTCATCACGTGTCCGAACCATCTCAATCGGACTTCCCGCATCTTATACTCCACTGGAGTCACACTAACCTTCTCCCTGATAGTCTCATTCCGAACTCTATCCCCTCTAGTCAGCCCACACATCCAACGCAACATCCGCATTTCTGCCACCTTCATTTTTTGAATGTGGGAGTTCTTAACTGGCCAACACGCCGTTCCATACAACATGGCCGGACGGACTACCACCCTGTAGAATTTGTCTTTAAGCTTGGGCGGCACTTTCTTATCACACAACACCCCCGACGCGAGCTTCCACTTCATCCATCCCGCCCCAATACGGTGCGCGACATCCTCGTCAATCTCACCATCACCCTGAATCACGGACCCGAGACTTGAAACTATCCCTCTTACATACCTCCTGTGATTCCAACTTCACTACCACCTCATCCTCCAACCTCACGTCATTAAACTTGCATTCCAAATACTCTGTCTTGCTCCTGCTCAACCTGAACCCTTTAGACTCAAGAGTTTGTCTCCACACCTCTAATTTGTCATTCACACCCCCTCGCGTCTCATCAATCAAAACTGCATCATCTGCAAAAAGCATACACCAAGGCACCTCCCCTTGAATACGCCGCGACAACACATCCATCACCAAAGCAAACAAAAAGGGACTAAGGGTAGATCCCTGATGCAATCCTGTCAAGACAGTGAAATGCTCTGAGTCTCCTCCCGCCGTCCTCACCTGAGTTTTCGCTCCATCATACATGTCCTTAATCGCTCTGATATACGCCAGCGGGACTCTACTCACCTCCAAGCATCTCCAAAGCACCTCCCTGGGGACTTTGTCGTATGCCTTCTCCAGGTCGATAAACACCATGTGCAGGTCCTTCTTCCTTTCCCTATACTGTTCCACCAGCCTCCGTACCAGGTGAATTGCCTCCGTCGTCGAGCGGCCAGGCATAAATCCAAACTGGTTTTCCGAAATAGACACTATTCGTCTCAGCCTCACCTCGACCACTCTCTCCCAAATCTTCATAGAGTGACTCAATAACTTAATCCCCCTATAGTTATTGCAACTCTGAATGACTTATAGTTATTGCAACTCTCAATAACTTAATCCCCCGAAATAACTTTGTTGAATGAAAACTTTCTATATTTACTTTTAAATATTATTTTTATTTATAAGCTAACTTCATTGAGGGCATCATACAACAATTTGTAGCTGGAAAATGGCATGCTTCTTAAAAGAGCCTCTGTAGATTTAAGCAGTAATTATATCCCATGCCACTGGTTAATGTGGTTGCTTTTAAGATCATATTTGGAGTTCTCAAACATGTTCAGAGTTTAAAGATATATTATAAAAAACAGTTTATAACTAGAAAACAAGGAGTTTATAGTTTTTCCTTAAGAAAACATCTGCAGATTGTAAGTATTCACATTTGGTGGCTCTCCAATTGAAAGAGAAGCTGACCTTTAACAAATGTCCCAGTGGCTAAGCTTTTGAACCTGCAACTTCTGGGGCTTTGAAGCAGGTTTAAGGATAGATCAACCAGTTGGATTTCTATTTATCATTTAAATTGTTGAGGATATGCATGTCGGTGGTCATATATCGGGAATTGCAGTTTTATTATTAAGTAGAATTGTTTTCCCTAGTTTCTCTTAGCTACAGCCTGGTCTTCAGTTGAAAATCGTTCTCTTTTGAAGCATGGGCATATCAAATGCTCTTTCTTGGTATATTTATGTTGTATGACCACTGAATTTAAGCTCATGGACTTGATGGAAGCTTAGCAGAAATAGAGAAAATATATGAGATTGCTGTCAATGGTCCAGCTGAAGACAAGATTTCTGCCGCTACTATTCTCTGTGGGGCCTCCCTTGCTCGTGGTTGGAATATACAGGTAACACTTGTGATCTCCCTGTTATTAAACTAGTATTTTGTACTATAGTAGCAGTAAAACCTCAACACTATCTTTAGCTCCGGGAAACCTCTTTGAGAGCCTGCATTTTTTCTTGAAATTTTTCAAATAAACCTTGTTTTCTTGTTTCCCTTTCATGTACTACTCTCCCATTAACCCATGTCAAGAAGTGAAATTTTCATGACCGTAGCACTAGTGTCCTCCTAAACAATACGGTTATAGTGCAGAGGAAATAACGCCCTAACTAAATGAATAAAGAAGAAAAACAATCATTGCCTAGTGTATAATGTAATTAGTAAACAAGGCTGCACCACCGGATGGGTTGGATCCGCAACACCCTGATATGGTTAAAAATAAAGAAAGATTGTAACAAAGGTGGGAGCAGAAGAACACTCACCTGTCCACCAATCACCATAACTAATCTCATAAATGATAATGAAGAGGCTGAATGAAGGCCTTGATCTCCATATTGTCTCATGGGGGTGGGGTGTGTGACTGGGAGAGAGTATACCTGTTGTGTATTCTGTACAAGAGCCGGATTAGATAAAGCAGACTGCCCACTTCTAGTGGCTCGTAAGATTTGTTAATAGGGAGATATAGAAGAAAGGAGCAGTAGTGATTAAGTGTTTTGCTGGTAGAGGTGAATGGTAGGTGATGAAGATTGTAGAAGAGAACAAAGCAACATCTTCTATTGAGACGAAGTAATATCTGTTTCTGAGGAAGCCTCCTTTTAGACGTTCTGAAAAATGGTTTCCTTTTGAGAAGCTCTCGCTGCAAACAGAACTCCTGAAACTTATTTGGATCTGAAAACTACACAATATTCTCTTCTTCTCATCGATGGGATCATTTTCCATATATCTATAGTATATTTGTTTTTTCTTTGTGAATAAATTCAGATGAAGGTACCCTGTTAAAAACTTGTTTCCTAAAGTCATTCTCAAGTTCGAAACTGTTAGCTTGTATGTTTCATTTCTTTTCTTGCACACTCATTTCCACTATATTTCATCTACTGATATACATGCTTGTCTTGCACACTCATTTCCTCTGTATTTTCATCTACGTGCTTGCAGGAACATACAATTCTATTCATCATTAGGCTGCTTTCACCTTGTGTTCCTTCTGATTATTGTGGAACTGATAGCCATTTGATTGGCTACGCTCCATTTCTGAATGTTCTTCTTGTTGGTATATCATCTGTCGACTGTATCCAGATATTCTCTTTGCATGGATTGGTAGGTAATTCTTCAGCTGCACTTTTATTGTTCTCAATTATTTTTGATGTCATTCATATGTTAGTGTAGGTGAAAATCACGTAGACACAAATCAGATACTGGCATATAATTGCACTACTGATCCTCTCTGGTTGACAGATGCTCAGAAGCAATTTGTCCTTTGTGCACAATTTCAACATATATTGTTGGTTTAACTAATAAATTCAAACATATCCATTAGTTATTTCATGTTCTACATGTTGGAATCTGTATATGGAAGACCTATACAGCATGTTGGAAACTACACTCACGCCAAAGCCTGGACATACTGCTAGTATTTCTTGTTTCTTATTGAGGCTGGGCCGGCAATGGCTGTTAAAAGTATCTTCCCGTTAAATCTTGATCCTTGCCTCTTTAATGTACTTAATCTAGTTCTATAGGCAATTGATACCTGAACAAGAATTTGAAGAACTAAATTCTGTTGAAAATAGGTTTTGAAAAAAGTACGCTGAGTAGCAACTGAGCTTAAGATAGAGATGGAGAAACCAACCTTGTGCTAATGCTGTACTTAAATTTCTTTCAGGTTCCACAGCTTGTTGGTGCATTGATCCCAATTTGTGAAGCTTTCGGTTCTTGTCCACCCAATGTGTCATGGACTCTAATGTCAGAAGAAATCACTTCACATGCCGTTTTCTCGAATGCATTCACACTTCTGCTGACATTGTTTAGGTTTGATCAGCCACCGCTTGAGCATCTCACAAGAGATGTTCCTATGGGATCTCATCTAACTCCTGAATTCCTATTGTTGGTTCGCAACTCCCAGTTGGTATTCTCTGAAGATTTGCTGAAAGATCAAAGCAAAAGCAAGCAATTGTCTAGAGTTCTCAGTCAACTACCTAGAGAGCCCATAGTCATGGATTCTTTCCCGAAACTAAAATATTGGTACCGGCAACATCAAGCATGTATTGCATCACCTCTCTCAGGTCTCGTCCCTGGAAGCCCTGTTCATCAGATAGCTGAAGCACTGCTGAACTTCATGTTCCGAAAAATAAATAAAGCTGGTCAGTCCCTTAAACCTCCAACTTCAAGTGGCAGTAACTCATCTGGATCTGGAAATGAAGAGATATCTCCTCATCTTAAGTTGCCTGCATGGGATATTTTGGAAGCTGTTCCTTTTGTGCTTAACGCTGCTCTCACAGCCTGTGCTCATGGGGCCTTGTCACCACGTGAGCTAGCCACAGGTTAGTCATTTGACATAACATCTACACTTAGGCTTCAAGAATAATCGTTATGCTTTCTGAAAATGGTATATACCACACTTTGAGAACACACGCACACACACAGAGATGAAATACTTAAGCCAGTTTCCAGATCTACGGCCTACGAGGCACATCTCTCAATGCCTGAATGCTAACCACCCACCCAAGAAAAGAGTTAAGTCTTGAGCTTCCTTTTGATGAGAGAGGAGTGTTGATGTGAGATATATTGTCCCCTTTCTACACATTCCCACCACTTGATGGACCCTATCAATTCACCACGAACTCACATGCTACACAGTGAAAGGAGATGGAAACCTGAGTAAAATTCACATGGCACACTGAACTTATCTCCTAGCTGATGTTGTGTTATTTTTTTTCTATGAGTACTATATTGAGCATTGCACTTTCTCCATCTCAGGTCTTAAGGATCTAGCTGACTTTCTTCCTGCATCTTTGGCAACAATCACAAGTTACTTTTCAGCTGAAGTGTCACGGGGTATCTGGAACCCTGCTTCTATGAATGGAACTGATTGGCCAAGTCCTGCTGCAAATTTAGCAACAGTGGAACAACAAATTAAGAAAATCCTAGCTGCCACTGGTGTTGATGTCCCAAGTCTCTCTGTAGGTGTGCACTCATCTCATTTCATCTGATCACCTGTTTCTTTTAAGACGAGGAACTATGATATAGGAGACATACTTCCCCTCCTCTTCTCTTGTAACCTATGGGCTAAGTTACCACAGTGACAAGTTGATCACCCCTTGTGAATTTCTCAAAGGAATGGTGAGGAATCACAGTAGTAGACTGAACGTGAACCTAATCCCCCCCCTTCTTTTTCCATTCCTTTTGTCATGGCATTGAAATTGGGTTTTGGGGGATTAAATCCTTAACCTCCATTCTTGAAATATTGAATTATATTGCCTTATTTAAATAGCTGTGTCTGTTGATCTAACATTGATGCATCAGTTTTTTTTTAAACAAACATCCTGCCTTGCCATGTGGCAGACCTGGACTACCATATCTATCTAATACATCTATGTCTAGGAGGAAGTAGTTACAGAGAATTGAACTACTTAGTCGTTTATCTCCATGTTTAGCTAATGATATGTGTTTGTAGGTGGAAGTTCTCCAGCTGTTCTTCCTTTGCCCCTGGCGATCCTTGTGAGCCTCACCATTACATATAAACTTGATAGAGATACTGACCGCTTTCTGAACTTCATAGGGGCAGCAGTGAGTAACCTGGCTACAAGTTGTCCTTGGCCATGTATGCCTGTTATGGCTTCCCTATGGGCTCAAAAGGTTAGACGCTGGAGTGACTTTCTTGTTTTCTCTGCATCCCGGACTGTTTTCCACCACAGTAGGGATGCAGTGGTTCAACTTCTTCGGGCCTGCTTTACAGCTACACTAGGTCTAGATACATCTTCTACAGAAAGCAATGGTAGGGTTGGTTCACTTCTTGGTCATGGATTTGGTTCGCATTTTTCTGGTGGCATGTCAGCTGTTGCCCCTGGTATACTCTACTTGCGTGTTCATAGAGCTGTCAGAAATGTCATGTCTATGGGGGAAGAGATCGTCTCCCTTTTGATGCATTTTGTCAGAGATATTGCTGATAATGGAGTCACTGCTAGGGAATTGGAGAAACTCAAGAAAACCAGAAGCGAGATAAGCTCTAGTGGATTCCCTGCATCTTGTCAGGTCTCCCTAGCTGCAGCAATGAAACGTGCCAAGCTTGCATCTTCCTTGGGTGCTTCATTAATTTGGATTACAGGTGGTTTAAGTTTAGTCCAATCTTTGCTAAAAGAAACATTGCCATCTTGGTTTATATCAGCACATGGGTCAGAGCCCAACGGTGGGATCTCAGAAGGAATGGTTGCAAGGCTAAGGGGTTATTCCCTTGCACACTTGGCGGTGATATCTGGAACATTTGTTTGGGGGGTGGATTCATTATCATCCACGTCCAAATGGCGTCCAAGTATTCTTGGAGCACACATGGAATTTCTTGCAAGTGCACTAGACGGCAAAATATCACTTGGTTGTAACAAGGCTACATGGAGAGCGTACGTGTCAGGATTCATAAGCTTGATACTGGGATGCGCACCAAGATGGCTCTTGGAGGTGGATCTTGAAGTTTTGAAGAGGCTAAGCAAGGGATTGAAACGGTGGGATGAAGAAGCATTAGCTTTGGCACTTTTGGAAAATAGTGGTGTTGGTGCTATGGGTACTGCTGCTGAAATGATTCTAGAAGGGGGCTTGAGCTTTGCTAGATGAGCACTCAAGGAGGACTGGTGAATGTAACCACATCCTCTTAGATCAGTAACTTTATACAATTTTTTTAATGTGTAAATGTTAGAGGACAGATATAGAAGTTTTGGAACCCTGCAGGTACTTCTGCAGTTTTGACGTGTTTCGTGACGCGTTATGGAATCAGTTAGCAACCTTCTTTTGATCAGTTGAGTTTTGATTATGATTATCTTACTCATTATTTTCTATTTTTCTCTTTATTTTTTGAGTTCTAAAGATAGCTGTCAACTTTGCTGATGTGCAAAGCATAACCAATCTGAAGCTCGAGCGAAGAAGATATTTGCCAATGTCCTAACAGGAACTATGCTAGGTGAGTTTCTTTGTTTAGTTCATTTTAACTATTTCATTCTTCAGTGTGAGTTCAATCTTTTCTTGGTATCTTCTTTGGTGATGGCCTCCTTTTCATTGTTTGTTTAGCCGATAGTCTATTGGAAACAACCTCTCGACCTTCCCAAGGTAGGGGTAAGGTTTGTGTGTTTGTTTAGCCGATGGCCTATTGGAAACAACCTCTCGATCTTATCAAGGTAAGGGTAAGGCCTGTGTTTTTGTTTGGTCGATGGTCTATTGGAAACAACCTCTCGACCTTCTCAAGGTAGGGGTAAGGCCTGTGTGTTTGCTTAGCCGATTTCTATTGAAAACAACCTCTCGACCTTCTCAAGGTAGGGGTAAGGCCTGTGTTTGTTTAGCCGTTGATCTATTGGAAACAACCTCTCGTCCTTCTCAAGGTAGGGGTAAGGTCTGTGTGTTTGTTTAGCTGATGGTTTATTGGAAACAACCTCTCGATCTTCTCAAGGTAGGGGTAAGGTCTGTGTATTTGTTTAGCCGATGGTCTATTGGAAAAAACCTTTCGATCTTCAAAAGGTAGGGGTAAGGTCTGTGTGCTTGTTTTAGCCGATGGTCTATTGGAAAAAACCTCTCGACCTTCTCAAGGTAGGGGTAAGGTCTATAGGCCTGTTGCTTTTAACAAGTCTATGTTGTTGATTCTATTAAATCTGTACTGATGAAGCTTGTTCGTCTTCATAGCCATGAATTTTCATTTTTGACGATGGAGGTCTGAACCTGAATGGTTCAGACTTTAGCCTATTAAGTGCATGGGTTTGATATTGTCTGATTTGGTCAGATTTATAAAAGAGTTTATGGAAAACACTTCCAGGTAGTTTGTTTCTCTTCAGCTGATTTTCAGTGTTCAAAATCATTAATGTGCATTGGTCGGTTCAGTTCGATTTTGTGTATTATCGATTTGATTTATCGCTTTTCGATTTGTAAATATGCTAAATCGATAATTAAATTAATAAGATATTTTTTATCAATTTTTGGTTCTTTAACGCTTTGATTTCGATTTTATCGATAGATCTCCGGTTCAGGACAGCTAACAGTATAACAAACAACATTATAACAAACAGCAACAACAACATACCTAGTGTATTACCACATAATGGAATCTAAAGAAGATAAAGTGTACGCAATTCATACCACTACCTTAAATGAAGTAGATAGGTTGTTTCCGATAGATCTTCTAACAAAAACATTTAAACAAATATCATAACTAATTCTGACTGGTGAAATTGAAATTTGCGCAATTAGTACTCTTTAACAAAAGTGAACTACTAAACCCAAGTCTCTTTTGGGCCAAATCAAATTGAAGCAAATTGTCCTCAATCATAAGCCCACCAAATACAATACTCGTTCTGGGCTCAAGCCCACCATCCACAAAGCCCAAACACCAAACATCTTTAACCCGAACCATTAAATTCGACCCGAATATCCTCCAATAAATACCCGGTTTATCCAATACCAAATCAATAACCGGAACCGCCGGTCCAACGCGCGTGTTTACAATCGCCTTCGCCGGAAAACACACATTAAACGGCTTCACCGGATTCTCCGTCGCCGTCAAATTCATCGACTTTGCTTCAGCTACAAACTTCTCCGTCACCGCCTTCAACACCGCCGTATGAACCATCGTATACGGCGTCGACGTACTTATCTTCGTCCCGCCAAATCCACTTTCGTTAATCTTCAACAGCGTTTCATTCAACTTCACGGATTTGTTGTTCACTTTGATCGCACTTACTCCGATGAAGTACTCGCTTGACGGAAGCCAGTAGATGGGAACAGTTCCGCGAGACGGATTGAGAATCAACGGAGTGTAAATCAGTAATTTCGAAGCATCAATTCCCGGCGAGAAGTAGTAAGGTCCGGCGGTGTTGAAAAATGCGACGCCGTTGCCGGATGTTCCGGTGGTGGAGCTTGGTAAGCAAACGGCGAATAGTGCCGAAGAAGAAGAAGAAGTTTTGCTGAGCTGAAAAGGTAATGAATAGTTGAATCTTCCTAATGCGGCTACTCCGGTGACTCCGTTAGGTAGTCCCCGGAGTAATTTCGTGTTGCCACACGAAAAAACGTAGTCTTTGATTGGCCGGAGTCCGTTCGGATTCCGGCCGTCGGTCGTGGATACTGCGAGCCTGCATGCATGGAATGGAATGTTTACGTCAAATCAATAAATATGGAAACGTATGACTTATACATATTTAATACATAATACATGATCCATATACGTGACACTGTAACTTGATCTCAGCTGTACGCCTCCGACTTCGAGCGTGCACAAGTAAATACTTAAATTTGTATAAAGTTAAACGCGCAAACACACACATTCTACGTGGCACAGTACAAATCAGTTCGGGTGCATTGCCACGTAGGATGTTATGTAGTACTCGGGTGTCTACTCGTTCAACTTTATACAAGTTTAAGTGTCTACTTATGCACGTCGGAGGACATAGATATCGGCTGAGACCAAGTTACAGGTCACGTTATATGACTAGCCAGAGTCCGTTCGAATTTCAGCCGACAATCGTGGATGGATGCTGAGAGGCTGCATCGAATGGTTACATCATATCTATAAATACACAAACGGATGAGTTATGTATCTTTGACATAATGCATAAACAGGACATCTAACTTGGCCTCAACCAACATCTATGCCTTCCAACTTCGAGTGTACACAAGCAAACAGTTAAACTCGTATAAAGTTGAACGCGTAGACACACATGTCCTACGTGGCATGATACAAATAGCTGCACGCAAATTGCCACGTAGGATGCTACGTAAGACTCGTGTGTCTATTCACTCAACCTTATACTAGTTTAACCATCTACTTGTATATACCCGAAATTGGAGGGCATAGATATCAACTGACGCCTATATATATATTATGAATATGTTTTTATAGCACAGAAATTTGTTGATCATATAAATCGAGACAAATGACAGTACAACAACATACCCAATATCCAATATATAATCTCATAAAGTTGGGGTCTTAGAAGGTAGAATGTGTACGGACCTTACCATTACCAACATACCCAATATACAATCTCATAAAGTAGGGATCGGGGAAGGTAGAATGCATATAGATCTTACCCTTACCTTAGAGGTAGGAGAGGTTGTTTCTGATAAACCCTCAACTGAAACGAATATTTAAGATTAAATTACTTACGAGTCGAGCATAATCTGGCCTATAGCAGTCTGACGCGTAACCGAGTTTTCTGGGAAATATTCACATGAATCAATAGAACAACCAGGGCCAGGTTTCTTAAAACAATTGCCATAAATGCCAGTATTAAGGTCAATACATAGTGTTTCATTGTAGAGAAGGTGTTTATAGGAAGAAGATTTGTAACGACGAGTACAATCAACCCAAGTCAATGAAGCACCAAGATCAAGATGTAAATTTGTGAGTTGCAATGGAGTTTTGAGGTAGAGTGAGAGGGTGTATAGATTTGTGGAGTTGTCTTTGGTTATGGGTGTTAGATATGATTGTTGTGAAGATGAATGAAGGATAGTAAAGAGGAAGATGATGATGAGTGTTGAAGATGTTGGGTTACACATGGCTAGTTGACTTGGTGTTGTGAGTGGTTCTTTCTCATCTATTGAGTTGTATGGATATATATATATATATATATATATTAATGGGTAGGTGGAGATATGAAGTAACTGGTAAAGTTGTTGTCATGTGATCAGGAGGTTATGGATTCAAGTCTTGGAAACAACCTCTGGCAGAAATGCAAGATAATGTTGCGTACAATACAATCAATCCTAGTCAATGAAGCACCAAGATCAAGATGCAAATTTGTGACTTGCAATGGAGTTTTGAGGTAGAGTGAGAGGGTCTATAGATTTGTGGAGTTGTGTTTGGTTATGGGTGCTAGATATGATTGTTGTGAACAGTGACAGAGGCACATACAATTCAGGGGTTCATCCTTCGTTCGAAAATTATATTATTTTTACATGGTCAAAAATATTTTGATGTATATATAGTAGATGTTGAACCCCTTCAACTAGTCCGTATATTTACTTCTGAATGTCCTCAATGAAAAACTTGGCTCCGCCATTGGTTGTGAAGAAACTTGCGAAGATGAATGGAGGATAGTGAAGATAAAGAATGTGAAGTAGATGATGATGATGATGGGTGTTGAAGATGTTGGCTTATACATGGCTAGTTGATTTAGTGTTGTAGTTGATTCATTCTCATCTATTGAGTTGTATGGATATATACACTTCAATGGGTAGGTGGAGTAACTGATAAAGTTGTTGTCATGTGATTGGGAGATTACGAATTCAAGCCTTGAAAATAACCTCTGACAGAAATGCAAGGTAAGGCCACGTACAATACATTCTAATGGTGGAATCTTTTTCCGAATCTTGCATATAGCGAGAGCTTTAATGCACCGAGCTGTCCTTTTTTTTAGTGGGTAGGGGTGGTGGATCGAGGCGGATTGAGAATTTATGAATTTTTTAATTTAAAATTGAATAGATATGTGTGTGATTTAGGCAAAAGGTATTGAGTTCACGTGAACTTGTAACTAGACATTTAGATCTACCCTTGAGTGGAGTGGATAGAAAGGAATGCAGCGTTGCGGACATCGAATTATGCATAAAAATTTACTAAAATTGCAATAGCTATAAAACAACAAGAATAAACTCTGTGTATTTTCACAAAGTGGGGTTTGGGTAGGATAAAATGCATGCGGTCCATACCACTATCTCAGATGAAGTAGAGACGCTGTTTTCGATAGACTCCCGACTCAGGACAAATAACAGTATAACAAGCAGAAAACGTAAAAACAAGCAAAAAAAATAGCGTAACGCCGACACTAGATAATAAAAGAAACAAGACACTCATAGAGTAACACAATGAATTGCAATAGATAGTAACGGTCGTTATTTCTTGTACCAGATTGCTTTGTTTTGCTTTTTTTCAAATCGAGGATTTATTTAAAACAATCTTTTTATTTTGAAGATAGAAATAAGATCTGTATATTGTAATATTTAAATTCGAATATAATATTATAGATATATACTTGTAATATATTTAAATATTTCCTCTTAGACTTTAGTGAAGTATTCACATGTAGTAGATCTTCCCACTAGCTAGCAAGTTGTAATAAAGATAAATTCAAAATCTAAACTTTCTTTCAACATTTAAGATTGTTTACTACTTCCTTCGTTTCATAATAAATGAATTGCTGAATTTTGGCACACAGATTAAAAAAAAAAGAATCAAGGACAAATTTAATATAATTTTCTATTTTTACCCTTTTTCAAAGTACATAATCATATTTATGTCATTCTTTTTCAGTTGATGGGTTCCTTGATTGTCAAATCCTTAAGGGTAAATTTAGAAAAAAATTCAACGATTCACTTATTTTGGAACATAAAAAATACTTCAACAATTCATTTATTATGAAACGGAGGGAGTAAATTATAATGCAAATTGTAATTATTAAACAAGAACATACAATTCCTTACTAATTATTAAACACAATTATATATATACATATGAACATATTCAAACATGTGGGGTTGTATTTTTATTGTTGTTTTTTTTTTAACCATAAATTATTAATTTTTCTGACTTCTATGACACTACTATTTGTTGGTTGTCACTGAATATCTATAAAAATTTGTGTCAGGGCTGAAAAAAAGGGGCCATTTTAAATGAACTGGCCATAAGACTTTGTCAAACGTGTTGTTTTTATTACTTTCCCCGTCTCATTTTATTTGTCGTCATTTGATCGAACACAAAATTTAAGAAATAAATAATAATTTTGTAAATTATACAAAATTCTGTTAAAGTTAGGGGTGGGCATAAATATCGAAAAATCAAATTGAAATTTACATAAACTGAATCGAACCGAACTAATTCGATTTAGTTTTTGGTACACCTAATTTCATAACCGAAAATCAGAAAAATCAAATCCAAACCGAAGTACCAAACACCCACCGTTAGTTAAAGTCGCTTTAATGTTTATTTTTTAGTTGTCATTTTTTATTAAGTGAAATCCCGTAAGGATAAAATGAGAAGGATGTGTTGTTTTGAAAGGTAAATGTAGTCAGTTACGAATCCAGAATTTAGGGGTTGTGGATGCTCAGAAGGTTCGAACACATATATCAATATTCAAAGTTTTAAGGTTCTATCTGAAAACCAAAACAGTCAGTTATCTTCTTAGTTTAATGGGTGTTTTTCTCCATCCTATATCAGTTTTAATATATTTCTTATATAATAATTATATATATAATTTGTGTCAGCTTTAACAGGTGCCGGAGCAGCACAACAAATTAACACCTATAACACGAGTCAAAAACAAGAGCGAAGAATTATTTCAATTTTTCGTATGTATTAGTCTATGAAATTTTTCGAAATATGTGCGCGATCGCAACAATAAATCGACACTTAACACTCCTTCGAAAGATAAAAATAGGCCGAAAAATAATGGTAAGTAACATTATATCAAAAGAAACATCCAAATTGAAAAAAAAAAAAAAAAAAAAAAAACATTATACAAGCGTAACTGTGACAATAGATCGATACTATCTAACTCCATACACGAGCCACGATAAATAATTTACATTTACCGCGCCAATGGAAAAGCGACATCCATGTTGCGATAACAAAAAAAAAAAACCTATTCCGGTTCTTAAAAACTGATCTGGAGATGTACAAGTTCGCATCAAATTCCAGTAAGTTATACTCTAAATGTATCGGGCAGCCCAGTGCACTAAAGCTCCGGGGAAGGGCCCCACCACAAGGGTGTATCGTACGCAGCCTTACCTTCCAAGATACTCTTAACTTTATCGGAGTAGCACAAAACTGAAGGTTTGCTGCAAAAAAGCTGTAAACAAGAATCAGTTCACTTCAAATTCTAACCGATGTAGTAATCGTGCTGTTCGGGATATAGAACACCGAGCAATTTGCTGGAACGGACTGGCAAAAATGATCTCTCACCTAGTACGGGCGCTTAAAGCAACATCTCCCCGTCAGGGCCGGTGATCATATTCGCCAAGTCTTCTTGTGACAGTAGAGTTTTCTTGCCCAGCGCACCGTTCTTATCATATGGCTGAGCCATCTTTCTCAAAAACTGCATTCGAGGAGGGAGGGGAAAAGATTGAAAATTAGAAGAGGCAGTATGTATCGAGGCTCCTGTCATCGAAACAGCAACTTCTAGATTCCAAGCAAGTTGAGCTCGACTATGTAAATCTTCACCGATCCGTGTCGATCAATTTAAGCTTCACATAAGTTTAATAGAGTATGCAAATATAAAGAAATAGCACTAGAAGTTCTCTTATTTTCTACTGCTCGAGGCTTCTGTCTCAACTGGCAACTATACACTCCCCCAACGTTGAAAATGTATATCTAGACACCTTAACTCGTCCAAACTCGGACACCCCATGCTGACGTGGCACATAAAATCTGGAGGTGTATAGATGATCGTTTTGTAAGTTGGAGTGTTGAACTGACACAGTAGAAACGAATTGAGGTGTCTAGATGTGCATCCTCAAAGTTGGGAGTGTTTAGTCGCCGTTTGAAGCCAAGTTAAGGCGCCTATCTATATATTATGCCAAATTTAAACCTTCACTAGTAAAGCCCAACCTACCAACTCCAGCCCGCTTCCGCATATGCCCAACGATAAGGACAAAACAGAACTACTCCGTACGTTTCAAAAAGAATGACCTAGTTTAACTTGCCACGGAGTTTAAGAAAGTAAAGACGACTTTTGATTCTTGTGGTCTTAACTTAAAGTTATGTCAGATGTACCAAAATGCCCTTTAATCTTGTCGTCTTAAACATGCCACGTGTAAAGTTGAAATTAAAGTAATGTCAAAAAAGGAAAGGGGTTATTCATTTTAAAACGGAGTAAAACGGAAAGTAGGTCATTCTTTTTGAAACGGAGGGAGTATTTTTAATCAAGCAAGACAAAAAGAGAAGATCCTCCGAAAGATGCATTTGATGATTCTTATAAACAGCAGAAGTTGAACACTACTGTATCAGCATAGAATGGTTTTGCGATGCGTCTGACTATTAGCGCCATGCAGGAAACAGGATAGCAGCAAAACATAAACCGATACCACTCACCTCTTTTGCTATATACACGGCCATGTCCGTACTTAAGTTCAGGTGAGCATCCCGCAAATGTGAAAGTATCCATCCAGGCAACTTGGAGCGCTTATCATGACGGCTATATCTGATCACAGGATATAACAGGCAAGGCATCGTAAGCATCTTGTTCCGGTACTACTTTTCGTGTGTGTATTGAGAGGTTAGAACATATTCAAGACGATATTTTCTTGGCATATCATCAGTTTGTCAATGACAGTATCTAACTTGCCCGCTAAACAACACATGTAATTGCTGTTAGCTTCTCGAGTACTTAACGTCACAGATATATGGGGGTCGTTTGGTAGGAGGGATAAGTAAAATAATCCCAGGATTAATTTAGAAGAGGATCCATGTTTGGCTGGGACAAAATGTATGGGATAACTCATCCGGGGATTAGTTATCTCGGGATTGTAGTGTTTTTCTATCCCTCCTTGCGGGTGGGATAACTAATCCCGGGATAGCTAATCCTGGGATTAATAATCCCGGGATTACTAATCCCGGGATTACTTGTTTTCCAACCAAACGACCCCTTAGAGACTCTTCAGCATTACTATAGCCACATACAACAGAGTGTAGGTTAGTATAATAGACAGAGGTCCGGTAGAACACAACCCATTGCTTGAGCATCGTTTTCTAAATTTTGATTCACTTTCGAGTTGTTTTTCTATTGTTATTACATTACTGACTCGGACAAAGAAGCAAACCTTTTATCAGCAAAAATCATCATCCCATAATCTGCCTTTGAACGGATAACTCGACCCACACATTGAGCAGCTTGCCTCTGAAAACATATGGTAAATGACTTATACCAGAAAAATATCACAAATACGTATTATAAGGACTATAAGTATAACTTGAGTCTGGAAGTACCAAAGCATCAAACGTTAGAAAATCGCCCTCTTTAATCTGGAAAGTCTCCCTTAGATACTCCAATCGCGCAAGCAATATTCTGCAATTTTAACACACGTCGAGGTGCAACTTTTAGCCTAAAAGATTAAGTTCACGTCTCTATCCCAGGATAGATTATCTGATTACAAAGAGACAACATCATTTCGATCATCAGATCATAAGGGAAGTGAAGCCTTGGTGGACAGAGTTACCCGGTACCTGTTGCCAGTGGGAGGTGGGAGGTATCCCGTGGAATTAGTCGAGGCGCGCGAAAGCTAGCCCGGACACCACGGTTATCACACAAAAAAGAGAGGAAAGTGAAGCATAAGATGTAGTGATACTAACCTGCTTAGCGTGTATTGGAACGGAACGCCAAACATGATAACAAGCCTGCCATAGTGTCTATCAAAGTCTATACCTTCAGCCACTTTTCCCCTGCACAGTAACACACGGACATCATTAAGTCCAACGTCAATAGGGGTATACCAGATCAATTTTGCACTTCCTTTCACGCCGTCATTGCTGCTATAAATGATATTCGCAAGTTGATATAAACACTGAATTAACTATTCTCAAGGAAGCAAACCTTGAAAAAGTTTGCTTTCGGAACAACTTTTCTCTCGACAAGTTTAAACAACTTCCCTAGTAGATGGACGGAAGACATTTGTAATTTTCTGAGTTTCCCTTATAGAGAGAGAAGTCACTACTGCTCAGTATGTTAAAGGAACTAAAACTCCATCGGCAAGACAGAAACATGTATTTTCCCTTTAAGTAAACACACGAAGTGAAAGATCGAAGCAATTATGCAATGGCTCAAAGAAAGAATCACCTAGCAACAGAGAAGAAAACTGCACCCCTCCCACTATCACAAGCCCTGCGATAATTATCCAAAGCCAATGTAGTCTCTACAACATCCTGGGTCTCGATAAATACGAGTTTATGTTGCATTATATCCTGCATCATATTATGAAGATAAGAAAAACAGTAGATAGAAGTAGCCAAATGTGTGATAAGGCACTGTTGTTAAGCATTAAACGTTCTCAATTAGTTTGCAAAAAAGAGTGTTTATTTAAAGTCGAGAGCATAACATAATAAAAGGCTATGTTGCTTGGATTCTTCATAAATGTCGACGGGTGCATGTCGGATCCTCCAGAGATAAGAGTATTTTTGAAGAATCCGACAAGGATGCGACAACATTTTTGGAGAGTTCGAGCAACTTAGATAAAAGGTATAGTGGCACCTTTAATATTCCTGATTCATGCCAACTATTGACGATTCCGTCCATATATGAGTAACTGACGAAAAAACAGACAACCCCATCTGGAACAACAGAAACCATTTCAAGCAAAAGCTTCCCATAATTTTTCTCGACGCCCGGATCGCTTCTCAGGTCATACTTAGTGCTTACAGGAAGCTGATCACTGCAATTAAAAAGAAATACAAAACAGATATCAATGTACCAAATTCGACATAATCAAGCTAAAGAACACTCAAAAACTAAGCTGCTCGGACTCTCCAAAAAAGTTGCCGCACCCGCGTCAGATCCTTCAAAAATACACTATTTTTGGAGGATCTGACACGCACTGGTCGGCATGTTTGAAGAGCCCGAGCAACATAGCTCAAAAAGATATATGCACTCTCCTTGTCATCCCCATCTTGTGAGCGGGTTGGGGGTTGAGATTACAATAATCATAGTTCAACAGCTAGTCAAAGGTTTACCTTCCCCGTGTAAGGACCATTGGGCATATGCAATCCCTTGTCAATGACATCTTGAGGCTTCGACTAACTACCGGATTAAAATTGAGAAGACGTGGATAGAGATCAATTGGACTGAGGGTCCCAGAGGTAATCACAACAGACTGGAATCGTTCAAAAACGGGCTTTATGGCAAGAGAGGCATCATGACAAGTAAGCTGGCACGACAAAATATTTCCGAGGTAAGAAAATTGAGCAACAACAACAACAACAACAAACCCAGTGTATTCCCACCTAGTGGGGTCTGGGGGGGGTAAGATGTACGCAGTCCATACCTCTACCTCTGAAGAAGTAGAAAGGCTGTTTCCGATAGACCCCCGGCTCAAGACAGTCGCCACACAAATATAAATATAAATATAAATATAAATATAAATATAAAGTAACGCATGGTAGTAGGAAACATCGGGAAGCACTCAGATACATAATAAAACATGGAACACCGAAATCGTAACAAGAAGCAGAATAGGAATAGGAATAAAAATAAGAGTAGGGAGAATAACAGGAATAATCCCCCACTCCCTACCCTTGCGCCCCCAAACTGGCCCTAGTCTTCTGCCCTAATCCTCGCCCTCCAGACCTTCCTATCTAGGGTCATGTCCTCGGTGAGCTGTAACTGCTCCATATCCCGTCTAATCACCTCTCCCCAGTACTTCTTCGGCCTACCCCTACCTCGCCTAAAACCATCCAACGCTAGCCTCTCACACCTACGGACCGGGGCATCCATGTCCCTCCTCTTCACGTGTCCAAACCAACTCAATCGGACTTCCCGCATCTTGCACTCCACTGGAGCCACCCCAACCTTCTCCCTGATAGTCTCATTCCTAACTCTGTCCCCTCTAGTCATCCCACACATCCAGCGCAACATTCGCATTTCCGCCACCTTCATTTTTTGGATGTGGGAGTTCTTAACTGGCCAACACTCCGCTCCATACAACATGGCCGGACGGACTACCATCCTGTAGAATTTGCCTTTAAGCTTGGGCGGCACCTTCTTATCACACAACACCCCCGACGCGAGCTTCCACTTCAACCATCCCGCCCCAATACGGTGCGAGACATCCTCGTCAATCTCACCGTTACCCTGAATCACGGACCCGAGATACTTGAAACTATCCCTCTTACATACCTCCTGCGATTCCAGCTTCACTACCACCTCATCCTCCAACCTCACGTCATTAAACTTGCATTCCAAATACTCTGTCTTGCTTCTGCTCAACCTGAACCCTTTAGACTCAAGAGTTTGTCTCCACACCTCTAATTTTTCATTCACACCCTTTCGGGTCTCGTCAATCAGAACTACATCGTCTGCAAAAAGCATACACCAAGGCACTTCCCCTTGGATACTCCGCGTCAACACATCCATTACCAAAGCAAACAAAAAAGGACTAAGAGTAGATCCCTGATGCAATCCTGTCAAGACAGTAAAATGCTCTGAGTCTCCTCCCGCCGTCCTCACCTAAGTTTTCGCTCCATCATACATATCTTTAACTGCTCTGATATAGGTCATCGGGACTCGACTCACCTCCAAGCATCTCCAAAGCACCTCCCTGGGAACTTTGTCGTAAGCCTTCTCTAGATCGATAAACACCATGTGCAGGTCCTTCTTCCTTTCCCTATACTGTTCCACCAGCCTCCGTACCAGGTGAATTGCCTCCGTCGTCGAGCGCCCAGGCATAAATCCGAACTGATTTTCCGAAATAGACACTATCCGTCTCAGCCTCCCCTCGACGACTCTCTCCCAAATCTTCATAGAGTGACTCAATAACTTAATCCCCCTATAGTTATTGCAACTCTGGATGTCTCCCTTATTCTAATTAGAGGCAATCATTAGAAAAAGATTAATTAAAGAAAGACAAAATGAACTCCCCAGTCCCCACTCAGTTAAGGGGCATCACAATAGTAAGTGTCTAAGAACACATAACAAAACCGGTGCGCACTAAAGCTTCCATTATGCGCAGGGTCCGGGGAAGGGCCCCACCACAAGGGTGTACTGTACGCAGCCTTACGTTGCATTTCTGTCAGAGGCTGTTTCCAAGGCTTGAACCCGCGACCTCCTGGTCACATGGCAGCAACTTTACCAGTTACTCTAAGGCTCCCCTTCAAATATTATGAAGAAACTAGTAACAATAATCTCCGATACAGATTATTTAACTCAAAATAGATAAAACACAAACTTAGACTAGTAGGATGTATTATAAGACAAATATGTCCATACGTTCGCCAGTAGAAGCAAACACACACCTGAAGGACAGGATCACGAATTTCTGGCATCCTCTCATCAGTTGGTTCAATTATAATAGAAAATCCCCGAGAATACGTCCCTACCAATGTGGCAAGGTCACAAACAGTTTGTATATGCAGAAACTCATCTGTATCCGTTATCTCCAGGGTTAACATAAGGGAGTGAAGCCTATCGTAACAAAATTTTAACATCTTTTGGTCGATTCCAACTTGTGTATTAATAGAAGCAACAAAGCCTACAAGACCCTCCTTTTCCACATTTTCAGTCTCTAGACGCCCTTTAAGATATTGGACAAATCTTCGCAAAACAGACAAGAAGTGCTCCGCTTTCCTTATATTTCCTGGGACTGCTTCCTTCATGATGTCATCGGGCAAGGCAGGATTAGCAAGCCATACATCCTGATCTGTACAAAGAAGATAAATGAGCAACGACGTTGATTACTATAACTAGTGCAAGAAAACGGTTTAATCAACATACCAGGCAGTCTTTGAGCTAAACCCTCAACTAGACGATTATACTCGGCACGCAATCGACCAGCATCAGTAGCCTTCAGCCTTCCTAACATGCAAGATGTTAGCCAAACATGAGTATTTCGCGATCCTTCTACTTTACTTTTCTACTTTCTCGTTACGTATTTTCCTTCAAAGGGCTTATGCAAGAGGGCGTTATAATAGATCATAACATAATAAATACTGGATTGAACCATCTCCAAGGTATTTCAAATATTTTTACCCCAGAAAACTACATCATAAAAAAGAACTCAAATGCTATTAGCAAATTCATATTTCTATGCACACAAGTAAGAATATGCAAACCACATAGTATACACACAGAATGTCCCTGAAGATAAATCACTAAAATAAACAATATAGTATAGTGCACTAGTGCCCTGGAAGACACAAACGTTCAGTTTCCTATAGGCATGCTTCGCTTCACATGTGTCCTGTTGATTATTAAATGCTTTATAATGTAAATATTGTTTTGATTTGATTTGCTTCTATTGCATTATTGTTTTCAAAGTCTCGTCTCATCCTTGGATTATGGAGTCAATGATACTTATTGAGTACAAGGAAATTGTACTTGCGCTCCTTTGGAAAGGAGCGATGTTGATGTTTGTGGCTGCAAGTACAGGTGCACCGACTGACATTACCACGAGCTATAGGAAACTGAAAACAATAATGCAATAACATAACCAAAAATATAATTCATTCTATACAATGGCATATAATATCCCATATACATAACAGAACATAACCCATTTACGTCTATGGATCTTCTATGACATCATGAATGAAAATAATGCACGAGACAAACCTCCTAGCCACTATAGTACAGAATAAGTTTTTAAGGGGTCGTTTGGTAGGAGGGATAAGGATAACTAATCCCGAGATTAATTTAGATGAGGAGCTTATCCCATGTTTGGTTGGGACAAAATGCATGGGATAACTCATCCCGGGATTAGTTATCCCAGGATTGTAGTGTTTTTCTTATCCCTCCTTGAGAGTGGGATAACTAATCCCGGGATAACTTGTTTTCCAACCAAACGACCCCTAAATGTTATGGGTGATACAAAACAGACAGCATCAACATGCAAACTTAAGCATTCTAGGTGCAGGATGATACCACGTAGAACTAATTAGAAGCTTAATAAAAGAAAATTTACCTTTCAATTTCCTGAGACATCCTACCGAGATTCCTTGTTGCCCCTTCAAGTGTCTGCTTCCTCACACTGACACTAAGTGCCTCGATACATACATTGTCTATATTATGGGCCTCGTCAAACACTACAACACACTCCCTCTCCATCTCCTTCGATATAATACCAGCAACCTTGGGATCAAGCAGGTATTGGTAGCTGTAAACCACAACATTTGCCTGCTGCACCATATGCCGGGCCAAAAAGTATGGACACCAACCTTTCTCCTTACCATACAATCTTAGCTCCTAAAAAAGTGCAATTAATCATCACAAGATCACAAGAAAACTTGAGCACCTCCATTAACGGAGAAGAATATGAACAAGAAAACTAGGCTCAAATAAAGACGGAAAAATTTCTAGTCAAGAATCAATCTCCAAAGCACATAATGCAATCACTAAAAAAGGGCAGCCCGGTGCACTAAAGCTCCCGCTATGCACAGGGTCCGGGGAAGGGCCCCACCACAAGGGTGTATTGTACGCAGCCTTACCTTGCATTACTGCCAGAGGCTGTTTTCAAGGCTTGAACCCGTGACCTCCTGGTCACATGACAGCAACTTTACCAGTTACTCCAAGGCTCCCCTTCTTATAATGCAATCACTAAACAAGTTATATCTCCTTCACCACTGCAAGTACAAGTGCTTCCCTATAACCAATTCTCAAGTCAAATTACATTAGATATAACGATGTCTTCGTACCCTCCACAAACATAACGAATCCTGAACAAATGCAGTCTAACCATCTTACAGAAATATATGCAAACTTGAGCACCCATGTAAACAGAGAGAAGTATGAACAACAAAACGTGTTTCAAAGATAAGAGAGAAATTTCTAGTCGAGAATCAGTCCATACAGCATGGGAGGTAGTGAAGAAAACAGTTATATCTCTTCACCACTGCAAAGCTCTTCTCTATAGCAGATTCTCTTTCTAACCATTTACAGGAATATAGGTGCAAGCAAAATTGGGTTTTTCACTTTTAACTCCGCCTAAATATCAACAAGGATTCATACAGCTAACTCCAACTAAATTGGGATCGGGACATAGTTAACTAAACATTGACTCAAGAATGACAGTAAAAGTTCTAGTCAAGAATCAATACAATGAAAAACTCAATAATCAATGCAATGAAAAGCAATGAAAATTCAAGTGTGTCCCTATAATCCCTTCTCAAACCATACTAAATTATACATAACAGATGCCATTGTATCCTCAAGAAAAGAAATGTCAAGAATAACCAATTTATTTCCTCACGGGTGCAAGCAAAAATTTGTCTTTCACTTAACTCCGCCTATGTGAGCTGAAACATAACCAGTGGAAGCATAACGATCATCTAAATATGAAAGGAGATTCATAAAGCTAAGCTCAATTAAATTGGGATTGAGACATAGTTAACTATACATTAACTCAACGACAGTAAAAGTTCTGGTCAAGAAACAATGCAATGAAAAACTAAGTCATATATCTCTCCGCCGCTGAAAATTCATGTGTTTCCCCATAATCTCTTCTCAGACCATATTAGGTTATCTATAACATATGCCATTGTATCCTCAAGAAAAACAATGACAAGAATAACCAATTTACTTCCCCATGGGTACAAGCAAAATGTGTCTCTCACTTAACTATAACCAGCTGAAGCATAAACATAGTCTAACTATGAACCAGATTCACATAGCAACTCAAACTAATTTGGGATCAAGGATATAGTTAATATGCAAAACTAGGGCACCCACGTTAGAGAACTCGACTCAATAATGACAGTTAAACTTCTAGTCAAGAATCACTCTTCACATTTGGTTGCAAATTCAATTGCTTCACTATAACCCTTTCTCAAACCAAATTAGATCATATATAACAGATGTCATTGCATCATCCACAAAAGCAATGTCAGGAATAACCAACTTATTTCCTCCGGTACAAGCAAAAGAGGTTACTTTCACTTAACTATAAAACCACTTGAAGCAAAAAACACATTCATATAGCTAACTCCAACCAACTTGGAATTACGGCATAGCTAATTATACATTGATTAAAAGCAACATTAAAAGTATGAGCTAGGGAGAGAGAGAGATACCTGCAAAGTATAAACACCAGTATTCGTCTTAGAATATACACCCTCGTAGCCCCGACCCCATCCCTTCCCAAACCCCACCCCCACATCGTGTAGTATTTGTCTAGATTATACATAAATGCTTTTCAGAACAGTAGTCATCACAAGATAATACGACAATCAAAGTACAAAAAACAACAGATAGCTACAAAACCCAAAACTACAAGAGTAATACTACGACTAATCATACCTGCAAAGTATAAACACCAGCAGACAGAGTGGCACTACCAGCTTTATCAGCAGAATCATAATTCTCAAAAAAGGAACAAGTAGGCGCATTTTGGATTCTCAACTGCAAGTGCTCTAACCCAACTAGCAGTAAGTTTACTACAACCAGCATCAACAGAATCCCCATTCTCAGCAGACACCACAACTGGATTCACACACAAATTCTTTCTTGATGACAAACCAATAGCCAACATTCTTGCCCCCGGCCCAACTCCCTTTAACTGATAATTATACAATAATTTAAGCTCAGCTAATGTTGTGTCCACATTGATTGTGTCCTCCCCACCCTCCAACACACCTCGCCTACGTCTGCAGCCCCGTAGCCCCCATCCCCACCACCCCACATCCTTTTACCCTCACCCCCACATCCTACACTATTCCTATCCTATTTGTCTAGATTATACACATGCTTTTAAAACAGTAGTCATAGCAAGATAATACGATAATCGAAGTACAAAAAACAACACAACAAGAAACTACCTGCAAAGTATAAACACCAGCAGGCAAAGTGGCACTACCAGCCTTATCAGCAGCATCATAATTCTCAAAAAAGGAACAAGTAGGGACATTAGGATTCTCAACAGCAAGTGCTCTAACCCAACTAGCAGTTAACTTCCTACAACCAGCATCAACAGAATCCCTATTCTCAGCAGACACAACAACTGGATTCACACACAAATTCTTTCTTGATGACAACCCAATAGCCAACATTCTTGCCCCTGGCCCAAACTCCTTTAACTGATAATCATACAATAATTTAAGCTCAGCTAATGTTTTTTCCATTTCATGTACAGTTCTTGTACAATATAAAAGCTTAATTTGACTCATTGGTTTACAAAGTCTATAACTTGTTATTAAAGAAAGTAAAGAAATTGTCTTTCCAGTTCCTGTTGGCATTTCAAGAAGACAATGTCCTTTAGCATCTAAGGTTCTTTTGAGTTCTAACATGTATTGGTATTGTTCTGGATAGATGTTGTCATATGGGAAATAGATTGTTATGTCTTCTAATTGGAATTTCATGGTTATGGGGGTTTCTTGATTTTGATTGTTTTCCTGATTTGTGATGATCAAGATTGAATCTTGATGGGTTTTTTGGACACCCAAATGAGTTTTATAGAGGAATTTTTGGAGGTTTTTCTGGACCCTAATGTTGTAAGATCAATAGTGAAGCAGCAAAGAGAGTTTTTTTTTTTTTTTGGGGGGGAGTGGGTAGGTGGGTGGGGGTGGGGGGTTGAGCGTGGGGGATGGGTGTGTCGTGTTTGAGCTTTAGATATTGTTGGAAATGTCACTCCCAGAACGAGTCTTGTAGAAAAATTTGTTGGAAGTATCACTCCCAGAACGAGTCTTGCATAAAAATTTGTTGGAAGTGTCACTCCCAAAACGAGTCTTGCAGAAAAATTTGTTGGAAGTGTCACTCCCAGAACGAGTCTTGCAGAAAAACTTAAACTTATTGAAAGTGTCACTCCCAGAACGAGTCTTGCATAAAAATTTATTGGAAGACTCCCAGAACGAGTTTTGCAGAAAAACTTAAATTTATTGAAAGTGTCACTCCCAGAACGAGTCTTGCAGAAAAATTTGTTGGAAGTATCACTCCCAGAACGAGTCTTGTAGAAAAACTTATTAAATAAATTGCGTAGATTTAAATTATTCGAGACTTTGATACGAGTATTGAACATCAATCGAGCTAGGAGCGAAATAATATTAATTTATGAGTATGGGTTATAGTGCGATGGTGAGACTACTTCAATTTAGTTTGTTCCAATTATGTAAACTCGGAGAAAGGCATAAATAATTGTTTAAGCTAAGCCGAAATTGTTACTTACAAGTCTAAATTATATGTGAACGTTGTATTAGTTTTCTTAATATAAATCTTTTTCGTATTATTTATATCTTTAATTAATTATCAAGTAATTTGCGTCTTAAAATTAAGTTTCATTAAATTGAATATAATTTTCCTATTGAGAATAATTTTCACATTTATGAGGAAAATATAATCTAACAAATTTAAATTGCATGTTCAAATAAAATATTAATTTAAAATTATAATTTTATCCGTTCCTTTGATTTATTCATATACTAAATATAGTTCCCTAGCAATACTTGTTCAATTTAAAAAATCATCGATAATTACCATATTGTATCTATTTTACATGTACTATTAACTAATGTTTATTATTTACTATATTTTTCAAAATATTAAATTTACTAGAGTGACATAATAAAATTATTCAGTGAACGGAGGGAGTATATCCAAACAGGCCCTTTAAAAATACTTAGCAACAAATGCAAATGCAAACACTTATATATTATTTATTAATGTCCATTTTATCATTAATTATTACTCTTTGACCAATAATACTTATTTAATATACTAAAAATAGATATTCAATAATACTTTGTTCAGTTTAAAAAATTAATAAATAATTTATTAATTTTTATTGATTTAGTAATTACATTATTTCCTTTTCTGTATATAATTATGACTGTATTTTGCTATTAATTTTTTTTCCCATTTTATTTTTGTTTTGTACCTTGCTATCTTGAAATAATATTTTCTTGCTACCTATATATATGCTTTCAATTTATTTTTTTTCTCGAGCCGAGAATCTATACCCACAAAGGTAGATAGCCATCGCGCATTCTATCTTATCAAAGCTTACTTGTTGAATTAAACCAGATAGATTATTAGTACTATTTTTTTTTATATAATTATGGTGTGAATTACCTTTCGTACACTTCGACTAAATCTATGGAATATCTGTCACCTATTACCAACAACAGATATCAGATAATTTTATTCATCAAGACTAGGTAGATGAGATAGATTGTTTCTTTTATAATTATGGTGCTGGCCACCTTTCGTATACCTTGACTAAATTTGTCCATCAAAACTAGAACAAATGAGATAGAATCATTTACGAAATATTTTTGTCTCTACTGGTACTTGAATTATGTAACCGACTCTTGAAAACACACACAATTTTTTATATTTTATACATTTACGCCACCTTCCAACAACAACAAATATCGAGTAATTTTGTCCATCAAAACTAGAACAAATGAATAAAATCATTTAGTATTTTTTTTTCTTTTTGCTAATATTTGAATTATGTAACTGGTGCTTGAAGATACACACAAAAAATTATATTTTATACATTTAAGCCGCCGACCAACAATAACAGATATCGGGTAATTCTGTCGATCAAGGTAGGACAGATCAGTTAGAATAATCTAGTATTTTATCTCTACCGATATGCGAATTATATAACTAGCGCTTGAAAATATACGCAAAAATTTATATTTTATACATTTTATTCATCAAAACTAGAACACATGTGATAAAAATCATTTACTATTTTTTGTCTCTACAAATATTTGAATTATGTAATCGAGGCTTTTAAAAATACACATAAAATTCTATATTTTATACATTTAATTGAAATAAATTTATAATTCAAATGTCTAAATAAAATATTTAGACAACTCACAATAAATGCAAATGTAAGACAAATTTATTATGTACCTGTCACCCATCACCAGCAACAGATATCGAATAATTTTGTGCTACGACAAATGAGATAGAATCATCCGGTATTTTTTATCTCTGCTTATATTTGAGTTATGTAATCGACACTTTGAAAAATACACACAAAATTTATATTTTATATATTTAATTAAAATAAATTTATAATTTAAATATCTAAATAAAATATCCAACAACTCATAATAAATGAAAATGCAAAGACAATTTATCATAGTATTATAACGTTGGTGTCCTCCTATATAAAAACCTCAATTAGCTCCTTCAAAACTAGCCGTTATATATTCAAACTTTCTACTCTCTCTCTCTCTAATCTTTACTCTCTCTCTCTCTAAATCTGCAAAGCTCAAATGGCAATCTCAGTAGAATCTTCATCACCTGCTTCCCTTAACAAGGTACTTTAAAGAACCCAATGTTAATATATTGTATTTAGATTTGTTTTGAGATGATTCTTTGGCCTTGGATTGTTGTATTTTCTTGATGTTGTTGTTGTTGTCTGTTTTGAGTCGAGCGTCTTTTGGAAACAGTCGAGAGGTAAGGCGTGCGTACACAGTGTACACAGTATACTCTCCGGACCCCACTCGTGGAATTGCACTGGATTTGTTTTTATGATAAAGTAAAGCATGACAAATTATTGTGTTTTCTTCTTGTTGTTCCTGCTTATTGCTGTTGTATGCCTTTTTTGTATGTTTACAGTCGAGGGTCTTTTGGAAACAGTCAAGAGGTAAGGTGTGCATACACAATGGAATTACACTGGATTTGTTGTTGTTGTCGTCGTCGTTCCAAAACTCAACATTAAAGATTGCAACTGTAGATTTGTTTTTATGACAAGTTTTTAGCATGACAAATTATTGCATTTTCTTGTTGTTGTTCTTGCTATGTTCATGTTTTATGTCTTTTTTTGTATGTTTTAAGTCGAGGGCCTTTTGAAAACCGTTGAGAGGTAAGGTGTGTATGCACACTTTACTCTCTGGACCCCACTCGTGGAATTACACTGGATTTGTTGTTGTTGTTGTGGTCGTCGTCATTCCTTATTTGTTTTCAGTTGATTCTTTAGCCTAATTGTTGTATTTTCTTGTTGTTGTTGTTGTTCATATGCTTGTTGCTGTTGTCTGTCTTTTTTTTCATATGTTTTGAGTCGAGGGTCTTTTGAAGACCGTCGAGAGGTAAGGTGTGTATATGCACTATCCTCTCTGGACCCCACTCATGGAATTACACTGTATGTTTTTCATATGTTTTGAGTCGAGGGTCTTTTGAAAACCGTCGAGAGGTAAGGTGTGTATATGCACTATCCTCTCTGGACCCCACTCGTGGAATTACACTATATGTCCTTTTCGTATGTTTTGAGTCGAGGGTCTTTTGAAAACTGACGAGAGGTAAGGTGTGTGCATACACGCTATCCTCTCTGACCCCACTCGTGGAATTACATTGTATGTCTTTTTCGTATGTTTTGAGTTGAGGGTTTTTTGAAAACCGTCAAGAGGTAAGGTGTGTATACACACTATCCTCACTGGACCCCACTTGTGGAATTACACTGTATGTCTTTTTCGTATGTTTTGTTGAAAACTGTCAAGAGGTAAGGGGTGTGCATACGCACTATTCTCTCTGGACCCCACTCGTGGAATTACACTGTACGTCTTTTTCGTATGTTTTGAGTCGAGGGTCTTTTGAAAACCGTCAAGAGGTAAGTGTGCATACACACTAGCCTCTCTGGACCCGAGTTACACTGTATTTTATTTTTGTTGTTGTTGTTGTTGTTCGTCCCTTAATAAACTACTTAGTTTGAGCTGATTTTAGTCTGTCGGAAACAACCTCTCTACTTCTTCTGAGGTAATGGTATGAACTGCGTTTTTTATGATAAGTTTTTTTAGCATGACAAATTATTGTATTTTCTTGTTATTTGTTCCTGTTCTTGTTATTTTCCGTCTGTTTTGAGCTGAGGGTCTGTCGCAAACAGTCTCTATACTTCTCAACGTAGAGGAAAGGTTTGCGTACACACCGTGATCTACAAGTTTGTTTGTTTTGGCATTACAAATTATTGTATTTTCTTGTTGTTGTTGTTGTTCCTGCTACTTGTTATTTTCCATTTGTTTTGAGCTGAGGGTCTATCCAAACAATCTCTCTACTTCGCAAGGTAGAGGACAGGTTTGCGTACACGCCGTGATCCGTAGACCTTACTTGAGGAATTGCACTGAGTTTGTTTGTTTTGGCATGACAAATTATTGTATTTTGTTGTTGTTGTTATTCTTGCTTCTTGTTATTTTCCATCTGTTTTGAGCTGAGGGTCTATCAGCAACAGTCTCTCTACTTCTCAGGATATCGGAAAGGTTTGCGTACACACCGTGATCCGTAGACCCCACATGTGGAATTGCACTGAGTTTGTTTGTTTTGGCATGACAAATTATTGTATTTTGTTGTTGTTGTTCCTGCTTCTTGTTATTTTTCATCCGTTTTGAGCTGAGGGTGTATCGCAAACAACCTTCTCTACTTCACAAGGTAGAGGACAGGTTTGTGCACACACCGTGATCCGTAGACCCCACTTGTGGAATTACACTGAGTTTGTTTGTTTCGACATGACATTATTTCAGGGTTCACCAAGCTTGATGGGTTCGTCACCCATTTACAGTCCATCATCAGATAAACTTTTCTGGAGTAATCTTCGCAGCAGGGTTGATACTCTTCTTGAAAATCGCGAAAATCATAACGCTGCTCTAAAGGTAAAATTGTCCTTCGGTTTCTGTTACTATCTGTTTGTTCCTTGTACCTCGATTATAGTTTCTGTTATGTTACTGTCAGTCTGTTGTTGTTATGGGATCTCTACACAAATAGCTGATCCGATTTACTGCTTATAAACTCCTTCCGTTCCAATTTATGCGACACTTTTTGCTTCCCGAATTAGACACAAAATCTTCAAGTTTTTTGAAATATAGTTTATGTATTTGGAAACTACGTGAAAAGTACTACAAGTAACACTAATCGACAACTCAAAGTATTTAAAAGATATACGAATTACGGTTAAAGACAGACTTGTTTGAATATCGAAATCTGAAAAGTGCCACATAAATTGGGACGGAGGGAGTACTAATTATACATGATTATACATATATTATACATCTGCCGGTTATTTTAAGTTATGCGGGCAGCCACTCGGGTTATAGAATACAGTGTCTCTACCTTTGAGGCCACATGCTACTTTGCGAGATTATGCAAGGTATGTTTTTTTTTTTTCTTCTTTTGGGTGTCGTTTTTTGTTTGATTTTGTGTGAAAAATTGTTTGTAGCAGCAAGAAGGAGCGGAGGATCGATCGAAGAGGATGAAGGAGGATGCTATGCTTTTACTAAGAGGATTTGATTCTGTTTCTTGCTCTCTTTCGCAGTTATCGGATAATCTGGAAAATGCTCTTCAGGTATCCCTTTGTATGTGATTCTTCAAAGACTGAAACGAAGTTTCGGTTAGGATGTTTGTCAAGTATTTTTTTTTCTTCGTTTCTTCACTATCGCTATTTTCTTGAGCCGAGGGTCTATTGGAAACATCCGCTCTACCTTCCGAGGTAGGGGTAATGTCTGAATACGTACTACCCTTCCTAGACCACTTGTGGGATTGCGTTGGGAATGTTATTTAAGTTTTGGTTAACATATGATTTTGCTAGATTTGAATGAAAGAAGAATCCATCGTTCTCTATAACTGTGGTGTCCGGGCAAACTTGTGCGCACCTCGATTAATTCCATGAGGTACCTACTACCTCCTACCGGTACAAAGCTTTGATAGACCACTTGTGGGATTGCACTGGAAATGTTATTGAAGTTTTGGTTAACATATGATTTCGGATTGAGGCGTAGTCTTGTGTGTTTTTCGTGTATCTATATTTTCAGTAGATGCACTTCTTGATATCGTCTTTTCAAAATCGATCTTTAATATAGTCGAGCCAACCACGTGCATCTACTGCTTATATATTGGTGGTAGCCTAAGCAAGCGTTGAGTTATTGATTATGCATTGTTTATTTTCCGTATCTAGGGAGCAAGAGATCTAGCAAAACCTCCCACATTGACCGAGATACTTCATTGCTCGATGGAAAAGGCGAGCAGTGGGGAAAATCAATCGAAGGAAGATAAACACGAGGGAGACAAAGGTAAAGAAGAGAGCGAAGAAGGTAATAGAGGGTTAAAGAGGAAATTCGATACTGAAGAATCCTCCGAAGATCCTCAACAAGACGATGATACCAAAAGAGAAAATCGACATGTCCTGAAAGAGCTCGGGAAGTTCAAGAAAGCCAAAAATGTTGGCACCCTTCTCTCTTTTTCGTAGAATGATTATAGCTACTTTTTTGCGTTTTGAGTTTTAAGAGCTAACTTGACGTTATCTATGTGAAGCTTGCGATTTCCATGGCATCAAAAGCAGCCACGTTAGCTCGAGAACTGAAATCAATGAGATCAGACTTGCGCTTTATGCAAGAACGTTCTGCTCTTTTGGAGGAGGAGAATAGAAGGCTTCGTGATGGCTATGACACAGGGATACCACCAGAAGACGATGACCTGGTAATCCTTTTACAACTTGATCCGTGATGCAATGTGAAACAGATTTACGTTATATAAACCGACAGTACCAGTATATCACATGGTAGACAACATTGCATGATACTAGTTCAACCGTTACTCCTAATTGCTTACAACTTGAAATGTGTCAGTTAAATTGCTTACTACTTGATGCTTGACACTCGAAAATGTTTACTACTTGAAGCATGTAACTCAAATTATTCACTACTTGAACCGTGACTGAATGTAAAATATATTATGCTATATAAACTGTGATAGAATCATATGTTAGATAACATTGAGTGATACTACTTGAACCGTGAGGTTCAAATTGTTTACTGATTGAACCGTGAGGCTCAAGTAGTTTACTACTTGAATCGTGAGGCTCAAGTTGTTTACTGATTGAACCGTGAGGCTCAAATTGTTTACTGATTTAACCGTGGGGCTCAAGTAGTTTACTACATGAACCGTGAGATTCAAATACTTCACTACTTGAACCGTGACAGAACGTAAAATATAATATTATGCTACACACTGACAGTATCATATGGTAGACAACTCGAGTGATACTACTTGAACTGTGAAACTCATATTGTTTACTGCTTGAACCGTGATACTCAAATTGTTTACTACTAGAACCATGACAGAACGTAACATATATTATGCTGCTATAAACTGACAGTATCATATGGTAGACAACTCGAGCGAATCACGGTTCAAATTGTTTACTGATTGAACCATGACATTACTGATTGAACTGTGAAAGCCAAATTGTTTACTACTTGAACCGTGAGATTCAAATAGTTTACTACTTGAACCGTGACAGTCAAATTGTGTTTACTACCTCGAACCGTGACACTCAAAATGTTTACTAAATCGCATGGCACTGAAATTGTTTATTACTTGAACCGTGACAGAACGTAACATATATTATGCTATAAACTGGCAGTGTCATGTGGTAGACAACTCGAGCGATGCTACTTGGAACTGTGAAACTCAAATTGTTTACTGCTTGAACCATGATACTCATATTGTTTACTACTTGAACCGTGACAGAACGTAAAATATATTATGCTATAAACTGGTAGTGTCATACGGTAGACAACTCGAGTGATACTACTTGGAACTGTGAAACTCAAATTGTTTACTGCTTGAACCGTGATACTCCAATTGTTTACTACTTGAACCGTGACAGAACGTAGCATATATTATGATATATACTGACAGTATCATACGGTAGACAACTCGAGTGATACTACTTGAACTGTGAAACTCAAAGTGTTTACTGCTTGAACCATGCTCGAGTGATACTACTTGAACTGTGAAACTCAAAGTGTTTACTGCTTGAACCATGATACTCAAATTGTGTACTACTGAACCGTGACACAACCGTTTACTGCTTGAACTTAGCCATTCAAATTGTTTAGTAGTTGGACCGCGACATTCAAGTTGTCTTCGAAATTTGCTTAGGTGAGGCTCCAAATGGAGGCACTACTTGCTGAAAAATCCAGACTTGCAAATGAAAATGCAAACTTGAATAGGGAGAACCAGTGTCTTAGACAACTTGTTGAGTACCACCAGTTGGCCTCGGAAGATCTCTCTGCGTCCTACGAAGGCTTACTTAGAGGAATGGGATTGGATATTTCATGTTCACCCGAGGATCATACCGAGGCAAATGATGGATCTGGAGGAGTACGCGAGAAACACATATCCGGTATTTCCAAATCCCTTGATGAGATCTACGACGAAGAATGAAGAAAATAGTGATTTGAGTAAAAGTTGCTTATTATTGCTCCATGTTGTAATCTACAAACAACAACATAACATACCCCGTGTAATCCTACAAGTGGGGTTTGCACCGTGTTGTAATCTTCTACCTATATCAAAATTTGTAAAATTTGTTGTATCCTATGTTTCATGTTGTTATCTATAATGAAAGACAACAATTATGTTGTTCCTCCTCCATTCTTCATTATCATCTTAACTTGTTCTCCAACTTTAGAGATGTACATCTAGGCGCCTCAACTCATCCCTACTGTGTCCGACTTGTGGGCTACCAACGCTGACGTGACACATAAAGTTTGGAGGTGTATGTGCTGACATGTGGAGACGAGTTAAGGCGTCCATTTCAAATAATTCTAGCCTCCCATTTTCTTTAACTCTTTCTTTTTTCCTTTCCTCATTATAAAATATGTGGTAGAATAAAAAGCTGAATATTTCTAGTGGCATCAATACTTTTGCTCCTCCGGCAGACCCCACGAGTTCACCTGAATCCAATATTTTAAATATAAACAACATATATATCAAAAAAAATTTATCAAAATTTCAATAAATATTATATTACGAACCCACAGTCTTTAAAATTTAATTCTGAATCGCGATAGAACCCCGGCCCCACCCCACCCCACCCCACTTCACTTTAAGTGGTAGCTTTTCACTCCTATAAATACAAGCTTTGCACCCTCCACCTCTCTTTCATGTCCTATCCTTTTATTTAACCTTTCATTGGTTACATTCTATCTTTTTATCCACCTATAACATCGCTCTGCTCTTTGTCGCGCTATACTCTCAATACACCGTGCTAAAGTAGAGATTCAGAGTTTGAAACCGAGATCTCTGATTAAAGAAAAAGCATGTCTTGTCCGCTACACCACATCCTTTAAGCACATTGTTTTCTTAGACACCCTTAGTACAACAAAACTTCAACTATGTCTCAAATTCTTGACAATGTGAGTAGTTTGAGCTTCATACAAATCCTCAACACCCCTTCTTCCTACCATTATCAACCCTCAACGAAGCTACATTCATCGGTCATCATGAGCGCGACGAGTTTGGAGATGTGCACTGAGACACTAGGAAGTGAGACAGGTTGTTATTACAACGATGACATGGATGAGACGAACTTTTCTCGTGGTATTCAACGATCAGAATGTCATGCATTCAAGCAACGCGTCAAGAGGAAGGTGGATTTTCCGCCTCCGTTGACTTCAATCAGCGGAATGGAAAGAGTCAGAGTGAGATCCTATCGAGGAGGTGGTCGCTTAGTGTTAAGAGCTGTAAGCGTCAGCAACTCTTACAACTCTTACTTCAAAGCTGAGCGTGCAAGTGGCACGCTCAAACTTTCTTGGAGGTATGATAGTAAAATGGAAGTTGAACAAAATTGTGAAGAACAAATGGCAAATGGTTGTAGAAAATTAACAAGGTGTAAAGAAAAATGTGGGAGTACAAGTAAAGGGATTTCAAATTATTGCCAATTTTGGGTGGCTATTTCCTAAATTAATTGTTTTTTTTATTTTGTTTGCAATAAGAAATATATATTATTATCGTGATGTTCGAACTAACTTGCATTATTATTATTATTATTATTATTATTATTATTATTATTATTATTATTATTATTATTATTATTATTATTATTATTATTATTATTATTATTATTATTATTATTATTATTATCATATTTTGACTGCTTTGATGTGTGTAACTTGAGTCGAGAGTTTTTTGAATACAATCTCTTTATCTCCACGAGATTCATACCTCACTTACATTATTTCCCTGAATATGTTGTTGTTGATTTCGTATATGGTAGTTATTATTGTTTTATTAAACGTTATATCATTTAAGGAGGGAAAACGAGCTCCGAACGAGATTTATTTCATACCCAAAACTTGAATGCAAGACCTCTAATTAGGGATAGAGGAATTCTGTTTATTCCATCGTAGCCCTCGTTGGTGGAATGAAAACTCAAAATTTAGACGTAGTAAAGTTTGAGTAGAGATATACTAGACCTTGAAAAATGTATATCTAATTCTATTTATAAATATTTTCGCACACATATATGTGCTTCGATCTTAAAATTATTTAGTTCTGTCGAACCTGAAAACGCATTATTAATCCATCGATATCAAAGGACCACATTGATCTAGTAATTGTTGCATGTGTTAATCATTGAGAAGGGAAAAAGGTTATACATTATCTTGAGCAAATATTATTCGTATTCTCTCTCTTTTAAGATTTTTATACATTTCTAATAAAGATATTTATGATTGGACATATAATACTGAAAATTGAATTATCAAATCGAATAAAAAAATTTAGTAATTGGTATTCGGTAATTTGGTATTTGGTATGGTATTTGAAAGTAAAATTTCAACATTTTGATATTCGAAATTAGATTTGATACAAGATATTACCATTTAGTATCGATATTTACCTAAAATGTTATATATATATATATATATATCAACCCAATAAACAATAGTATTAATCATTCCAAAGAATCTATTGAACCTTGGTAATATATTCGTAAAACGTAACAAAAGAAATACCAAATAGGGTTTCTATTAAATATACTCTTTGGAGTTTAAACGTACGTTTGTATATCTCCAATTTTAATATGGTATTACCAAAAATCGTACCGAAATGAAGTTTAATTTACCGATTACCGAATTACCAAATCGATATTTATAAGTATGGTATGTGGTATCGACGTTCAAATATCGATTACCGAATTACCAAAGTTGAACTCTAAAAATATCGAACCAAATACCGAACGCCCATCCTAAAGATACTTTAGAAACAATTCAAGTTATACACACTGATAGTATAATGAATTTTCAGACCATCAATATAATTTAACATGTTATAGCAAAATTATTTATCATAATAGAATTTCCTGAAATTATCTTATAATTTAGTCAACTATATTTCTTATATCGATCGACAGTGCACAAAACTTAAACTCGAAAACATAAATAGCTCATGCAAGTGGACTAGTTGTATTAGATGTACATATTTATGACCAGTAACTGTCATTGCCTACACTGCCTTGGACTCAATTACCAAAGTTGATGAGAAAATATCACACATGTACATGTGTCAATTCAGTATCGGAGTTAGAATTTTTACGTAGAAGGTTTAAAATATAAAAAAATAATTACGTGATCTAGTCGAAGGGGATCCAACATCTACTATATTGACAAATACGAATGAAATTTTCTTTGATAGGACACAACAATAACTCTCATAGTGGACTTCGCTTACAATACGAATTTAAATTAATCAAATCGGTGAATTTTAGACACCGAGTAATTGAAGCAAACAAAAAAAAAGAATACTTTCGATTGCATAAAAGGACTCAATGAAATAGACTTGTCTGTGAAGACGTGAACTACCCAACTGAAAAAAGGGAAAAGGGTTCAAATTACGCCTGAATTTTGCAGGGGTTCTATGACCTCTCCAAACTAATTATTAGTATATTTTAATGACGTTTATAAGCTAATAAATAGATAAAATTTATTAATAAATAAATAAATGAAAAAGTTTAGTACAAATAAATGTTAGTAAAATACACTAATAAATAGTATAGGAGGATCATAACATGCTAATAAATAGCCTAGAGGATCGTTGAGATCCGTACAAAATTTATATATGTTACAACAAATTTCATCAAAATTTAAATATATTTCAAACAAGTTCAACCCCACCCCCACCCCCCAAAAAAAAAAGATATACCTAATTGTTTGTTGGATTTATTTGATCCCAATCACATCAACATGAAAAAGGTGTCCATAGAACAACCTTTACCAACAGACAGAAATATACATAGGAAACAAAAATAAATGGATAAGTTTTATAGATGACTAGACTTTAAGTTGTTATAATATGCTAGGACAAGAAAATTACTAAGAAGAAATAAAAAATAAGGAAAAATAAGCATAAATATACACTTTAACTTATCATATTTACATAAATCTTCATGTTTACAAAGTAATTATAAAATTTTTTACTAATTATATATCTTTGTTGGGTGTATTAGAAGATAATTACGTATCTCGATAGATCCAAAACGAAAAATATATATCTGAAGCTAATTATGTATTTTTACAAAGAAAAAGATGTATCTTAGTGGATATATCAGGAGCTAATTATGTATCTCAACATATCCAAAATTCAGATTTTCAGTAATTATGTAAAATATCAAAATTTTTTGTGATTACGCACCAAACTTGCAGGGTTTACGTTGTTTGTCCAAATAATAAATTACTCCCTCGATTTCAAATAGAACGACTTCCTTTTATTTTTAGCCCGTTTAGAAAGAATGATATTTTTCTTTTCCGATAACGCTTTGATTCTAATTTTTTATGTGATATATTTACGATAATAAGATTAAATGATATTTTGATACATTTGATATATCTTTAATTTAAGATCAAAAGATTTTTTTTTTCTTAAATTCTATGTTAAATTAAAATAAATTATTTTTTTAAAACGAGAGGAGTAATATTTTTCATGGCTAGGATTACTTTTGATAAAGAAGAAAAGAATTAAAAGGTTGAAAGGAAAGAAACCATAAGAATAAATTTGATTGGGTTCTCTTATTAGTGTCATAAATTTAATATTCTAAAAAGTTGAATAAACATTTTTTAATTTATAGTCTTTTCTTGTCCATATATCTAGTCAAATTATAAAAAGTTTATGTGTCATTGTCCTATAATGGATAAAGGCATAATACAGATTAAACCAAGTGCTTCTAAATATAAAGATAATAATGATGCATTTTACTTATGCAACTTATTCTCTTAGCATATTATTTATGTGATACTTTTTAAGTCGATTTCAAGAAAATAATGCATTTTTGTGTTTAGTTATAATTTAATTTTAAAGTATCAATTTTTTTTGTGTTTAGTTATAATTTAATTTTAAAATATCAATTTTACTCATGATTTATATTCATACAAATATCTAGAACTTATTTTAGACCATAAATTTTAAAAGTCTCCCTATATTTCTTAAACTTCGTAGTCAGTTAAACTACATCATATAGATTAGAATGAGTAATAATTATGACTTTTATTTGGAATTACATATCTTGTAAATACAATACTTTTGTCTCTCTATACACATATCTTGTGCCACTTATACCATCAAAGGATAGTAGTACAGTGGATGAGATTGTTTCTTCCTTAATCAAAAGTTTTAGGTTCGAGCCTTAAATATGAAAAAATCCTTGGTAGAAAACGCTACCCCTGAATGAGCCCTACCTAGCGCAAATCTGAATTAATCAAGCTCCAATATAAATACCGGACACCGAATGAAAAAGGCAATGAAGGGATTAGTTTGTTTTTGTGTGTGTTTGGGGGTGGGGGTGGAGGTGGGGTGGGGTCATGGTGCCATATGGACACTTGGAAATCCAAACAATTTCTTGTGGTGTGTCTACTAGTAGTGTTAGTTAATTATTAAAAACACTTTTTGTCTTCAAGAATATTAGATTGAATCATACGTGTTATAGTTCATTTATCCCCACAAGTATAAGTAAACATATGAAAAGATGAAAGAAATTTAATATTTAAATACATATGGAAAAAACTAATTTTAATATTATATATACAGTGTAATTTTTTTAATGAAGACCCGATGAACCCCCTTCCAAGTACTCTAGCTCAGCTCATGTGTATATAATATATGTGCAAATATTAAGAAATTTATTGAATATTTATAAATATTTGACTATTAGTATCTAGATTTGAGCCTTTTGAGTTATTGAGTTTTAAATTAACAATTCTACGTTATTAAATGATATTCTTAAGACAAATACATAATTCATATTTAAGTTATTGAATATGATCAAACTTTTACGTTAACTTCTAACTCCACCTCTATTGATTGTAAACCTAATAATTGTATATTGACCTGAAAACGCTATAAGATCTCATAAATTTCAAATCTTGAATTCCTAGGCCGGACCTTTCTTAGTGTTGCATTTACTATTAGTCCCTTTTCTCCGTTATATATTGCATGTTGTGTGTGTCATCAGCTAAGTTGCTTCGGTTTTCTAAAAATGTTGCTGGTATCTATGTCGGATCCATAAAAAATATACTAGTTTTGAAAGAGGATCTGACATGCACCCATCAACATTATCGAAGAATCTGAGAAACATAGATCATCAACACACACACAAACACACACACACACTGTGTGTAAAATTAATCCACTACCTTCGTCTTTTTTAATATTATAAGAATCCATCATCTTCCAAAATAGCCCACACTAGGCCAAAACCTAGCCTGCTTGGGGCATCCCAGTCGATTTTCGACGAAAATCACACCCAGACCCCGGGCCCACTACAAAAACTGTGGGATTTAGCACACTGATTTGACCCAAAAATAGTCTGTTCACTCCGTTTTGCCCGTTTGACAAATCAAACCACCATAAAACCAAAATGACCCACACTGGGCCACTCCCTAGCCTGCCTAGGGCAGCCTAGTCGATTTTTGGCCAAAATCACGCCTTGACCCCAGGCCCACCTCAAAAACCGTTGTCTATAACACACCGATTTGGCTAAAAATGGCCCATTCTCGTCGTTTCGCCTGTTTGACCAACCAAACCATCTAGAAAACCATAATGGCTGACACTAGGCCGCTCCCAGCCTATCTGGGAAAGCACGATTGAGAAGAAACCTTTTTTATTTTTATTTTTTAGCGGTTTTGATCAGATTTTTAACCGGGTTTAGGTGGGTTGAACCGGGTTAGGTTAAGTGGGCTGGTTCAGGATTATTTTTAAAATTTTTACTGCTGGGCCCAGAATTGGACCGGCCCATTTAACTTGGCCCAGATCCGGATCGGCTCACAACCCGAATAAAAATCACGGGCCATTCCGGGTTGACCCGGCCCAGCCCACTTGACACCCTTAGCACAACTAAACCGCCCTGAAAACCATAAAGGAAAATATTAGGCCGCCCCCCAACCTGCCTAGGGTAGCCTACATGATTTTTGCCGAAAATCACTCCCAGTCTCCGGGCCCACCCCAAAAATCATAGGCTATAACAGATCGATTTAGCCTGAAAATGACTCTGTTCGTGCCATTTTTCTCGTTTAACCTCCCAAATTGCCTCGAAAACCACAAAGTCTCACACTAGGCCGCTCTCCAGCCTACCTGGGCAGCCCGATCGATTTTTGGCCAAAATCACACCTGGGACCACCCCAAAAACCGTGGGCTATAGCACACCTATTTGGCCCAAAAATGGCCCGTTATTGCCGTTTCGCCCGTTCAACCACCCACACTAGGACGCTCCCTAACCTACTTGGAGCAGACCAATTGATTTTCAGCCAAAATCACGTTTAGCCCTTGGGCCCACTTAGAAGACCATGGGTTATAGCCTACTGATTTGGCCCAAAAATGGCCTTATCGTACCGTTTTGCCTGTTTGACGACCCAAATTGCCCCCAAAACCATAAAGGCCCACACTACGCCACTCCCTAGTCTGTTTGGGGAAGATCGTTCAATTTTTGACCAAAATCAAGCTAGGCCCTCAGGTCCATCAAGAAAACCATACGCAATAGCACACTGATTTGACTCAAAAATGACCCGTTTGCGCCGTTTTGCCAGTTTGACCACCCAAAATGCCACAAAAATCATAAAGGCCCACACTTGGCCGCTCCCCAAACTGCCTGGGGCAACCAGTTTAATTTTTGGTAAAAATCACGCTTGGCACCCGGGCCCACCCCAAAAACCGTGGGCTATAGCACTCAGATTTGACCCGAAAATAGCTTGTTCGTGCTATTTTGCTTATTTGAGCACCCAAACTGCCCCGAAAACCACAAAAACTCATACTAGGCCACTCCCCTGCCTGCTTGGGCAGCCCTGTCGATGTTAAAAATAAATCACGCCCGGCCCCCAGGACCACGCCAAAAACAGTGAGCTATAGCACACCAATTTAGCCCCAAAATGGCTCGATCGAGTCATTTCGCCTTTTAACCACCCAAATTGCCCCAAAAACCACAAAGGCCCACAGTAGGTCATTCCCCAGTCTGTCTGGGGAAGCTCGATCGATTTTCAACCAAAATCACGCTCGAGCCACTGTCCAAAACCAAAAATCATGGGCTATAGCACACCGATTTGGCCCAAAAATAGCCCATTTGCGCCGTTTCTCCCATTTGACCATCGAAACTGCCCCTAAAATCCATAAAGGCCGACACTAAGTCGCTCTCCAGTCTTTCTAGGGAAGCCTAGTCAATTTTTGGAAAAAACCACACCCGACTCATGGGCCTACCCCAAAAATCGTGGGCTACAACACACCGATTTTGCTGAAAAATGATTCGTTTACGTTGTTTCACCCATTTGACCACCCAAACTGCCCAAAAAACTACCAAGGCCAAAATTAGGCAAATTCCTAGCCTGGCTGAGGCAGCTCATTCAATTTTCAGCCAAAATCAAGTTCAGTCTTCGGGTCACCCAAAAACTGTGGGCTATAGCACATCGATTTAGCCCAAAAATATTATGTTCAATCCATTTCGCCCGTTTGACCACCCAAACCGCCCTGAAAACTACAAAGGCCCATATTAGGCTGCTCCCCAACCTGCCTGAGGCAGCTCCATCAATTTTTGGCCAAAATCACACCCATCCCCAGAACCTACCCCAAAAATCATGGGTTATAGCACACCGATTTGGCCCGAAAATGGTTCAATCGCACCGTTTTGCCCGTTTAACCACCCAAACCTCCTTGAAAACCATAAAGGCTCATATTAGGCTGCGCCCAAGCCTGCCTGGGGTATCTTGATAAATTTTCAACGAAAATCACGCTCGGCTCACGGGCCTACTGTGAAAACTATGGGCTATAGCACACCGATTTGGCCCCAAAATATCCTGTTAGCGCTGTTTCGGTCGTGTGACAACCTAAACTGCCCCAAAAATCTAAAGGGTCACACTAGGCTGCTCCTCGGCCTGCCTGGGGAAGCCTGGTCGATTTTTGCCCAAAATCACGCCCGAGGTCACCCTGAAAGTCATGGGTAATAAAACACTAATTTGGCCTAAAAATGGCTCGTTTGCACCATTTTGCTCATTTGGTCACCCAAACGGCCCTAAAAACCACAAAGGCCTATACTAGGCCGCTCTCCAGCAAACCTAGGGTAGCCCATTTGATTTTCGGCAAAAATCACGACCGGCCCCAGGGCGCACCCCAAAAACTATGGGCTATAGCATGTCGATTTGGCTAGAAAATGGCCCATTCGTGCCCTTTGACCACCCAAATCGCCCAGAAAATCATAAAGGCCTACTCTAGGTCGCTCCCCAGCCTGCCTTGGGTAGCTCGATTAATTTTCGATAAATATCACGCCCGACCCCTAGGCCCACCCCAAAACCCGTGGCTTATAGCACACTATTTGGCCCGAAAGTGGCCCGTTCGCGCTATTTCGCCCGTTTTACCACCCAAACCGACCCAAAAACCCAAAAGGCTCACACTAGGCCACTCCCCCAACCTATTTGAGGCAGCCCAATAGACTTTTGGCTAAAATTGCGGTTGGCCTCCGGACCCACCCCAAAAACCATTGGCAATAACACACTGATTTGACCCAAAAATAGTCAGTTCACACCATTTTGCCTATTTAACCACTTAAGTTTGACCACCCAAACCACCTCGAAAACCACAAAGAACCATACTAGGCCGCTTCTCAGCCTATCGGGGACAACCCAATTAATTTGACCCACCTATAAAACTGTGGGCTATAGCACACAGATTTGGCCTAAAAATGGCCCATTCATGCTGTTTCACCCATTTAACAACCCAAATCGCCCCAAAAACCATAATGGCCCACACTATGCTGCTCCCTAGCCTGCTCGAGGTAGCTCAATCAATTTTTAGTAAAAATCAAGTCCCGCCCCCAGCCCGTCGTGAAAATCGTGGACTATAACACATTGATTTGGCCCAAAGACAACCTGTTCGAGCCGTTTCTCCCATTTGACCACCCAAATAGCCGTTAATCCTACAAAGGCCCACATTAGGCCGCTCCCCAGTCTACCTGGGGCATCTCGGTCGATTTTGCAAAAATCAAGCTATCACACCCCCTTTTTCACGTTTAACTCCCAAAAAGATTCATTTTAAGTTTTGAAAGGATTTTTATTAATAAAGTGACAAAGATGAAAATTTGTTTCGAAAAGGACTTTTAACAATCAAAACTCAGAGTCGCCACTTGGAATAAATCAGGTGTGCCAAGTCACCCATGGATATCCTTTTTCAAAATGGTTTTGACTCTTTAATACTGATTTGCGAACAAAGATTTTGTTAATCGAGGGGAAGGTATTAGGCACCCCTCGATCCCATGGTTTGACCACGGTCGCTTGGCAGAGCGTATCGGCTAAATTGACATTACAAATGCATAAACCACACAAATCGCGCAAAAACAATCACTCAAGCAAACAAAATAAAATAATCCAAAATATAATGTCCAGTCCAATTATACAGTCCCGAAAAATGAAAAATGCGAAAATGTAAACCTATTCTGTTCTAAACTAATCCTGAACTACTCCTATGCTTTATCCGACGCCTCGGGCCTTCGTCACGGACGTCCTCCGGATACAAAATACCTCGGGGCATTCCCCTGATAAAAATAATACAAGTACTTCGGGGCATTCCCCGACCAAATGATACAAGTTATCCCTAAGCAATATAGCCAAGAACCATTCAATCACACAAATCGAATATTCCATCAATCCACAATCCCTAAATTCGCGTACCCGACCTATGTTTCCTATCAAGCTTTTGATTTAAAATGATTCTATCAAATTCATGCTTAATCCGAATTAAATAAAACGACAACGATCCAAAATTTAACTACATTCAACTTTTTAACAACTTCTTATTCCCACCCCGAAATCCTTTTTCAACCAAAAATTAACACATGCTTCGACTATCAACTCAATTTTTTAACTCAAAATTCAATATAAACAACAAAGACCCAATGACAATTAAAGCATGATAATCATACGAATTTCACGTGGATAACATTAAACATTCACCAACTCATCCAATTTCAAACATGTCCAATTCAACAAATTACGATAAAGAAGAGAGAATGAGTTAAAGAAAATGGACCTTCCGATAATCGATTTCGGTGGGTAATAATATTAAAGAAGACCCGCACTTGGAATCTCGAATAGAAAACCTCGATTGCGATGAATCCAATTTGGTATAGAGAAAAACTAATCCAAAATAGAGCACGAAGAACTGACTGACCCAAATCCAAACGCAGTACCCAACGTTGACTGGTCTCAAAACCAATTTCTGATAAACAAAAAGGTGTAAGGTTACCGTTGTTCACCTGAGGATCATGAATCGATCCAGACAAGTTTTGAACCAGCAAGAATAAACTCAATTCGACCTCCTAAATCGATAATTTCGAACAGAACTACGAACACAAAACTCCAATACACGACAAAGCTAAAGGACAGTGTACCCGAGATTCAGTGAGCTCAGGTGGCGGCAAAGAAGATGAATCGAGGCAGATTCCGGTTACTTTTGACATTTACCAACCGGGTTTGCATGGAAATAAAAAAAAAGAAATGATGAGAGAAAAAAATTTGGAGATTTTGGAATTGGAACGAGCGAACGACGAACCTAACTAATTCCGGCAAAACTTAGCCGGAAAATCTCAAAGAAACTGACCGAAACTCCCTCGAAGCTCTCTTCATTTTTCAGTTTACTCACCTTATACGCATGTGATTTTATGCATAGATCTACGAGAGAGATATGTGAGCTATTGGAATGGTGAGGAAGCTGTCCGTTAATAGTGAGGTTAATGGTGTATTGTGTAGAAGAGAAATATGGAGATGATGATGTGGGTTTGTATATTGTTGTTGTATATGAGGTGTGAATTTGTGTGTTTTTTGTTCCCTATGTGTGTATGTATATAATAAAAAAAAAGAATCCCCCTTTTCTACAGTGAATGTGAGTGAATATATATATGAAAAGGTTGTTGCGTTTTATGTATGGGTATGGGCAATGGGTCCCAATCTCTGGAAGGTTCTTGTGTATATCCTATTCCCAATGGAAATGGAGAATGAATTTTGCTGTGGGGCCCACGAGTGAGGTTGCTGTGAATTTTATTCCCTGGGTCCCTTTAATTGCCCCCAAATCAGTCCCCTTTGTAATTAAATGGAGACAAAAATCATGGGCCCCTCCTCCTTTGGTATGAAGTGTATATATGTATTCCCTCCCCCTTTCTTCGTGGGAAAGAAAATGTGGTGTTAAAGGGTAGGGGTAGGGGTAGTGAGCTAGGGTAGGAGGGGTAGGGGTTAGGTGTCTTATTTTAATTGAAAGGGTTGTTAGGATGTTAAAAAAATAAAAGTTTGTTAGGAATTTTGTTGAGAGTTGTTTTTTTTGTATTTTTTGTGGGATGTAATTACATGGGTGAGGGTATGCGGTAGGATAATGTAAAAATGGGTAAAAAGTGCTATCGGGAAGGGACAAAATTACATGTCTACATCATGCCCCCTTTGAGTGTAAACACGCAGTGTTTTCAGACAAAGAAGTAAACAACGAGACCGAATTTTATCCCGATCATTATTCAAAGAGAGGAATAAAAGAAAGAAGGACAATCGAATCCTGTCGGACACCCTATCTACCCAAGTCATGAGGAAGTCACAAGTATCTCAAAGGGTTGGAAGAGAAGTGGACTATACCGAGTTGGAGAGTCGAGTGAGGTTCCATCGAGGTTCCGGTCTGCGGCTCTGTCATTACATCAAAAAATAAAAATTACAAGTTAAAACATAAATGAAATTACAAAATCCTATCTATACAACTTCTGTTGGATCTTGACTCGACTTTTATCACCCTATTCTTCAGGCGGGCTCCTGACTTGTAATTTCTTTCAACTTGTTGCTTGGCTTTCAATTGCTTCGCTTTGTTGCTTGACTTTTCATTTCTTCACCCTATTCTCCAAGCGGGCTCCTGACTTGCTATTTCATCACTTTGTTGCTTGACTTTTCATTTCTTCACTCTGTTCTTCAGGCGGGCTCTAGACTTGCTATTTCATCACCCTGTTCTTCAGGCGGGCTCCTGAAACCCAAAATTAAAACTAGAACGAAAATTATCCCAAACAAAAATTATAGTAAAGTATTATTTCATTATTGAAAACTTTGTCCGATTTTCCAGGAGGGTCCTGAACAGAAAGTAAAGTCCCATTTTTCAGGAGGGTCCTAAACAGAAGGTAAAGTCCCATTTTTCAGGAGGGTCCTGAACAGAAGGTAAAGTATCATTTTTCAAAAGGGTCCTGAGCATAAAGTAGAACCCCATTTTTCAGGAGGGACCTGAACAGAAAGTAAAATCCTATTTTTCCGGAAGGTCCTGAACATAAAGTAAAATCTCATTTTTCAGGAGGGTCTTGAACAGAAGGTAAAGTCCCATTTTTCAGGAGGGTCCTGAGCATAAAGTAGAATCCCATTTTTCAGGAGGGTCCTGAACATAAGGTAAAATCTCGTTTTTAAGAAGGGTCCTGAACATAAAGTAAAATTCCTATTTTTCAGGAGGGTCCTGAACTGAAAGTAAAGTCCCATTTTTCAGGAGGGTCTTGAGCAGAAGGTAAAGTTCCATTTTTCAGGAGGCTCCTAAACAGAAAGTAAAATCCCATTTTTTAGGAGAGTCCTGAACATAAAAGTAAAATCCCATTTTTCAGAAGGGTCCTAAACAGAACGTAAAATCCCATTTTTCAAGAGGGTTCTCAATAGAATGTAAAATCCTATTTTTCAGGAGGGTCCTGAACAGAAAGTAAAATCCCATTTTTTAGGAGGGTCCTGAACAGAACGTAAAATCCCATTTTTTAGGAGGGTCCTGAACATAAAGTAAAATCCCATTTTTTAGGAGGGTCCTAAACAGAAGGTAAAGTCCCACGGATGTGCATTTCCAATGGTAGCTGAATTAAGTGAAACAAATTTGCCCCTATTTCAACAAAGAAAATTTGTCAGTTAACAACTTAGTGGTGGCTTGCAGCTCTTGGCTTCTCAGGTATCTGCCCCAGCACTCGTCCCTTTCATCTTTGTTCCAAATCGCTGACACTTGCCCTGTCTTGCCGCATCATTGACCGGATCCAGATTGAGGAAAATGAGTTCTGACTCGAACAATAGGTTTCCATTTTACCATATCTCTGAGGTGCACTCTTTTCTCAAATCTGAATGCTTCCACGAATCCAACAACATGTCGGTTGATAGACTTCCTTTGCTTCGTGTGAATTACAATCATATTTCTTTCATGTGCTGGTCCTTGGCTTTTCCTCATATAATTGGAAAGACTGGTAGTAAATTTTGAAATCCTTTCTCGCTTGTTTTGACACAGACTTGACTTAAATGTAAAGAAATGATGGTGACTTTTATTTTGATAAATGGCATAAAAAGACAAAATGCATGAATATGTAAATGAAAGAAAAGGGCAATGTCCCATATTCAAAAAGAAAACTTATCTGAATACAACAAACAACTCCAATGAGTATGACATTCATTTTGGATTAAGCTACCTGATCTTCCTATCCAAACTCCCCATTTGTTGTTGAGTTCGTGCCTTTGCCGCTGAGCCGCTTCTTCAAATCCATTGGACTCATACATCACATTCAATTGACGACATCTTAAAAGACTTTCGCCAACAAATCTCTTTCTTTTCACTTTTCACTTTCCTCTTGAACTCGCCATTGGCTTACGGTGCCCGTGAGGGTTTTCACCAATAAGACTCTCTCATCTTTATTTCTCTCAACTCACTATAGCCTTATGATGCCCGCGGGGGTTTTCACCAATAAGACTCTCTCTTTTTGTATTTCTTTCCTGATTTCTTATGCTGAGGAAGACAAGTGGTACCTCACAATGTATCATCATATCCATTGCATGATTAGCCTTAACATTATCAAAAATTGATTTGAAGGACTTTCTTTGGTTGTAGCTTAGCTTTCGGATAAGGTTAGAAAAGGATGGCAAGAGGTTCAAACGACACTTGAAGTGGGGGTGGGACTTACAACTTTTAGAATCGACTCAAACAACATATTAACTCATGCCCCAGTTTTTGTTGAATGGGTGACTCTATCATCTTTATTTGGTTGGACCAAGCCTGAAATAGGGTAGCCTACGTATCTCACTCCCAAGAAAGGAGAATCAGGTCGCACGTAGTTCCATAAGCTTGTTCTTTGTTTTGATTTGATTTTTTTTTTCGAAATCTTTCTTTTATTCTTATTTTCTTGACATTTATCTTTGACTCTATTTTGATTCCAAAAGAAGGATATGAAAGAAAAAATAAAACGAAGCTCAAACGGGTAAACAAAGGATGACACAATGTTTGGATAGAAGAATAAAATGCCTTCATCTTATCAATCTTAAAAATCCAAGTACTAAACATGCAATAAAATCAACAAAGGATAAAATATCATACATAATATCTTTTGACCGCATCAGCATTGATAGCCATTTCTGCCATTTTGCCTTCAATATCTGTCAAATATAAGGCTCCATTGGGCAACACTTTCTTCACAACGAAGGGATCTTGCCAGTTAGGGGAGAACTTGCCTTTCGCTTCAACCTGGTGAGGAAGGATACGTTTCAATACCAACTGACCAACTTCAAAATTCCTGGGACGGACCTTTTTGTTATAAGCTCGAGCCATTCTCCTCTAATATAACTGGCCATGACACACAGACGTTAGTCTTTTTTCCTCAATCAAACTCAAATGCTCCAGTCAGGTTTTGACCCATTCGTCATCATCAATCTCTGCTTTTACAATGACTCGAAGAGAGGGAATTTCAACTTCTGTAGGGATGACTGCTTCTGTCCCATACACCAATAAATATGGAGTTGTCCCTGTTGAATTGCGAACAGTGGTGCGATAACCTAGCAATGCAAACGACAACTTTTCATGCCACTGTCTATACCCTTGTACTATTTTTTGCAGTATCTTTTTTATATTCTTATTGGCGGCTTCTACAGCACCATTGGCTTTTGGGCGATATGGAGTAGAATTTTGATGTGCGATCTTAAAACGTTGACACACTTCTTGCATCAAATGACTCTTGAGATTGGCAGCATTATCTGTAATGATTATCTTAGGAATTCCAAACCTATAAATGATGTTGGCATGAACAAAATCTACCACAGACTTCTTTGTCACTGACTTGAAAGTTACTGCTTCTACCCACTTTGTGAAGTAATCAATAGCTACCAAAATGAATCTAAGTCCATTTGATGCCCTCGGATCAATCGGTCTAATCACATCCATTCCCCAAGCCACAAACGGCCATGGAGCGGCCATTGCATGCAACTAAGTAGGAGAAGAACGTATTAGATCACCGTGTACCTGACATTGATGACACTTTCGAACAAATCAAATAGAATCCCTCTCCATAGTAAGCCAGTAATAACCTGCTCGAAGAATCTTCTTTGACAAGACATGACCGCTCATATACGACCCGCATACTCTAGAGTGTATTTCAACCATGATTGTCGAGGCTTCTCTTGCATCTACATACCTCAAAAGTCCCAGATCTGGGGTTCTCTTATATAAGATCCCCCCACTTAAGAAAAATCCACTAGCCAAACGCCTAATAGTCCTCTTTTGATCGTTGGTGGCATATGTTGGGTATTCTCCTGACTGAACGTATCGCTTGATATCCAAGAACCAGGGTTCTCCATCGATCTCTTCTTCAACCGCATTACAGTAAGCATGCTGATCACGACTCTGTATATGCACAGGATTGATGTAAGATTTACCAGAATGTTGGAGCATTGAAGACAGAGTGGCTAAAGCATCAGCAATTTCATTATGAATCCTTGGAATATGCCTAAATTTTACTAACACAAACCGTTGACATAACTTCTGCAAGCATTGTCGATACGGAATGAGCTTCAAATCTCGCGTCTCCCAATCTCTTTGAATTTGATGGACGAGCAAATCCGAATCCCCCAACACCAATAATTCCTGGACTCCCATATCAACTGCTAACCTTAAACCAAGAATGCAAGCTTCATACTCTGCTATGTTGTTAGGACAGTAAAATCGAAGTTGTGCTGTTATCGAGAAATGTTGTCCCGATTCAGAGGAACCACACCTATTTAGACTCCTTTCATATTGACAGCTCCATTGAAGAACAACTTCCAACCTGGATCAGCATCTATAACGACTTCATCGACACACAATACTTCTTCTTCAGGAAAATATGTCTTTAATGGCTCGTACTCTTCATCGATGGTATTCTCAGCAAGATGATCTGCCAAGGCTTTGGCTTTCATGGCGGTTCGAGTCACATATACAATGTCGAACTCTGTAAGTAATATTTACCACTTTGCCAATCGACCGGTCGACATAGGCTTCTGAAAGATATACTACAAAGGATCCATGCGGGAGATGAGATAAGTAGTATAGGATGAGAGATAATACTTCAACTTCTGTGCTACCCAAGTTAGGGCACAACACGTCCTTTCAAGAAGAGTATACGTGGACTCATATGCGGTGAACTTCTTGCTAAGATAATAAATAGCCTGCTCCTTTTTGCCTGTGACATCATGTCTATTCAGGACACAACCGAAAGAATTGTCCATGACTGATAAATATAAGATCAAAGGGCTACCAGGCTCCGGTGGTACCAGCACGGACGGATTTGACAACTATCTTTTGATTCTATCGAACGCTTCCTGACATTCTTCAGTCCATTTTACCGCAATACTCTTTTTCAGCAACTTGAATATGGGCTCACAAGTGGTTGTGAGTTGAGAAATAAATCTGCTAATGTAGTTCAGTCTACCAAGCAAACTCATCACCTCCGTCCTATTCTTGCGCAGGGACAAATCCTGAATGGCTTTGATTTTCGAGGGATCCAGCTAACCACAAACCCCAACAGCTTTCCAAACGGAAATCCAAATACATATTTTGCCGGGTTGAGCTTGAGATTATACCTGCGAAGCCTTTCAAAGAACTTTCTTAAATCTTTAACATGGTCGGCCCGACTTTTTGACTTAATAATCACATCATCCACGTATACCTCAATCTCCTTATGCATCATATCGTGAAACATAGTGCTCATGGCTCTCATGTATGTTGCTCCAGTATTCTTCAAACCAAATGGCATCACTCGATAACAATAGGTCCCCCATGGTGTGATAAAAGACGTCTTCTCCGCGTCTTCATTATCCATAATGATAGGGTGATATCCGGCATAGCAATCCATAAAAGAGGAAACCTCGTGTTTAGCACAGTTGTCTAGCAAAATATGGATATTGGGCAGTGGAAAATCATCTTTCGAACTTGCTCTGTTCAAATCAAGATAATCAATACACACTTGAATTTTGCCATCTTTCTTTGGTACGGGAACAAGATTGGATAACCACATGGGATAACAAGCCACTCGAATTACATTGGCTTCAAGTTGTTTCATGATTTCCTCTTTGATCTTAATACTTACATCAGTTTTAAACTTCCTCAACTTCTATTTGACAGGAGGGAATGCGGGGTCAGTTGGCAATTTGTGAGCCACTAATTTAGTGCTTAAACCAAGCATATCTTCATAAGACCATGCAAAAACATCCTTATAATCAATTAATGCTTGAATCATTCTATCTTTTAGCTGTGGCAAAGCATGTACACTGATTTTAGTTTCCCTAACATCTTCTTCATTCCCTAGATTTATTGGCTCAGTCTCATTCAAACTAGGATCGGTTTGTCTTCAAACAGTTCCAACTCTTTGCTTATTTCTTCTAGTGCTTCTTCTTCATCATATTCCCCATCCTGCTTCATTACATCTTGATTAGTTTGGATTTTAAGATTAGCCTGAAAATTCCGCATGCATGTCATGTCATTAGAATCAGCATAAAGAGAACTGTATATAAAAAAAAAGAAAAACAAAATATATTAGACATGAAACAAAAGGGACATTGTATTTCATTAAATAAAAATATAGAAGGGCTTAAGCATAGATGCCAACATAACATAAACAAACTAAAATCCGAATTACAACCCTGAAATAACTCGAATAAACAGAAAGAAAAATAAAATAAACTACCAAAACTCCCTCCTGACGAGGAGATGAGTGACTTCCCAATTATAGAGTCGGACAACTGGACCTATGAATTGCACGTCTGCTATACTGGTACCTTCTCCTGCTTTGACCATAACAACTTCAATAAAAAGGTTCTGGCAGTTATCAACCAATTCATTTTCAAATTTCACATGCTTTGTGACACCACTCTTAACAAATGATTCACTGAGTAGTGGCATTAGGAGAGGGAGTGACCATGTTTCCTTTTTCATTCCCTTGGCTTTCTTTAGATCTTCAGCCGTAGGCTCAAATCCTAGACCAAACGTGCCCACGTTCTCACTCGGACATATAGGACAAACTATACCGTGCAGAGACGCTCCCAAACCCTTTCCTGGCTCAAATCTGTATTTCCAAAGTTCACTCACCATCATGATAGAAATGGAAGACAATTTTGGTCCCGGTATAACCTGCCATTCAAGGATACGATTCACTGGCTTTGTATAAAAAATTTGATAGACGAATGTTTCCTCTACGTTATGGGCTATAGAAAAGTGAATTAGCTCAAAAATGGTCACGTCGTTTCCCCTGTTAGGCCACCCAAACCGCCCTGGAAACTACAAAGGCTCATACTAGGCCACTCTTCAGCCTGCCTAAGTTAACCTGATCAATTTTTATCCAAAATCACATCCAGCCCCCAGGCCCACCCCGAAACTATGGGCTACAACACACCGATTTAGCCCAAAAATGGTGCATTTTTACTGTTTCACCCATTTGAGCACCAAATTCACCCCAAAACCCACAAAGGTGCACACTAGGCTACTCCCCAGCCTGCCTGGGGCAGCCCGGCCAATTTTAACCCAAAATCACGCCCGACCCTCGAGCCTACCCCAAAAATCGTGGGCTATAGTGCATCGATTTGGCTCGAAAATGGCCCGTTCGTATCGTTTTGCCCGTTTGTCCACCCAAACCACCCTAGAAACCACAAAGGCCCACACTAGGCCGCTCCTCAGACTGCCTAGGGTATCCTGATCTATTTTTACCAAAAATCACACCTGACCCCAAGGCCCACCTCAAATATTGTGGGCTAATAGCATATCGATTTTGTCCAGTACGTATTATTTCGCCCGTTTAACCACCCAAATCATCTCAAAAACCATAAAGGCCCTTTCAAGGCCTCTCTCTAGCCTGCTTGGGGTAGCCCGATCGACTTTAAGCCAAAATCACGCACGGTTCCCGAGCCTACCCCAAAAAGCTTTAGGCTATAGCGCACCAATTTGACCCAAAAACATTCCATTTGCACCGTTTTTCTAGTTTGGCCAGACAAACCGCCCCAAAAACTAAAACAGCCCACACTAGGCCGCTCTTCAGCCTGCCTGAGGCATCCCCATTAATTTTCAGCCAAAATAACACCTGGCCCCCGGGCCACCCAAAAAAATGTTGGCTATAGCACAACGATTTGTCCTGAAAATGGACCGTTCCTGGCGATTTGCACATTGACCACCCAAGCCGCCCCTAAAACTACAAAGATTCATACTAGACTGCTCCCCATCCTACTTGGGGCAGTCCAGTTGATTTTAGGACGAAATCACGTTCGACCCTTGATACCACCCCAAAAACCATATAACACACCAATTTGTCTTGAAAATAGCCCGTTCACATCGTTTCGCCCGTTTGCCCGCCCAAACACTAGGTGGCTCCCCAGCCTGCCTGGGGTAGCCCGATCGATTTTCACCAAAAAACACGTTGGCCCCCCTGCCCACCCCAAAAATCGTGGACTACAGCACACCGATTTGGCCCAAAAATGTCGCATTAGTGTCGTTTCGTCCGTTTGACCACACAAACTGCCCCAAAAACCACAAAGGCCCACACTAGGCCGCTCCCCAACCTACCTGGGGCAGGCTAATTAATTTTTAATAATGATAACGCCAAACCCCCTAGGCCACCTCGAAAACCATGGGCTAGCACATTGATTTGGTCCAAAAATGGTCGGCTCGCACTGATTCGCCTGTTTGACCACCCAAACCGCCCCAAAATCCAAAAAGGCCCACACTAGGATGCTCTCCAACCTGCCTGGGGCAGCTCGGTCAATTTTTGATAAAAATAACGTAGGGCCCATGGGTCCACTCGTAAAACAGTGGGCTATAGCACATCGATCTTGTCCGAAAATGACCCGTTCGCGTCGTTTCGCCCGTTTGACCAACCAAATCACCCAGAAAACCACAAAGGCCCATATTAGGTCGCTCCCCAGCCATCCTTGGTAGCTCAAAAGATTTTTGGACAAAATCACGCTTATCCACCTGGCCCACCCCAAAAATCATAGGCTATAGCATATGGATTTGGCCCAAAAATGGCCCATTCGCGTCGTTTCGCCTATTTGACCACCCAAAACACCCCAAAAAACATAATGGCCCACACTAGGCTGCTCCCCATCTTACCTAGATAACTCGGTCGATTTTTGGCTAAAATCACGCCTGGCGCCCGGGACTAACCAGAAAACCATAGGCTATAGCACACCAATTTGGCCCAAAAGTGGCCCGTATGCGATGTTTCACCCGTTTGACCATCCAAACCGCCTCAAAAATAACAAAGGCCCATACTAGGATGCTCTCCAGCCAGCCTGGGGCAGCCCAATAAATTTTTGGCCAAAATCACGTTCGACCCCTCGGCCCACCCCAAAAACCATAGGCTATACAACATCTATTTAGCCCAAAAATGGCCATTCCGCGTTGTTTTGCCCATTTGACCACCTAAACTACCTCGAAAACCACAAAGGCAAACACTAGTCCACTCCTCACCCTGCTTGGGGTAGCCCAGTCATTTTTTGGCAAAAATCACACTCGAACCCGAGGCCCACTCAAAAAACATGGGCTATAGCATAATGATTTGGCCCAAATATTATCCGTTCGCGTTTTTCCCATTTGAAAACCCAAATCACCCCAAAAACTATAAAGGCCCTTACTAGGCCGCTTCCTAGCCTGCCAAGGGCAGCCTAATCAATTTTTGACAAAAAAAATCATGTCCGACCCTTGGGTCCTTCCAAAACTTGTGGGCTATAGAACACCAATTTTGCCCGAAAATGGCCCATTAGTGTTATTTTGCTCGTTTGACCACCTAACCCCCCTCCCCCCAAAAACCACATAGGCTCACACTGGGCAACTCCTCAGCCTGCCTGGGTAGCTCAATTGATTTTTGGCTAAAATCACGCCCGTCCTTTTGGCCTACCCTAAAAATCGTGGGCAAGGCACACCGATTTAGCCAAAAATAGCCCATTGGCACCGTTTTCACCTGTTTGACCACCCAAACCAACTCAAAATACACAAAGGCCCATACTAGGCCAGTCCTAAGCCTATTTAGGCAAGCCCGATCGATTTTTAGCTAAAATCATGCTCGGACCCAGGCCCACCCCAAAAACTATGGGCTATAGCACACTAATTTGGCCTAAAAATGGCCCGCTCGCGCTGTTTCACCCGTTTGACCACCAAAATCACCCTAAAAACAACAAAGGCCCATACTAGGCCACTTCTCATCTTGCCCGAGACAGTGCGGTCGATTTTCAGTCAAAATCACGCTCGACCTCCGAGCCCACCCCAAAAACTGTGGGCCATAAAAAATTGATTTGGCTAAAAAATGGCCCGTTTGTGCCATTTTGCCCATTTAACCACCCAAAGGCCCCGAAAACCACAAAGACCCACCCAAAAACTCCTCAGAATTCCTGGGGCAGCCCGATTAATTTCTTGCCAAAATCACAGTCGGCCCCATGGCCCACCATGGATACCATGAGCTAATAGCATACCGATTTGACCCGAAAATGGCCCGTACACGTCGTTTTGCATGTTTGACCACCCAAACCATATCAAAAACCACAAAGACCCATACTAGGCCTCTCTACAGCATGCTTGCGGTAGCCCAGTCGATTTTAAGCCAAAATCACGCACGAACCCTGAGTCCACCCCAAAAATTGTGGGCTATAGCACATCGATTTAGCCCAAAAATGCCCCGTTCGCATTGTTTTGCCTGTTTGACCACACAAACCACCCTGAAAAACTCAAAGGTCCGTACTAGGCCGCTCTTTAGCCTGCCTGGGGCAGCCCAATCTATTTTCGACCAAATTAACGCTCAGCACCCCGGGCCACCCTTAAAACCGTAGGATATAGAACACCGATTTAACCTGAAAATGGATCGTTCACGCCGATTTGCCCGTTTGACCACCCAAATCGCACCAAACACTACAAAAGCCCATACTAGGTCTCTCCCCAACCTGCCTGGGAAGCTCGATCAATTTTCAGTCTAGATCACGGTCATCCCCTGGGCCCAGCCCAAAAATCATGGGCTATAGCATACCAATTTGACTCAAAAATGGACCGGTCACATCGTTTGGCCTGTTTGACTACCCAAACCACTCAAAAACCACAACGGCCCACACTAAGCTCCTCTCAAGCCTGCCTGAGGCAACTTAATCTATTTTTGACCATAAGCATGCCCGACCCGGTGGCCATTCAAAAAACCATGGGCTATAACACACCGATTTGACCTGAAAATAGCTCATTCATGCATTTTCGCTCGTTTGACCAGCCAAAACTGCCCCAAAAATTAAAAAAAGACCATAATAAATAGCTCCCTAGCTAGCCTGGGGTGGGACGGTCAATTTTTGAACAAAATTACTGTCGGTCCTCGAACGTGCCCTAAAAATCGTGGACTATAACATACCGATCTGGCCTAAAATATTCCATTGGTGCCATTTCGCACGTTTGACCACACAAACCGCCCCGAAAACCAAAAACGGCCCATACTGGCCCTCTCCCCAGCCTACCTGGTGTAGCCTTATCAATTTTCGATTAAAATAACGGCCGACCCCTTGGCCACTCCAAAAATCATGGGCTATAACACACCAATTTGGCCCAAAAATGGCCCGTTCGTGCCGATTCGCTCGTTTGACCACCCAAACCTTCCCAAAAACCACAAAGGCCCACACTACGCTGCTCTCTTACCTACCTAGGTCAACTCGATCAATTTTTGGAAAAAATCACGCTCGCCCATAGGGCCACCTAAAAAATCGTGGGCTATAGCACATCGATTTGGTTTGAAAATGGCCCGTTAACGTCGTTTCGCCTGTTTGACCATCCAAACCAACCCGAAAACCATAAAGACCCATATAAGGTTGCTCCCCAGCTTGCTTGGGGTAGGTCGATTAATTTTTGACCAAAATCACGCCTGGCCACCGGGCCCATCCCAAAAATCTTAGGCTATTACACATTCATTTGGCTAGAAAATGGCTCATTCACGCTGTTTCGCCCATTTGACATACCAAATCGCCCAGAAAACCAACATGGACCATACTAGGCCACTCCCCAGCCTGCCTGAGGCAGCTCAATCAATTTTCGGCCAAAATAACGGTTGACCACCAGGTGCACCCCAAAAATTGTGGGCTATAGCACACCAATTTTCCCTTAAATGTCCCATTTGCGTTGTTTCGCCCATTTAAACAAACTAACCGCCCTAAAAACTATAAAGGCCCACACTAGGTCGCTCTCCAGCCTGGCTGGGGCAACCTGGTCTATTTTTGGATAAAATAACACCCGAGCCCACCCCAAAAATCGTGGGCCATAAAATACTTATTTGGCCCAAAAGTGGCCATTTTGCATTGTTTCACCCATTTAACCACCTAAACTGCCCTGAAAACCCAAAAGGCTCACACTAGGCTGCTCCCAGGCTGCATAGTGCAGCTCGATTATTTTTTTACAAAAATCAGGTCCAATCCCTAGCCCACCCAGAAAATCATGGCCTATAACATAATGATTTGGCCCAAAAATGGCCTGTTCGCATCGTTTTGCCCGTTTGACCACCCAAATTGTCCCGAAAACCATAAAGGACCATACTAGGCCGCTTCTCAGCCTGCCTGGGCAGCCCAATTGATTTTTGGCCAAAATCACGTTCGTACCCTTAGCCCACCCCAAAATTCATGTGCTACAGAACACCGATTTGGCCCAAAAATGACCCATTCATATCGCTTTGCCCGTTTGACCACTCAAATCGCCCTGAAAACTATAAAGGCCCACACTAGGCTGCTTCTCAGCCTGTCTAAGGAGGCTCGATCAATTTTTGGGAAAAATTAAGCCCGACTCCGGTCCCATCCCAAAAACGGTGGGCTATAGCACACCGATTTGGCCAAAAAATGGCCCGTTCATGACGTTTTGCTAGTTTGACAACCTAAACCGCCCCGAAAACCACAAAGGCCAACACTAGGATGCTTCTCATCCTGATTAATTTTTGGCTAAAATCATACCCGTTCCCTGGGCCTACCAAAAACCTTGGGCTATAGCACATTGATTTGGACTGAAAATGGCCTGTTTGCGTCGTTTCGCTCGTTTAACAACCCAAATCGCCCCCAAAAACACAGGCCAACACTAAGCTGCTCCTTAGCCTGCCTGGGGCTGCCCGATCAATTTTTGGACAAATTTACACGCAGACCCAGGGCCCACCTTGAAAATCATAGGCTATGGCACACTGATTTGGCCTAAAAATGGCCGGTTTGCATCGTTTCACCTGTATAACCACCCAAAGCGCCCCGAAAACCACAAAGGTCCACACTAGGTTGCTTTTAAACCTACCTGGGGTAGTCCGGTCGATTTTTAGCAAATTCACGCTCGGTTCCAGGGCCCACCCCAAAAATCGTGGGCTATAACACACCGATTTGGTCAAAAAATGGTCCGTTCGCGCTGTTTCGCCTGTTTGACCACCCAAACTGCCCCAAAAATAACAGAGACCAATATTAGCCCACTCCTCAGCCTGCCTGAGGCAGCCCACTTAATTTTTGGCCAAAATCATGCCCGATCCCCGAACCTCCCGCAAAAACCATGGTTTATAGCACACTGATTTGCCTAAAAATAGCCCGTTTGAGCCGTTTCGCCCGTTTGACCACCCAAACTGCCCCAAAAACCATAGAGGCCACCCTAGGCCAATCCCCAGTCTGCTCGGGGAAGCTCGATTGATTTTTCAGCTAAAATCATGATCGATCCCCGAGCCCACCCTAAAAATCGTGGGCAATAGCACACCGACTTTACCTAAAAATGACCCATTCGTACCATTTTTCTCGTTTGACCACCAAACAGCCTCGAAAGTCACAAAGGGCTGCACTAGGCCGTTCCCCAGTATGTCTGGGATAACCCGGTCGATTTTTGGCAAAAAAAACTCCCAGCCCCTGGGCCCACCCTGAATACCGTGGGCTATAGATTACCAATTTTGCCCAAAAATAGTTCGTTCGTGCTGTTTTGCATGTTTGTCTATCCAAACCGCCCCAAAAACCACAAAGGCCCACCCTAAGTCCCTCCTCAGCCTGCCTGGGGAAGCCCGATTGATTTTCGACAAAAATCATGCTCGACCCCCATCGTGGGATATATAGCACACTAATTTTGCCTAAAAATAGCCCATTCGCACTGTTTCACCCGTTTGACAACCCTAACCGCCCCAAAAACCACAAAGGCACATACTAGGCCTCTCTTCAGCCTGCCTGGGGCAGCCAGGTCAATTTTTAGCCAAAATCACGTACGAATCCCGTCTAGATTAAAAATATGGTCTATAGCACACAGATTTGACTAGAAAATGGCCCATTTGCTCCCTTTTGCCCATTTGACCACTCAAACCGCCCTGAAAATCATAAAGGCCCAAACTAAGCCGTTCTCCAGCCTACCTAGGGTATCCCAATTAATTTTTGGCAAAAATCACACCCAACTCCCGTTCCCACCCCAAAATCGTGGGCTATAGCACATCGATTTGGCTCGAAAATAGCCCGTTCACACTGTTTGTCTCATTTGACCACCCAAACCACCACCACCCCAAAAACAACAAAAGCCCACATTAGGCATCTCCCTAGCCTGCCTGGGGCAGTCCAGATGATTGTTGTCCAAAATCACGCCCGACCCCTAAGCCCACCCAAAAAATCGTAGGCTATAGCACATCGATTTGACCCAAAAATGGTCTGCTTGTGTCTTTTTGCTCGTTTGACCACCCAAACCGCACCGAAAATCACAAAAGTCCACACTAAATTGCTTCCTAGCTCGCTTGGGGCATCTTGGTCGATTTTTGGACAAAATCACGATGGCCACAGGCCTACCCCAAAAACCATAGGTTATGACACACCGAATTAGCCTGAAAATGGCCCTTTCACACCGTTTTCCATATTTGACCACCCAAACCACTCCGAAAATCACAAAGGCCACACTAGAAAGCTTTACAATATGTCTGGGGCAACTCGATCGATATTCGAAAAAAATAATGCCCGGACCCTGGCCCTTCCCCAAAAATCGTGGGCTATAGCACACCGATTTGGCCCCAAAAAGGCCCATTTACGCTTTTTCACCCGTTTGACCACCGAAACCGCCCCAAAAACTACAAAGGCCCACACTAGGTCGCTCCCCAGTCTGCTTGGGGCATCACGATCAATTTTTTACCGAAATTACATTGGGCCCCGAGCCCACCCTTAAATTCGAGGGCTATAGCACACAGATTTGGCCCACAAATGGCCCGTTCGCATCGTTTCACCCGTTTGATGAACTAAACCGCCGCAAAAACCCCAAAGGCCCATACTAGGCCATTCTCCAGCCTTCCTAGGAAAGCCCAGTTGATTTTTAGCTAAAATTAAACCCGGGCCCCGGGCCCACTCTAAAAACCATGGGCTATAGGACATCGAATTGGCCCAAAAATGGACCATCGCATTGTTTAACACGTTTGACCACCAAAACCGTCCCAAAAATCACAAAGGCCCACATTAGGCCACTTCCCAACCTGCCTGGGGCAGCCCGATCTATCTTTAGCTAAAATCACACTAGGTCCCTGGCCCACCCCAAAAATGGTGGGCTATAACCCACCGATTCGGCCCGAAAATGTCCATTTTGCGCCATTTTGCCTATTGACCACCCAAACCGCCTCGAAAATCACAAAGGCCCATACTTGGCTACTTCCTAGCCTGCCTGGGGTAGTTCAATTGATTTTCGGTGAAAATCACTCCCGACCTCAAGGCCCATCCCAAAAATCGTAGGACATAGCATACCGATTTAGCCCAAAAATAGCCTGTGCGCTCCGTTTTACCCGATTGACCATCCAAACCGTCCCAAAAACCATGAAGGTCCACACTAGGCTGCTCCCAGCCTGCCTACAGTAACCCGATTGATTTTCGGCCAAAATCACGCCCCGCTCCTTAGCCCACCCCAAAAATTGTGGTCTATAGCATATTGATTTTGCCTAAAAATAGCCCATTCATCATGTTTTGCCCGTTTGACTACCCAAACCGCACCAAAAACTACAAAGGCAAATACTAAGCAGCTCCCCAGCCTGCCTGGGGCAAGCCGATCAATTTTTGCTAAAAATCATGCCTATCCCCAAGCCCATTCAAAAATCATGGGCCATAGCACACCGATTATACCCAAAAATAATTTGTTTGCTCTGTTTCGCCCGTTTGACTACCCAAATCGCCTCGAAAAACATAAAGGACCATACTGGGCTGCTCCCCTGCCTGCCTGGGGCAACCAGTCAATTTTTGGCCAGAATCACACCCAGCCCCCGAGCCCACCTAGAAATTGTGGGCTATAGCACACCAATTTGGCCCAAAAAAGCTCGTTTGCGCCGTTTTACCCATTTGACCGCCCAAACTACCCCGAAAACCACAAAGGCCTATACTAGGCCACTCTCAGGCCTGCCTAGGTCAGCTCGGTTGATTTGTAGCCAAAATCACGCCCGTCCCCCTGGCCCATCCCAAAAACTGTGGGCTATAGTGCGTCGATTTAATCCAAAAATGGCTCATTCGCGTGGTTTTGCTTGTTTGACCACCCAAACCACCTCAAAAACTACAAAGGCCCATAATATGTCGCTCCCCTATCTGCTTGGGGCAGCCTGGTCAAGTTTTGACCAAAATCACGCCTGGTCCTCGGTCCCACCCAAAATATCGTTTACTATAGCACACCGATTTTGCCAGAAAAAGGCCCATTCGCATCATTTTCTCTTGTTTAACCACCCAAACCACCTCAAAAACCACAAAGACCCATACTAAGTCGCTTCTCCGCTTCCCTTGGGTATCTCAATTGATTTTTAGCCAATATCACGCCTGGCCTCTGGGCATACCCAAAAACATATGGGCTATAGCACACCAATTTGGCCCAAAAATGGCCCATTTGTGCTGTTTTGCCTGTTTGACAATCCAAATGGCCCCGCGGACCCCAATGATTGACCCTGGGCCGATCCACAGCACGCTTAGGAGCCCTTATTTGATTTTTGACCTAAAAAACTCCCGGGCCCTTCTGAAAATGTGGCCAGCCAACTATATGCTCAGAAATTATCCGGTTAGTAAGGGTGCTTTGGGAGCGGTCAAAGCTCTAGGTGCTTCATTTTCTACTCTTACACCTAGTGGTGTGGCTTCTACATCTCTCCTTCTTCTGGTACTGGCATAAGCCAAAATAGCTTATATGCTCTTGCACTTCAAGAGGAATTTGAGGCATTACTTGATGTCGTTACTGGTATGTTACAACTCTTTTCTCGTAATGTGTATTGTCTAATTGATTTAGGGTTTACTCTCTCTTATGTTACCCCATATATGGCTATGTGTATTAATTTTGATTCTAATGTTGTTTCAGATCTTTTTTCTATTTCTACCCCGGTAGGTGACTCAATTATTGCTAAAAGAGTATATAAAGGGTGTGTGGTAGCTGTTGGTAGCAAACGGACCTTAGTGGATCAATTTGAACTGGATATGGTGGATTTTGATGCTGCTTTGGGAATGGATTGGTGGCACTTTTGTTATGCATCCTTAGATTGTTAGACCCGTAAGGTTGTCTTTAGGTTCCCTAGTGAACCTGTTATACAGTGAAAGGGTGGTTCCCTAGCTCCAAAGTGGATATTTATTTCTTATCTTAGAGCTCGGAGATTAATCTCTAAAGGGTATTTTTGTCATTTGGTCAGGGTTAAAGAATCTAACTCAGAAGGGCCTGCTCACATTGATTTTTGACCTAAAAAACTCTGAGAGCCCCAGATTGATTTTTGGCCCAAAACATGCTCGGGCCCCAGGCACACCCCAAAAATCGTAGGTTACTCGTTTTGGCCCAAAAATGGCCCTTTTGCATCGTTTCACTCGTTTGACCACCCAAATAGCCCTGCCGACCCCAATGGCTTACCCCTTGATGATCAACATTATACCTAGGAGCCCCAGTCAATTTTTGTCCTAAAATATGCCCGAATCTCGAGTACACCCAAAAAACTGTGGGCTATGGCACACCAATTTGGCCTAAAAAATGGCCCATTCATGCTGTTTTGATTGTTTAACCACCCAAACGGCCTCACCGACCCCAATAACCCATCTCTGGCCGATTCACAGAATGCCTGAGAGTCCCCTGTTTGATTTGTGGCCCAAAACACGCTCGAGCCTCGGGCACACCCAGAAAACTGTGGGATATAGCACACCAATTTGGCCCGTTCACACTGTTTCACCCATTTGATCACCCACACAGCCTTGCCGACCCCAATGGCATATCCCTAGGAGATCCATAAAATGCCTGGGATTCCCCGGTCAATTTTTGGACAAAAACACGCTCAGGCCCGAGCACACCTAGAGAACTGTGGGCTATAGCACATCGATTTAGCCCGAAAATAGCTCGTTCGCTCCGTTTCACCTATCTGACTACCTAAATGGCTCTGCCGACCCCAATATCCTACCCTTTACCGATCTACAGCACGTCTGAGATCCCCCGATCTATTTTTGACCAAAAACACGATCGGGCCCTTGGCATATCCAAAAAAACATGGGTTATAGCACACTGATTTGGCCCAAAAATGGCCCGTTCGCATTGTTTCTCCCGTTTGATCACCCAAACAGCCCCGTTAATGATCCATAACACACCTATGAGCCCTCGGTCAATTTTTCACCCAAAATATGCTCGAACCCCGGGCATACCAATAAAACTGTGGACTTTAACACACTGATTTGGTCCAAAAATGGCTCATTCGCGTCATTTCGCCCATTTGACCACCCTAACGGCCCTGCTGACTCCAAAGTCCCACACTCCCCAGATCCTCAGCCTGCCTGGTAGCCCCCGAAAGATTTTCAGCCCAAAACACGTCCAAGCCCCGGGCTCACTCCCAGTACTATGGGTTATATCACACTGTAGCCATTTTCAATAAAAATTAAAATAAAATATTACTTCACTCACAAAAGAATTAAATTTGTCAATAAAATAAAAATTTGTACTAGATGAAATTTTATATTTCAATTACAAGTTTTTCCTTTTATTTGTAATTTTCTAGAAAACAAAGTATTAAAATTTTGTGATAAAATTAGTCAACAGAAGTCTCAATGCGTCCCTCAAGGTTTGAACCCTTGTAGTTAAGGTAAAATACAAGTTTCTATAGTAAAATTCTAGACCACCAAGCCAAGTTGGCCTTGTGTTTATATGTAATCTCTTTTAAAAATTTTATATTGTTCACCTATGCTATCTACCTCATTTTAGAAAATTGACTTTAAAATGATGAAATTGACATTCACATCCGTCTTACCATGCTATTTTGATCTTCAAATCATTTACTTTTCATCACTTTTTTCTAGGGCTGCTGTAACACCCCATACTTAATTATGTGCATTAGCCATGGTTATATGTGTTGGATTATATGTATTGATCCTAAGTTAGGTATATATGAGTTTAAGTATGAGTATTGATTATTTTGAGATGGTTTCAAGTGTATAGTTTGGTTATATGTGTATGGGAATTGACTTTATTTATATCGGAATTTGTCCGTCGATGGTTCCATACAAAGTTTATTGAATAAGATTTCCAACGATATAAAGATTTCCAAAAATGGATAAGTTTCGGATATAATCGAGCACGTTCGAAACTATAAAACGGCGGCCGGGATAATTGTGAACAGTAAATATGCAGGAAATTCAAACTACTGAGGCCTGCCAGTTTTTTGGGTCGACTTTGAACGATCATAACTACCTCAATATAATGAACTGGGAGAGCTACCACCTATCAAAAGAAATATCTTTGAGTCTTCTTTCCAATTCAATTGGTTTTATCCAAATCCAACATCTGAGTAAGGAGTTATACTCGTTTTACTTCAGCCTCTCAAAACCGATTTTTAGGGTCAACTTCAAACGATCATAACTACTTTTACAGGACGAAATGGGTGGCCTACTTTATATGAAATGAAATCCCTTTGAATTATCGATCCAACGATACCAATTTCACCCAAATCCGATATCGGAGTAAAGAGTTATGGCTGATTTACTTTAACCTGTCAAAACAGTCCACCATGGACAGATTCGGATTTACTTAAATTTTTAAGGGCAATATGGTCATTTTCCATCACCTCTTGGACGAAAATTGGTCATTATATAGATATAATTGGTCTTATATCCATCAATTATCATCATATTATTGGAAATAAGAAACCCTAGCCTAATTTCAACACCAATTATCTTGTGATTCAACCGTAGAAAATCCAAATTGATTCCGTAGTTGTGTTCACCGTCTCGAGGGCTTCGAGAAGCACCCCTTCTTTGTGCCAACAGGACTTCAAAATCAAAAGGGTCATTTTATGGTAAGGATGTAAATTATGTTGGTGTTATTTATATGGATATGTATATATATATATATGCATGTGAGCATAAGAAGTATGTTATTTGATTGTTGTTAAAAGATGATTGGAAATGATGTTGGATTATTCTTGTGCATGGTTGGATTATGTTGAATTGTGAAGGGATTTGGTATGATGATGTGGTATTGAAATGATGATTATATATATATATACACATACACCTATTGATCAAGTTGGTTTTTGGAATGTTTTACAAATATTGGTTGTATGGAATTATGGAAGAGAATTGTGGTGTTGGGTTGCTAATACTAGATGCCAAATATTTCATTGTAGATAAGTGATTTGTAAAGGCGGGAAGTTGTGTCGAATTGGTGTCCGAATCTACAACGAGGTATGTAAAGCATACTCTAACGATGTTCTTTGGCATGAAAACACCAATGTTCCATCAAGTAAGATTCCAAGGTTGTCCACACACATGTATTGTTCTACATTACCAACGAAGTTGTTTCTATTCTATAAAGTGTCAAAATATTTCATTGATATACCAAAAGGCTCATATTTCATTGTTGTGATATTGATGATTCTGAAACACATTGTTGATGTATAATGAGTCTTTATTACATCGTTATTGTATAGAAGGTCTATTACTTGATTCCTATTGATGTATCATTGTTCCAAAGGTACTATATTGGCATGAACACTAATGTAATAATCTCTAAAGCTTTTGAACTAAGTTATTGGAAAGATTTCTTATGTGTGTTACTTGATATACGTATGGGTGGTATCCTAGGGGCATAAGTCTAGCATGGGTCGATCCCAATTGATATGTACTGGAGGCAGCCTAATGGTCACAGTACGGTACAGTATTGATTATTGTTAGGTGGTTGGAGGTTCGGGAGGAGGAGATAATGGCGAATGATAACTGTAAAGAATGAAATGAACGAATATATACCGTTCCACAAATGTGTCTGAATCCAAGAACCCAGTTGAGATTAATGATAATGTACATGATCCTAAAAGTGTTTATGAAGTGTGGTTCACTTCTATTATGATTTATTCACATGTGTATGATTTTATTGATCCCCCATATCACATATGATTATCTACAGCTTTACATACTCAGTACATATTTCGTACTGACGTCCCTCACGGGGGACCTACATTTCATGCTGCAGGCACAGGTACTTCAGCTTATTCACAGCATAGATAGGAGCCGGGTCGTACAGCTATTGTTGGTGAGCTCCAGTTTGCTTCGGAGCTTTCCGAGTTGATTCCTTATGTTTTGTTATTGTACAGGAGTCATGTGTGGGCGGGGGTTTGTCCCGACCCTAGTTATGTCATGTATATATGTCCTAGAGGCTTTGTAGACATAAGGAAGGATCAAGTCTTGGGAGTTTATATAGTGATGTTATATTTGTATATGTGGTGGCCCCGACGGCCAAGTATTATATATATATATACATTTGTGTGTGTTGTGCTGATACAGGAAATTAGACCCTTCTATATGTAACGAAGTGCTGCGCAAATTTTTGGTGAATGTAAGTGAAGGTACAGGTATTTGAACGGGTTCTCTCAGGCTTTCTCGTCTTCGGGTGCCAGTCTGGCCCGATGGGATTTTGGGGCGTGACAAAAGTGGTATCAGAGCGGTTCGTCCTAGTGAGTCTACAAAGCCGTGTCTACGTAGAGTCTTGTTTATCGGTGTGTTGTGCACCACATCTATAAACAGGAGGCTATGGACATTTAGGAATTGTTTCGTTTCTTCATGTCTTAGATCGTGCGATAGAGCTTATATTGTATATGAAGTCATAGTTGACCACTGAATCAGTTTGTTTCTCTTATTATAGTAATGATGCCGGTTACCAGAAGCAAGAATACTGGTAAGCAAGTAGATGTGGCTGCCGGAGAGGGGACTAGTAAGTCACCTACTATACCAGTTAATCAAAGTGAGGCTCCAGCTAAGCATGCATCAGAAACTTCCCCCAGTCCGGAAGAAATAAGGGGGAGGAGAACTATATCCCCGGAGCCACCTATTAATGTTGTTGATCAAGATCTTAGAAATACAGTGCAACTTTTGACTCGTATAGTTGCTGGGCAAGTCCAAGGGCAAGCTATTCCTGCCGCGGGTTCTAGCGGTACTGATAGGGCGGCTAGTCTTCGGACGCAAGATTTTCTTAAGATGGATCCGCCTACTTTTACCGGATCCGATCTTAATGAAGATCCGCAGACTTTATTGATCAGATCCAAAGGGCCCTAGAGGTGATGCATGTATCGGGCAGAGAGACAGTGGAGTTAGCCGCGTATAGATTCAAAGGTGAGGCTATATATTGGTATGAAGACTGGAAACGGTCAAGGGGCATTGATGCACCCCCAGCTACTTGGAAAGAGTTCAAAGAGGCATTTATTGATCATTATCTTCCATATGAGACTCGTCAGGCCCGTGCAGATCAGTTCTTAAATCTTCGGCAGGGTAATACAAGTGTGAGGGAGTATAGTCTTCGATTTAATTCCTTGTCCAGATATGCTCCTAATGTTATAGCTACTATGGATGACAGAGTTCATCGGTATGTGAATGGATTGGATCCGTAATTGGTTAGGGATTGTACTATTGCTGCACTGAATAAAGATATGGATATAGCTAGGATTCAAGCATTTGCACAGAAAATGGAAGATCAGAGGCAAAGAAGAAGAACACAGGAATTTGAAAGCGGATCTTCTAAGAGGGCCAGATCTACAGGGCAGTTTATGGCGCCACAGGGAGGTTTTAGACCTCAATTTTCTGTTAGACCACCTAGGCCATTATTTTCTTATTCTGCAGCTAGTGCTCCACCACAGCATCAGGGGTTCAGAGGCAGTCAATTTGGGCAAAGAAGTGAGGGTCATAGTTTGCGATCTGTGGGTTATCATGGGCAAGGGAATATGAGCCAATCGAGACCTCCTAGAGAGCCATGCAATAAATGTGAAAGGCATCATATGGGCGTATGTCGAATGGGAACAAATGTTTGTTATTGGTGCGGTATGACGGGGCATATGATGAGAGAATGCCCACGAAGGGGCGCGGGTGGCATAGCACGACCTTTGGGATCAGCTGTTGCATCATCGTCACCGGTATCTTATTCTGGTAGGGGTGCACGACCTGCGGGTCACGCTAGCAATGAAAAAAGAGTCGCCAGTTCCAGCGGGACTCAGAATCGCACTTATGCTTTAGCGGATCGACAGAATCTAGAGGCTTCCCCAGATGTGGTTACGGGTACGTTGTCTATATTTTCATTTGATGTATATGCTCTAATTGATCCCGATTCTACATTATCATATGTTACTCCTTTGGTTGCTGGAAAGTTCAAAAGGACCCCCGAATTGTTAGATAAACCGTTGGAAGTGTCTACCCCGATTGGGGAATCTATTATTGCTAGAAGAGTTTATAAAGATTGTGTAGTAACTGTGTGTGGTCGAGACACGATGGCCAATCTTGTGGAACTAGAAATGGTAGATTTTGATGTTATAATGGGTATGGATTGGTTGACGTCTTGTTATGCCAAAATTGACTGTTGTACGAAAAAGATGTATTTACATTTTCCTGATGAAGCAGCTATTGAATGGCAAGGTAAGATTGGCGCACCAAGAGGTAGATTTATTTCTTATTTCAAAGCGAGAAAAATGATTTCCAAGGGCTACATATGTCATTTAGTTAGAGTAAATAATACGGAATCGGAATCACCAGATCTTCACATTGTACCAGTGGTAAATGAATTTCCTGATGTATTCCCTGAAGATCTTCCAAGTTTGCCTCCTGAACGAGAAGTAGAGTTTGGTATTGATGTAATATCAGGCACCCAACCAATCTCCATTCCTCCATATAGAATGGCCCCAGCAGAATTGCGAGAATTGAAAGAGCAATTGAAAGATTTGCTAGAGAAGGGATTCATAAGGCCTAGTATGTCCCCCTGGGGAGCACCAGTGTTATTTGTGCGCAAAAAGGATGGCTCACTGAGGATGTGTATTGATTATCGGCAATTGAATAAGGTGACTATTAAGAATAAATATCCACTCCCAAGAATTGATGATTTATTTGATCAGTTACAGGGCGCCAAGTGCTTTTCTAAGATTGATTTGAGGTCAGGTTACCACCAAGTGAGGGTCAAAGAAAAAGATATACCCAAAACAGTTTTTCGAATAAGGTATGGTCATTATGAGTTTCTAGTTATGTCATTTGGGCTAACAAATGCACCTGCAGCTTTTATGGATTTGATGAATAGGGTGATTAAGCCATTCCTGGATGTATTTGTGATAGTTTTTATAGATGATATTCTAGTTTATTCTAGATCAGAAGAGGACCATGCCAATCACTTACGACAGACATTGCAGACTCTTCGTGATTGTAAGCTTTATGCAAAGTTCTCTAAATGTGAGTTTTAGTTAAAGTCGGTGGTATTTTTGGGTCATATTGTATCTAGTGAAGGGATAATGGTTGATGCTCAAAAGATAGAAGCTGTGAAGAACTGGCCAAGGCCCACAACGCCTACGTAGATTCGTAGTTTTCTCGGGTTGGCCGGTTATTATAGAAGGTTTGTTAAAGACTTTTCTTCCATTTCAGCACCCTTAACTAAGCTAACGCATAAAGCATCCAAGTTCCAATGGAATGATGCGTGTGAGGAGAGTTTCCAAGAATTGAAGAACAAGTTGATTTCTACACCCGTGTTGGTACTTCCAGAAGGCACCAAAGGGTATACAGTGTATTGTGATGCTTCCAAAATTGGTTTAGGATGTGTATTGATGCAGCATGGTAAGGTAATAGCATATGCTTCTAGACAATTACGGCCACATGAGAAAAATTATCCTACACACGATCTTGAGCTGGCAGCAGTTATTTTTTGCTTTAAAGATATGGCGCCACTACTTATATGGGGTTCATGTTGATATATATACTGACCATAAGAGCTTGCAATATATTTTTAATCAGAAGGATCTAAATTTAAGGCAGCGGAGATGGCTTGAACTATTAAAGGACTACGATGTTGATATCTTGTACCATCCAGGGAAAGAAAATGTGGTAGCTAATGCGTTAAGTCGTAAGGCTATGTTGGCGCCCATAGAAAGGCAAGGGATGATTAAAGATCTTCACCAGTTAGCTAGTTTGGGAGTTCGCCTTCTTGGAACTCCGAACGAGGAGCTTATTGTGCATAATGCCGCGGAATCCTCATTAGTAGCTGAGGTGAAAGAGAAGCAAGATGCAGATCCTATTTTATTACAGCTTAAGGAGAACGTTCAGAGTGGTGCGACCAAGGCATTTGAGCTTACGCGAGAAGGAGTACTTCAGTGCCAAAACCGATTGTGTGTGCCGGATGTAGACGGGCTAAGAAAGAAGATTATGACAGAGGCACATTTTTCAAGGTATTCCATTCATCCAGGATCAACCAAAATGTATCAAGATTTGAAAGATATGTATTGGTGGAATGACATGAAGAAGAGCATTGCAGAATTTGTAGCTGAATGTCCAAATTGTCAAAGAGTTAAAGTTGAGCACCAAAAACCCGGAGGCTATATGCAATGCATAGATCTTCCAATTTGGAAGTGGGACATGATCAACATGGATTTTGTTACAGGTTTGCCTCGTACAGCTCAGAAATTTGACTCTATATGGGTGATTGTGGATAAGCTTACTAAATCCGCACATTTCTTACCCGTTAAGACCACTTACACAGTTGAAGAATATTTGAAGCTGTATGTTAAAGAAATAGTCCGATTGCATGGAGTGCCAACTTCTATTATATCGGATCGGGGAACTCAATTTACTGCAAACTTTTGGAAGTTTTTCCAACGGAGTTTGGGAACACAAGTGAATCTGAGTACAGCTTTTCACCCTCAGACGGATGGACAAGCAGAGCGCACCATTCAAACACTTGAAGATATGCTACGAGCATGTGTTATAGATTTTAAAGGCAGCTGGGATGATCATTTACCTCTTATTGAGTTTGCCTACAATAATAGCTATCATTCAAGTATCAAAATGGCACCATATGCAGCTTTATATGGGAGGAAGTGTAGATCACCAATAGGATGGTTCGAAGCGGGTGAAACTCTTATGTTCGGACCGGATCTTGTGTATCAAGCCATAGAAAAAGTCAAGGTGATTCAGCAACGGTTGAAAACAACCCAAAGTCGACACAAGTCATGTGCGGATAGTAGAAGAAGAGGGCTAGAGTTTTCGTTAGGCGATTGGGTATTTTTGAAGGTATCGCCAATGAAAGGGGTGATGAGATTTGGCAAGAAAGGAAAGTAGAGTCCACGATATATAGGCCCATATAAGATTATTCGAAGATGTGGGCAAGTTGCGTATGAATTAGAGCCACCCCAGGAACTCTCATCAGTGCATCCAGTATTTCATTTATCGATGCTTCGAAAGTGCATCGGAGATCCGTCCCTTATTACTTCTACTGAAGATGTGCAAGTAACAAAAGATCTTGCCTATGAGGAGATGCCTATTTCTATATTGGATCATCAAGTTAAGAAGATGAGAAATAAAGAAGTAGCATCGGTGAAAGTACTTTGGAGAAATCAACAAAGGGAAGAGATTACATGGGAAACGGAGGAAGCAATGAAATCGAAATACCCTTATTTGTTCAAAGGTGAAAAAGAAGTGCAAGGAGCGTAACTGGGACACTAACAAGTAAGTTTTTACATATGCATAATATCTATATGATGTTGTGAATTTCAATTATGAATTCGAACTTGTTTCGGCTAAATAACTACATTTACATTACAGGACGAATGTCCTTAAGGGGGGAAGGATGTAATACCCCATACTTAATTATGTGCATTATCCATGGTTATATGTGTTGGATTATATGTATTGATCCTAAGTTAGGTATATATGAGTTTAAGTATGAGTATTGATTATTTTGAGATGGTTTCAAGTGTATAGTTTGGTTATATGTGTATGGGAATCGACTTTATTTATATCGGAATTTGCCCGTCGATGGTTCCATACAAAGTTTATTGAATAAGATTTCCAACGATATAAAGATTTCCAAAAATGGATAAGTTTCGGATATAATCGAGCACGTTCGAAACTATAAAACGGCGGCCGGGATAATTGTGAACAGTAAATGTGCAGGAAATTCAAACTACTGAGGCCTGCCAGTTTTTTGGGTCGATTTTGAACGATCATAACTACCTCAATATAATGAACTAGGAGAGCTACCACCTATCAAAAGAAATATCTTTGAGTCTTCTTTCCAATTCAATTGGTTTCATCCAAATCCAACATCTGAGTAAGGAGTTATACTCGTTTTACTTCAGCCTCTCAAAACCGATTTTTAGGGTCAACTTCAAACGATCATAACTCCTTTTACAGGACGAAATGGGTGGCCTACTTTATATGAAATGAAATCCCTTTGAATTATCGATCCAACGATACCAATTTCACCCAAATCCGATATCGGAGTAAAGAGTTATGGCTGATTTACTTTAACCTGTCAAAACAGTCCACCATGGACAGATTCGGATTTACTTAAATTTTTAAGGGCAATATGGTCATTTTCCATCACCTCTTGGACGAAAATTGGTCATTATATAGATATAATTGGTCTTATATCCATCAATTATCATCATATTATTGGAAATAAGAAACCCTAGCCTAATTTCAACACCAATTATCTTGTGATTCAACCGTAGAAAATCTAAATTGATTCTGTAGTTGTGTTCACCGTCTCGAGGGCTTCGAGAAGCACCCCTTATTTGTGCCAACAGGACTTCGAAATCAAAAGGGTCATTTTATGGTAAGGATGTAAATTATGTTGGTGTTATTTATATGGATATGTATATATATATATGCATGTGATCATAAGAAGTATGTTATTTGATTGTTGTTAAAAGATGATTGGAAATGATGTTGGATTATTCTTGTGCATGGTTGGATTATGTTGAATTGTGAAGGGATTTGGTGTGATGATGTGGTATTGAAATGATGATTATATATATATATATACACATAAACCTATTGATCAAGTTGGTTTTTGGAATGTTTTACAAATATTGGTTGTATGGAATTATGGAAGAGAATTGTGGTGTTGGGTTGCTAATACTAGATGCCAAATATTTCATTGTACATAAGTGATTTGTAAAGGCGGGAAGTTGTGTCGAATTGGTGTACGAATCTACAACGAGGTATGTAAAGCATACTCTAACGATGTTCTTTGGCATGAAAACACCAATGTTCCATCAAGTAAGATTCCAAGGTTGTCCACACACATGTATTGTTCTACATTACCAACGAAGTTGTTTCTATTCTATAAAGTGTCAAAATATTTCATTGATATACCAAAAGGCTCATATTTCATTGTTGTGATATTGATGATTCTGAAACACATTGTTGATGTACTAATGAGTCTTTATTACATCGTTATTGTATAGAAGGTCTATTACTTGATTCCTATTGATGTATCATTGTTCCAAAGGTACTATATTGGCATGAACACTAATGTAATAATCTCTAAAGCTTTTGAACTAAGTTATTGGAAAGATTTCTTATGTGTGTTACTTGATATACGTATGGGTGGTATCCTAGGGGCATAAGCCTAGCATGGGTCGATCCCAATTGATATGTACTGGAGGCAGCCTAATGGTCACAGTACGGTACAATATTGATTATTGTTAGGTGGTTGGAGGTTCGGGAGGAGGAGGTAATGGCGAATGATAATTTTAAAGAATGAAATGAACGAATATATACCGTTCCACAAATGTGTTTGAATCCAAGAACCCAGTTGAGATTAATGATAATGTACATGATCCTAAAAGTGTTTATGATGTGTGGTTCACTTCTATTATGATTTATTCACATGTGTATGATTTTATTGATCCCCCATATCACATATGATTATCTACAGCTTTGCATACTCAGTACATATTTCGTACTGACGTCCCTCACGGGGGACCTGCATTTCATGCTGCAGGCACAGGTACTTCAGCTTATTCACAGCATAGATAGGAGCCGGGTCGTACAGCTATTGTTGGTGAGCTCCAGTTTTCTTTGGAGCTTTCCGAGTCGGTTCCTTATGTTTTGTTATTGTACAGGAGTCATGTGTGGGCGGGGGTTTGTCCCGACCCTAGTTATGTCATGTATATATGTCCTAGAGGCTTTGTAGACATAAGGAAGGGTCAAGTCATGGGAGTTTATATAGTGATGTTATATTTGTATATGTGGTGGCCCCGACGGCCAAGTATTATATATATATATATATATATATATATATATATATATACATTTATGCGTGTTGTGCTGATACAGGAAATTAGACCCTTCTATATGTAACGAAGTGCTGCCCAAATTTTTGATGAATGTAAGTGAAGGTACAGGTATTTGAACGGGTTCTCCCGGGCTTTCTCGGCTTCGGGTGCCAGTCCGGCCCGATGGGATTTTGAGGCGTGACAGCTGCTCAAAACCGAACCGTATCCAATAAGCCAACCGCAAAATTGACTTATTCGCTTATTGGTATTGGATTATTGAATAAACGGTTGGTGAATGGATTATTAATTAACGGCTTATTAGTGTGGGGTAGATTACTTAATTTCCTTATTGAATAAATCGTTAACTCATTAAGAATTACCATATATATTTATATTGAGATTCTTAATTTCTTTGTTGCCAAAAGTATTGGCTTTCCTGTACTAGCTAATATTATTACCTAAGTGACGACAATATTGAATCAAAAGTATTGGCATTCCTGCACTAGCTAATACTATTAACTAATCAAAAGTATTCTTAGTTGTGTTTGCCTTTATGAATGGCTACAACTTGTAACTTGGCTGCTCCTGCTGCTTATAAATCCGCCCATGAGTGATTATATACATTTAGGTCCATGAGAAAAAAAAAATCAAAGTGTGTGCACCATGCCTAACTAATGAATAAAAAATCAACGTATGTGCCTAACTAATGAATTACTTTTCGTAATTAGATAAGCGACTACAACAGATAAATGCAAAAACTATTTACTATGTCAATGTAGTACAATATAAAATGAAACTATTCTGATGTTGTCACTGTGAAAAGAAAAAAATGTTTCATTTTGTTTTGTTTTCTAGTTTTGAGACGCATTCAAGTAGGAATTGTGGATGTTTATCCATTCAACAGATAATTGTTTATCCATTACTGAATCAACTGATATGTTATCGGTTGGCTAGTGGATTTGTATATTTTAAAACCGATAACCGTTAAGTGTAATGGTCCATCCGATTCGTCCGATAAGCAGCCCTACTTTTTTCTGCATAGATCTCAAAAAAATACGTAAATTCAATAAAGATCATCTCAAACGGATAAACGAGCGCAAAGTTTCGATGGTTTAAAGTTTCATCAATTTACAACCACTTATTCTACCCCCTTCACTCCTTATTTTTGGTTGACCTTTCTTATCTAACTTAATTTTTCTTTAAAAGGAACGGGCTTCCATAATACCTAGATTATAAATTATTAATGATGGGCATGGTAAGGTGGATGTGAATGTGAATTTCAACGTTTAAAATTTAATTTTTAAAAAAGAAATAGATTGAATAAGTTAAATATATAAATTAAACAAGCGTTAAGAATAGCACAAAAGGCCCACTTGGTGTGATGGTCTTACTTTTAAATCTAGAAACTTATTATCCACCACAACTACAAGGGCTCAAACCTAGGTGGATTCATCGAGGTAATTTAGTGGCTAATTTCCTTTCTCACTTGGTTTTGTTAAAAAAATTAAATATAAAAAACACGCAATTTAAATTTTATAAATATTAATATTTTATTAAGTAATTTTCTTTTTTTTTCTATTTTTTATTAAAAAATGAAATTTTAATATGGAAAACAGACACTTTTACTATAGTGAGTGATGGTTCTCGATAATATTTAGTGCAGAAGAGGTTGTAAGCAAACAAACAATGTCTTCTATTTTCACGATGTTTTCTTTTGTAAATCATCACTCTGCGTATGTCTTGTGATCTTAGGTGGATTATATGCACCTAAGTATGGTTATCCGACCTTAACTAGCTTAGTTTTGAGGATTTCTGTTGTGCTTAATGAGATAATAATGGAATAAGTGAGCACGTAAGGTGTGTTCATAATGAGTTTGGAGTCAAACCATTAAGTTAAAGATTAAATATGAAAACTAGTACTCTTAGCTTGAGCTATGTTCCTTTCTAGTTTATCGTATTGGATTTGATTGTGTCTTGAGCTTTAATTTGTGGTGTTTGATGATATAGGATGCTTGGTGAGTTTATCAAGATGATAAATGGTTGATAAACAAGCTGGTAATCAAGAGAAAACACCACCACAAGGCTTGTACTTGAAGGAAAAATACATGGAGTATACATTGTGCGAAGCTGGAATTTTTTGACACATTGGCGTGCCACGCTGCCTAGATGGCACGATAAGGCCGTGGCATGCCCTTGGATGCATTGTAAATTTCAATAGCAAGCAACCCTATATCAGTCCTCAGCTTCACAATATCTCGTGCCACAAAATCATCCACTGCTCTATGTTCACCAGAAGCTCCAATAACATAAGTTTCATCACCCCTCTCAGCTTCCCGAGTATGAGAGATCTGGTCTAAAATCTCAGAAGTAGTTTCCCATGGTAATATCATGAATTCTTCTCTAGTAATTGTGTCTACCATGGCTCGGGAAAATCTTTCCAGTATATAGACACGATAGTGGCGTTCCATAGACCCTAGACCACGTGATAAGGGTGTGACACGCCCCTATGTTAAAACCGGACAGCTTGTTCCTAGTATAAACAAGACACTTAAACATTATTGTACACACCTTGGACGAACTTCGGGCTTGGAGATAGTATGGAGAACACTTAAATTAAGGTTTTTCTTCTATTAATTTAGTATACTTTTGGATTTTAACATGAATTCATTGATTATGATTACGTATATGTCCTTAAGTGGCAAAACGCCTTTTTACGGGGTTAAGGCCAGAGACATGAGTATTATTTTTGTGGATTGAATTAGTTGTGATTATTTATCATTGTTGGTTTGTTTATTTATCCTTGTTATCACTATTTTAAGGATTCACAACCCTTAGAATACATGCTTAATTCTATTATGAACCTGAAAGGAAGAATGATAAGGTAGAACAAGGGATAAATAGAATAGAATCGTAATCTCGACTGAATGATGTTATGATTTGAATTTAGGATAGGAATATAGTGTCACGACTTGAACTAGGGCCTGGCCGTGATGGACATCACGAACCATGAACCGGAACGCCCCTCTCTATCTGGTAATCATGCATAACATTCATATAAACAAACAAGATGCGGAAACATAATCTTATACGGAAACATGGTCATTACATTTGAACCCAAATCATAATGAAAACTGAAATCCAAAACATCTGAATGAGTATCTGACTCAGTCTGCGAAATCTCTACTAAATCTCAAAATAATCTGTCAGAAATCTGGGACAAGGGACCCAGTAGACCAAAACTATAAAATGATAAATATCTGTAAGACATTAGGCCTTCTGGAATATAGAAGGCTCACCACTGCACAATCTCTTCTGTTGTCCGAATTATCTACTGCTTATCTGAACCCCTAGACTATGCCTTAGAACCTCAGAGGTTGGAGGGGGAGAGGGTCAATACAGATGTACTAGCACACAGAGCAAATCTAAAATAATCATTTATAATCAACATATGTGAGAGCAGTTTAAAACAGTTCATAAATATATCATATAGTAAGAAATCACATGGGCATTTTAAAAGACTCTGTGAAAACATCTGAAATCTGTGACACTCTTTGTATTAATTCTGCGCTAGGTGGTATACCCTACAATTCTGAAAATTCCATGGGCTATATGGAAACTGCCATTAACTCGGTAGCCAAGCCCCCAACCCAAGTGTGCCGCAAGGGTCGGAGTCTCTGAATCTACTATTCCACACAGCCATCGCGAGCATATAATAATAATCTATCCGTATTGGAAAATACGGTTTCAGGCTAAGAGTTACTTGAACTCGCGCCTTCTTCGGGTAACCACCTAACCCTTTTAAGCCCCCTTTTTAAAACTCTATCAAAAACATGTATTCTCTGAAAAACATACTCTGAAAACATACTCTGTTATGGAATAAATACATATGGTATCGTCATACCATTGACTTGCTAGTCACATCTCTAAGCCATTATTAGTCTATCATAAATCTCTGTATTCAAGACATAAGTTTTGAGACCAGCATTTCAATAATTAAATTCAATGAATCTTTTTCTCAAACCTCATGTAAACACATGCAATTCTTTCTCATAAACACAAGAACATATTGATATCAAGAAACACCTTCTCAATAATTCCAAATCATATTCAAATGCTAGAATATTGCGAAAACATCTTTCAAATCATAAAACCATAATCTTTAATTCAATACAAGAGAGGGAGTTCATAATTTATGCTCTCAAACCATCTTAAATCTCAAATTCATACATATACGTATACATGTAAATCAATTTAGGGGAAAGACCACAAGGCCAAAGCAATAGTAGGATTGAAACTTTCGAAATGCATAATTAATTATATAGTTTCAAAACCCCCATAAAATACATGCATCAAACCGTTAAATCATGCTTTAACAATTTCAATCCCATGTTGTTTTAGGATAAACCCCGCGTACCTCTATTCCAGAAAATAATGGATGATTCTTGAAGCTTACGGATTGGGGATTCCAAATCTCTAATTATCTTTTAAAACTCACAGTTGAATCTTGAGTTATATGGGTTTTTACTTTGAAACCCTAAGAGGTGTTCTTGAAGGAATTTGATGAGAGTATGAATAATATGCTTAATTGGGGTAAAAATATCGTGTTTGAACTGATAAGGGTGTGGTAAATACCCAATATACCCATAATGAGACAGAGCTTAATTGTTAAAAATTTCCCAGGCATGCGCAAACCATACGTCGCATGCTCCATCCCACCGGACTGGAGCATGCGTCGCATGCTTTATTGCGCCGCACTGGACCATGCGATGCATGCATATCACATGATGCTACTGTTTTGGGCATCTAAACATGCCCTAAATGACGTCCAAAAAATTCAAAACTCACCCAATATGCACTATTGACTTTCCCAATCATGAATCAATAAGAAAATTTAAAATCGGAGGTCGAAAAGGTCGAAGATTAAATCTCCAAAGATTGGTAGTGCAAAATGAGACTAAGTCTCTTTCTACACTTAGAAATATTTTAAGTCCTCAACTCTAAACGCTAGCTATTAAGGATAACACGTGGAGGACTTTTGCGGGGGTGTTACAACAACGGTTTGATCTCTAGCTCAAAAAATACGGGATGTTACATTATCCCCCCTTGAGATCATTCATCCCTGAATGATGAGTAGGGACTTCTTGAAGCTCTAAAAGTGTAGAATAGAGGACGTAATATTGATATATACGTTTTTCCTCAATCTAAGTATGCAAAGACAGCACACGATCTCCATGATAACCCTTAGGGAAAACGGGTAAGCACCAAACTCGAGATAACAAAACTTGACATCGGCATGATCTTGACATGTGTTTTATGGCACATGATCAAAACATTGAAAGACATGAATTTTATTACGAATCTTTGGTGTGATTAAGATCGGTACATGACATAAGCTAAGATTTTTGCGGAAACATAAGGATTCAAATGATCTGAAACATTTAAACTTTTATCATGAAACTGAATTCTGATCTGACTTGCCTTAAGGAGCTGATTCATGCTGGGGGTTTAGGATTCCCCTGAAGTGCTCACAATCCAATCATACATACTGAATTTGGGGAGTGATAACTTATGCAAGTAGAAATCATGAGACAATAAGACTTGGATCATACAAGGGTATTACACTGTTTGAGCTAAGTTACTAGGAAAAATTTGAAATTATGCGCTGAACTCTGTGCTCTGAACTCTTATAAACTGGGTCGTGACTAAATAGCTGAATCTGAAACATAATGTTTAGGCTGAACTGGATCTGCAATTTACATGGATGGAATAGATTATCCCTTGAGATAATCACATGCATGAGACTTCGGATAGTAGGACTGGGTGAAAAGATGAAAAACCTCAGTAACCTGTCTGTCTGACTGTTAAACTGAATTATTGGCTATACAGACTGAATTATACTGGAAACTTATAGTTAACTGTAGGATCTCTTCAACATTCTTTCTAATGAAGTTCTAGTATTATTGGGGAGCAAGGAATCTTAGGCATAATTCACACAAGACATTCTACTAGGGAACCTCAACATTTGACACTACTCTATAACATGGAATATTGACACATACTCATGAACTAGGATAGAATTTACTAGGCCTTAGGAAAAAGCAACTTCTTACTTTCATGCTTAACACTCCTCAAATACTCCCTTAATTATACCATTCCCCTTAAATACCATACTTATTGATTTAACTCATAATTCTCATATGGGTATTGACAAATCTTTCTACTTATGTCTAAAATAACACAAATCCTCCCACTATGATCAAGCCTAACTCAAAGTCATAAGATACCCCATATAACATTGTAATACTAGTCTGGATCATGAACTCAACATACCCTGCATTTCACAACTTCTCATCCCATGAATAATTACCATTACTACTCCAACAACCACATTAAACCTCGTACTATACATTTATTTAACGTACAAAGCATTCATCCAGACATACAAACATAACGTTCAAGCCTATCTTCATCACCACTCATGCACTTCTAAACAAACACTCATAAAGCATTTTTCCCATATTCTCTAATAACCCCATCAATGACATCATCCACACACACCATTCAACTCTCCAGAAAACATACATAAAGTATACTCAACCAATCCAAGTTGTACACAAAAATTCATCTCACTATTCCTTCAGACTCATAGAATTTACATAAAACAACCATACAAGAATTTTTCCCAACATAAAACCTCAACTAACCAAGACATGTGTTGAAAAATTGGCCTCAATCTTATTCCACCCTTACTTCCCTAGATAAAATAAGCATACAATCTTCTTTATCAACAACACATGATTACTCTTTCCCGTCTAGGCAACTGTCTCTCGTCACTATCTTGACTAAGAAAAGATAACAAAAGGTCAGAACACGAGGGCATGAAACATGAAAGGATACTATAAAAATTTGATACTCAACTGAGGCCTGAGGAATAGAGTATTTAACATCATAAACTCATCAAAGAGGTCTAATCTTAGGACATGCATGATATCAATTTGAACTTTGCTGATCGTTATGAGTGTTGCATGGATATCGAAACTGAACTTACTGTAACGCATGAGTACATGAGTCATGATCTGCATGACCTGATCTTAAAATCCATGATTTCATGGAACATAATTTGTACTGCTGAGTGAACTGAAATTGCTTGTGCTAGAAACTGGAGGCATACATGATTTTTCTATCATATGCATGAACATAAACTATTTTCATGGAACTGAAACATAAGGCCTGAGTAGGTACTGGAGTAATCGAAATTACTGAAATATGAAATAGGTTGAGCCTCATCCTTCACTCTTGGATGTCCTATAACATACCGACATTACTACAAAGGTATGGAAGTCTGACTTGGTTACTCCTATTATCTCCTCCTTGGACTTAAGCCATCACTCTAAGTCAGTGAACTACTATATAAACTCTAGTTCACTGCAATCACTTTACTCTAGAGTTCGAAATGTAAAAATACACAAGAATAATAGGACCTAACCCGAACGACCACCCTGACAGTGTAAAACCATCCTCTAATACCACCTTCTGAGTTACACTCTATCCTTATATAGCCCCAGCAGTCGTCACATAATACTTGAATACTTACTAACTTTGAATCTGCATGAGTATCCCCATAGTCGGAGTGCACACCATCTAGTGGCTCAACTCTTATTTCTATTAGCTCAATCTTTGAATTTTAAACTTAGATTCTAACGCTCAAAACTTAAAAACTTAGAAATAGTGCAAACCCACAACACCTTGGGCAAACTTCCTCATCACACACACAATATCATACTCAATTACGAATGACTAAACTTAAACTCTTGCGTACACTATTCAAGCCTAGTAAATCACTTCCATAAAACTGGTATGATTACCCAAGCAATCATCACAACTACCTTAATGGCCACCAACTGTGTAAACTTAATGTCTAGTGCTAAACATGATTTACAACCCAACCTTACACATAATTCTCACTTGGAAACTATAAAATAACCATTAAGAAACACTAGAACACTAGAACTTTATAACCATAATAATCGATCTTGACCTTATGGTTTTCCTTATCATAATCCATTAGCATGCACTATTTCAACACATCAAGCCTAATAATTTAATCCTACAAAACATGCATTATCAATCTCTTGCCACTATTTACCACCACACCATTAAAATTCAAGCCTATAGTCTAGCATCAGTCATCTACCACCAATGAAGAAAGCAACATAATATACTAATCCATCAAATTGGGATATTCTACCCAAATACCTCAAAAATCTACTACATACATTCTCACAAGTAGTACTAGTTTACAACTACCAATGAAAGGAAGGTCAAGGGTAAAGTCACATAATAGGCATGATCAACCTTAATCCTATATTATAACCCTATACAATCTTACCTACTTATAAGACTTTGTCACATCACACTTACTTACCCTAGCGGGCATTTAGACTACCCTCCAATTCCCCATTCGATAATGAGTCTATACTTACAACTTACTGGCTAGTCTAGCCATTTTCATTCACAACCTATAAGGGGTTTCTATAACCACCTTAAATATCCACTCTGGGCTCTTTTCTCTATTTTGAATAAATAAAAAGAAAACATCTGAGCCAAACACTTCCTCCACAGACTACTATACAAGCCACAATTGTTATTACCACCTCAGTCTATCATAAAGAAATGGTAAATCACCTTAAATCAATGGTTATTCAACTAAACATATTTATTTACACAAAAGCCACCCTCACTCTGACTTCTAACCTTGTGACTTCATATCATCAACTTCTTAGTCTAATATCACTACCAATAGTCATGACACCGACACTTTAACTTATACTACTACTTGGATGAAAATACAGTTCCAACAAACACAAGAACAACAAGATGAACAGCAAATTGCTAATGAATCAAAATAGGCCACACACGGCTTCACTAGACTTTGATTTTTGTCTTTTGAACAAGAAAATGGAATGAATAACAAAGCAATTATGCTAGTGAATCAAAAGAGCCCCACACGGCTTCACTAGACTTTTCGTTTCAACAACACAATGATATCAAGATAACAAGAGATAGAAATTGACTCACAATATTTAATGACTCAAGAACACACATCTTACTCTTGTCATAACTGAATGCCTCATAAGAACGAGGACACAATTTTAAACTAGGGAGCTTCTCTCCAGCCCTTTATGTGACTTCTAAAATTTCTGCTAGTAAATCTGAGAGCATTATCTGGGAACACCGGAGTAAGGAAAGAATTAGGATAACTTTTCTTTAGTATGGGAAACACCATAGCACGAATTAGGATATGAAGGGGAAACATTCTAACTCTATAGCACGAACTAGAACATGAAGAAAGAGAGACATTCCTAAATGCCTAGTAGCCTCCTGCTTATAAGTGTGGCGCACCACATACCCATAAACAAGACTCTACCCGACGTAATTCTACAGACACCCTGAAACCATGAACCGTGCTTTGATAACAAGTTTGTCATGACCCAAACTAGGTTCTGGCCGTGACGGACATCCCAAACCATGAAGGCCCAGAACTCCCTTCTCTATCTGGTAATCATGCACAACATTCATATAAACAAAGAAGATGCGGAAACATAATCTGATACGGAAATATGGTCATTACATTTGAACCCAAATCATTATGAAAACTAAAATCCAAAACATCTGAATGAATATCTGACTCAGTCTGTGAAATCTCTACTAAATCTCAAAATAATTCTGTTTGAAATCTGGGACAAGGCCCCAGTAGACCAAAACTATAAAATGATAAATATCTGTAAGACATTAGGCCTTCTGGAATATAGAAGGCTCACCATTGCACAATCTCTTTTGTTGTCTGAATTATCTATTGCTTATCTGAACCCCTAGACCGTGCCTCAGAACCTCAGAGGCTGGAGGGGGAAGGGGTCAATACAGATGTACTGGCACGCAGAGTAAATCCAAAATAATCATTTATAATCAACATATGTGAGAGCAATTTAAAGCAGTTCATAAACATATCATATAGTAAGAAATCACATGGGCATTTTAAAAGACTCTGTGAAAACATCTGAAATCTGTGACACTCTTTGTATTAATTCTGCGCTAGGTGGTATACCCTACAATTCTAAAAATTCCATGGGCTATATGAAAACTGCCATTAACTCGGTAGCCAAGCCCCCAACCCAAGTGTGCCGCAAGGGTCGGAGTCTCTGAATCTACTATTCCACACAGCCATCGTGAGCGTACAATAATAATCTACTCGTATTGGAAAATACGGTTTCAGGCTAAGAGTTACTTGAACTCGAGCCTTCTTTGGGTAACCACCTAACCCTTTTAAGCCCCCTTTTTAAAACTCTATCAAAAACATGTATTCTCTGAAAAACATACTCTGAAAACATACTCTGTCATGGCATAAATACATATGGTATCGTCATACCATTGACTCCCAAGTCACATCTCTGAGTCATTATTAGTCTATCAAAAATCTCTGTATTCAAGACACAAGTTTTGAGACCAGCATTTCAATTCAATGAATCTTTTTCTCAAACCTCATGTAAACACATGCAATTCTTTCTCAACACAAAAATATATTGATATCAAGAAACACCCTCTCAACAATTCCAAATCATGTTCAAATGCCAGAATATTGCGAATGCATCTTTCAAATCACAAAACCATAATATTTAATTCAATACAAGAGAGGGAGTTCATAATTTATTCTCTCAAACCATCTTAAATCTCAAATTCATACATATACGTATACATGTGAATCAATTATGAAGAAAGACCACAAGGCCAAAGCAATAGTAGCATTGAAACTTTCGAAATGCATAATTAATAGTATAGTTTCAAAACCCCTATAAAATACATGCATCAAAACCTTTAAATTAGCCTTTAACAATTTCAAGCCCATGTAGTTTTTAGGATAAACCCTGTGTACCTCTATTCCAGAAAATAATGGATGATTCTTGAAGCTTACGAATTGGGGATTCCGAATCTCTAATTATCTTCTAAAACCCACGGTTGAATCTTAAGTTATATGGGTTTTTACTTTGAAACCCTAAAAGGTGTTCTTGAAGGAATTTGATGAGAGTATGAATAATATGCTCAATTGGGGTAAAAATCTCGTGTTTGAACTAATAAGGGTGTGGGAAATACCCAATATACTCTTAATGAGACGGAGCTTAATTGCTGAAAATTCCCCAAGTGTGCAGCAGACCATGCGTCGCATGCTTCATCCCACTGGACTGGAGCGTGCACCGCATGCTCCATCCCGCCGCACTGGACCATGCGACGCATGCATATCGCATGATGCAACTGTTTTGGGCATCCAAACATGCCTAAATGACGTCCAAAAATTTCGAAAATCACCCAATATGCACTATTACTTCCCCGATCATGAATCAATAAGAAAATCTAAAATCGGAGGACGGAAAGGTCAAAAATTAAATCTCTGAAGATTGGTAGTGCAAAATGAGACTAAGTCTCTTTCTACACTTAGAAAAATTTTAAGTCCTCAACTCTAAATGCCAGCTATTAGGTGATAACACGTGGAGGACTTTTGCAGGGGTGTTACAACAATGGTTCGATTTCTAGCTCGAAAAATACGGGATGTTACATATAGCTATGAGCCCTATTTGGTTCAATTATGGGGTAAAATATGAGTGTATTTAACTTAGTTCTCATATCCCCATTGAACGATATAGTTGTCCGAAAGGCCATAGTCATAATATCGACCCCGTAAATCAACAACCAAGATAATTAACCTAACCAATAAAGTTCTATAACGTAGAATGATTGTTCGCAGCACCTTAACCCTATGCTTTCCCCTATTGTCCAAGAAACCTTTACTTTACCGTATTGTTTTAGTTTACGTTTAATAATAACTTTCAAACTCTTATGGTTACACTTGCACTAGTTTAATCTTAATAGTTGAACTAGATTTGGATAGTTTCTTAATACTAGTCCCTATGGGATAGATACTTAGCTTTCTTTAAGGCCACTATATTACTTGGGTGGACCACATACACTTGTGTGTGTGCTTGGGCGCAATATTTTGCCAACTCGAGGACGCGGTTTTGGTACGTGACACAAGAAATTCGGCGTAGGTGTTGTAAATGTAATGCACGGGCACCTAATACATAGTACACCCCCAACACGCACCAATACCCACAGCGTCGTGGTGTTTTGATGCATGTCATCTTGGCACCCATATCGCCCAAGCGGCCCATGGCGATCAAACAACTTATGTCACTCATGAGGCATGTGCCGCCAAGGGCTACAAAATGATCCATGCCGCATAATTTACTCGCGGCAATCAAGTGACCCAGGTCGATTATATGGCCCATGGAGATGAAGCGACCATGCTGTCCAAGTGGCCATAGCTATCAAGCAGACCTTTTTCGCCCATTTGACCAGCAAAATGGCCTACAGACTCCGCTGAACTACCCAGAGTCGCTCCACAGTCCATCGGGAGTCGTCAATTGATTTTCGCATAGATCCATCTCCAGGCCCCAGGCCCATCCTGAGAACCGTGGGCTAAACCTATTGAATTGGGTCAAAAATGGCCCGTTCACACCGTTTTGCCAGTTTGACCACCAAAATGCCCCACCAAACCACCCAAAATGGCTTCATAGCCTATCGAGGAAACACTGAATAATTTTCTCCCATATTCGGTATCGATCCCTGGACCCACCTTACGAATTGCGGGCTAACACCTACCGAATTGAGTTGAAAATAGACCGTTCACGTCATTTAAAAAAATAGCCCGTTTACGTTGTTTCACCTGTTTGACTTACAAAACTGACCCAACGGCCTCGCCCGACTAACCAGATTCCCTCCATAGGATGCTGGGGGGTCTTCGGGACATTTTTGCTAAAAATCGAGCTTAAGCCTCAGACCCACCCCCAAATCATGAGCTGACACCAACCGATAATCGCAAAAAATGGCCTATTAGTATCGTTTTGCCGGGTTGACTTATAAAATGGATCCCAACGATCCTGTCAAACAAACCAGATCCCCTTCGTAGAGAGCCAAGGGGCCACCGAATAATTTTTGCCTAAAATCAGGTCGGGCCCTAAGCCCATCCCATGAACTGTGATCTAACACCCATCGAAAGTCAAAACTGGCATATTCACGTTATTTCACCCGTTTGAATTGCAAAATAGCCCAACAGTCCCACCGGACCAACTAGATCCCTTCCACAAAAAGTCACAACCAGATCCTTTCCCGTGAGTTAACACCCGCCAAAAGTCACAAAAAAGGCCCATTCGCGTTGTTTCGCCTGTTTGACTTACAAAATGGCCCTAACACCCCTCTTCTCGACCAATTAGATCTCTTCTATAGGGCGTTGGGGGCCACCAAGAAATTTTTACCATAAATCGGGCCCAGGACCCGAGCCAACCCTCTGAACCGTGAGCTAACACCCACCGAAAGCCATAAAAATAGCCTATTCACGCTGTTTTGCTTGTTTTACTTGCAAAACGACCCCAACAGCCTCGTCAAACCAACTAGATCCTCTCTACAGGGCACCAGGGGGCCGCAAGATAATTTTTGCACAAAATTAGGCTCGGGCCCACCCTTTCAACCCTCCAAACCGTAGGCTAACACCCACCAAAATTCACAAAAAAGGCCTATTCATACCATTTCGCCTATTTGACTTGTAAAATGTCCTCAATGGCCCTGTCGAACCAACCAGATCCCCGACACAATGAGTTGTGGGACCTCCAGACAATTTTTACCCAAAACCAGGCCCGGGCTTGCGTCCACCCCCCGAACTGTGGCTAACACCCATCGAAAGTTGCAAAAAATAGACCGTTCACGCCTAACCAACACGATCTATTTAATAGGTGTTTAAGAGCCCACCTAAGAATTTTCGTCCAAATTAGCTCAGACACCCATATCCCTTAAACATCCATGGGCTAACACACACGAAAAATTACAAAAAAATCCTCGATTTTTAGTTTTTTTGATCATATGCCACAAAAAAACTCCGCCCGAACCTCCAAACCAACATGATACATTTAATAGATCATTAAGAGCCTACCCAAGAAGATTTTCCAGAAACCAGCTCAGACAGCCACAATCCCTATCAATCCAAGGGCTAAAACAAATAGAAAATCGCAAAATATCATTGATTTTTAGTTTTTTCGCTCATATTCCTCAATACAAGCCCGGCCCGACCCTCCGAAACAACACGATCTATTTAATATGTTGGCAAGATCCCACTCAAAAAGTTTCACTCTAAATCATCTTGAACTCACGCAGAAAATTGAAAAAATACTCGATTTTAAGTTTTTTCGCTTATATGCCATGAAAATTTTTTCGCCAACTCTCTTAACCAACTCAATCTATTTAATAAGTCTTCAAGACCCCACCTAAGAATTTCACCCAAAATTGGCTTATACGCCCCTATCCCTCATCAATCCATGGGCTAACACATATGAAAATCCGCAAAATATCCTCATTTTTTATTTTTTCGTTCATATGCCACAAAAAGCCTTGCCCTGCCTTACCCTTCAAACCAACACGATTCATATAATTGGTCATCAAGATCCCACCCATAAAGTTTCACTCTAAATTAGCTCGAACCACCACATCGCCCTATCAATCCATGGGCTTACACACGCAAAAAATATAAAAAAAATCATCAATTTATAGTTTTTTCGCTCATATTCCACAAACAAAAAGTCCGGCCCGACCCTTCAAATTAACACAATCCAGTTAATAGGCCATCAAGAACCCACCCACAAAGTTACACTCTAAATCGGCTTGAATGGCCATATCACCCCATCAATCCATGGGCTTACACACGCAAAAAATTACAAAGAATACTCATTTTTAGTTTTTTCGCTCATATGGCACAAAAAAAAGCTCTGTCCAACTCTCCTAACCAAAATGATCAATTTAATAGGCCTTCAAGAGCCATCCAAGAAGTTTCACCAAAAATTGGCTCAGATGCCCATATCCCTCATCAATCCATGGGCTGACTCACACAAAAAATTACAAAAAAAAACCCTTGATTTTTAGTTTTTAGCTCATATGCCACAAAAAAGCCTCGCACGACCCTCCAAACCAACACAATCCATTTAAAAGGTCTTCAAGAGCCCACCTAAGAAGTTTCACCTAAAATTGGTTCGAATGCCCACATCCCCAATTGATCTATGGGCTAACACACACGAAAAATAGCAAAAAAAATCATTACTTTTTAGTTTTTTATCCCTTATACCAAAAAAGGCCCCACCTGACATTCCAAATACATACAATCCAGCTAATAGGTCGACAAGAGCCCACCCAAGAAGGTTCATCCAAAATCGGCTTGGACGCCCATATCATCCATCAATGCATGGATTAGCACACAACGGAAAATTGCAAAATAAATCCTATATTTTTTTTTATTTTTTTTTTGGTCATATGTCACTAAGAAGTCCCACCTGACCCTTTAAATTAACACAATCCTTTTATATCAGATCATCAAGACCTACCTAAGAAGTTTCACTAAAAATTGGCTCGATAATCAACATTTTTCATCAATCCATCGGCTAACACACAAAAATAATTGCAAAAAATCCTCTATTTCTAATTTTTTTTCTCATATGCTGCCCCACTGAACCCTCCAAACCGACACGATCTATTTAATAGGTCAACCAAAGCCCACCCCTGAAGTTTTTACCAAAAATTAGCTCAGATTCCCACATACCCAATGGCGGAGCCAGGATTTTCACCAAGGAAGTTCACAAGTGAACATATGAACGACCCGAAGGGGGTTCGACATCTACTATATATACATAAAAATAATTTTAACCATGTATATATAGTATAATTTTTTGTCGAAGGGAGTTCGGATGAACCCCCTATGGTAAGTGTAGCTCCGCCCTGCACATACCCTATCAATTTATGGGCTAACACTGTAAAATCGCAAAAAATCATTGATTTTTTATTTTTTTTCACTCATATGCCACAAAATAAGCCTCACTCAATCCTTCAGACCAACACGGTCCATTTAATAGGTTGTGAAGAACCTCTCAAGAAGTTGTTAGGACCGAAATAATCAGGTGTCATGCGTCAGCTAGCAAAGCAAACCTCGAAAGATGCCAATAAAAAGACATGTGAGAAATATACCAAATGAGACATAATAATTTAACGTGATTCGGTCGATCGACCAACATCTACAAAAGGAGATGAGCAATTCACTATATCAAAAAGAGTACAAATTGTCAAGAGAGACAACCTCACAGAAATTCACTCGAAACAAAAAGAGATTTACACAAATGATCCTGAAACACGTGTCTCACAAATTCTCTGCCCCCCCCCCCAAACAAAACTCTCAAACTCCTAGAACTACATTGTGGATGCTACCAAACTACAAGAAAGTAACCTCTATTTATAGAGTCTACAGCCTTTTCGTACGCGAACAATGATTAGCTAAATATGCAGAATATGTTTTCCTTTTCCTAAAGGGAAACCCAATTATGGTACCTAAAGTAAAACCCAATTATGGTAAGAAAGTCAAGACAAACACTCAATAGAATTTTCGCCTAAAAACAGTTCAGAAGCCTATTTTTCCATCAATCCATGGACTAGCACACACAAAAAAATCATAAAATATCCTCGATTTATAATTTTTTTCACTCATATGCCAAAAAAAAAATTCTCCGACGACCATCCAAATCAACACAATCCGTTTAATAGGTTGTCAAGATCCCTACCAAAATGTTTCATCCAAAGCAAGCTTGGAATCCCACATCCCTTACAATCCATGGGATAACATGCACGAAAAATTGCATAAAATCCTTGATTTTTAGTTTTTTGCTCATATGCCACAAAAAAAGCCCCTCTCGACCCTCCAAACCAAAACGATCCATTTAACAGGTCGTCAACAACCCACTCAAGAACTTTTATCCTAAACCAGCTCGGACGCCGACATCCCCAATCAATCCATAGGCTAACACAAATGAAAAATCACAAAAATCATTGATTTATAGTTTTTTCGCCCATATGCCACAAGAAAGCCTGGTCCGGCCTTTCAAACCAACGCGATTTATTTAATAGGTCATCAAGATCCCACCAAGATGTTCCAATCAAGACCCACTTGGACGCCTACATCCCCCATTAATCCATGGACAAACAAGTACGAAAATTTGCAAAAAATGCTCTATTTTTAGTTTTTCAGCTCATATGTCACGAAAAAGCTCTACTCGGCCCTCTAAACCAACATGATCCATTTAATAGGTCATCAAGAGCCCACCCAAGAAGTTTCGCCCAAAATCGATTCGAACACCCACATCCTCCTTCAATCCATGGGCTAACACAAACAGAAAATCGCAAAAACTCCTCGATATTTAGTTTTTTTCTCATATGCCCCTAAAAGAAACCCCAACCAACCTTCCAAACCAATATGATCCATTTAATAGGTCATCAAGATCCAACTCAAGAAGTTTTTTTCAAAATTGGATCGAACGCCTACATACTCCATCAATCTATGGGAGAAAAATCACAAAAAAAGATCCTCGATTTTTAGTTTGTTCGCTCATATGCCACAATAAAAACCCCGTCCGAACCTTCAAATTAACACCATCCATTTAATAGATCGTGAAGAGCCCTCCTAAAAAGTTTTACCCAAAACCGGCTCGAACGCCCACATCGCCCATTATTTCATTGGCTAACACATACGAAAAATCACAGAAAAATTCTCGATTTTAGTTTTTTTGCTCATGCCAAAACAAAACTCCGCCTAATCCTTCAAACCAACACATTCCATTTAATAGGTCGTCACAAACCCACCAAAAACTGGCTCAGATGCCCATATCCCCCATCAGTCCATGGGCTAACACACAAAACATCGCAAAAAAACTTTAATTTTTAATTTTTTGCTTATATGCCACAAAAAAATTTCACCTGACCCTCCAGACCAATAAGATTCATTTAATAAGTCATCAAGAGCCCACCCAAGAAGTTTCATTCAAAATCGGCTCAAACGACCCCATCCCCCATCATTTCTTATGCTAACACACACGAAAAATTGCAAAAAGTCCTCGATTTTTAATTTTTTTGCTCATATGATAATAAAAACCCTGCCTGACCCTCTAAACCAACACAATCCATTTAATAGGTTATCAAGAGCTCACTTCGAGTTGGTCAATCTTGTTAAAGCATTAACCATTAGACGGAGGTTAAAAGCTCTGAATCCTCGTTGATAATCCTTTCTTTCATTTTAATTTCTTATTTCAGGCAAATTAAATCGAAGCCATGTTATAATGTTTGAAATCATTAGAAATCAGTTAAGCCTATCGAAAAGATTATCAATACAATTTCCGCGAAAAGATTATCAATACAATTTCCGTTTTCACTTGAATCGTAACAACAATCAACGTTCAAATAACAAATTCACTATGGCTCCCATAATTCTAGTTGTGGGAGTTTAGCTGCTCACGACTTTAAAAAAAAATATAGTAAAGGAATTCATAGATTAGAAAGTTACCCTTTTAAAATATGAATTCACACTTAAATTGTCTTTTAAAGAACAATTTCTTCTCATCTTCAATTCTGCCTCAGCGTTCAACCAGTTCTTCGCTTTCCCCAACTGTGAAAAGAGGAAAAGTGTCAGCCTCACATAGTCAGTTGACACGCCCGTAGGGACGAATGTGTCACTAATTTCTAAAAAGTTCTGCAAGTAGACCTGTGGATCTTCGTGTGAAAGCCTGGCAAACTGGTCGACGACATAGTTTGACGGCTCGTCAACTCAAGTCGTCAACTACCTTTTTAGGTCATTCTCTCTTGTTTTCTCACAAGTATACTTTTCTGCACAACAGAGTAAGATACGATTAAAAACAATAAAATTTGCTTAAGAACTTGCAATTATTCTTAGTCAAAAGTCTCAAATGTATCGTCAGAACAACAACACATCAACACCCTCAACTTAAAACATTTGCTTGTCCTCAATCAACTAGACAATACTATATTATGTAAACAAGAAGTTTCTATATACATTATTTATTGTTATTGCTTATTCATATTTTATTGTTGTTAAACATTATGTAATGTACCTGTTTAGAGGTAGCGGTATGCACTGCGTACACTTTATCTTTCTCCCAGATCCCACTATGTGAGAATACACTGAATATATCATTGTTGTTGTTGTAAACGTTATGTAATGTTTTTCCTCTTATTTGTAAGATCTTCTTTTAATTTTGTATTTTCTGTTTTAAATTGCTTCAATATACATTACTTGAGTCGATGATCTTTCAAAAGCTCCCTCTTAATCTCCATTATAGAAGAATAAAATTTGCATACATTTTACTTTTAAAATTTCTAGTCCCCATTTATTGGAGACCCCCTTACATTAGTTTTCATGACTTAAATTTATGGCTTTCTGATTACATATCAATAATTAAATACGCTAAGATTTTTGCATTCGGATGTTTGAAGAAAAAATGGAATCACAAAAGTTTATTGGAGACGCCCTTACATTATATTTTATAAAAATCTATTTTTACGACTTAAATCTGTAACCTTCTGATCGTCTGACAATAACTTTACCAACTTCTCAAAGACGTTCCTTCATTTGAAAGACAAATCTAAAATATAAAATTTATAAATTTTTATTATAATCTTAAATTAATAATAAATAATAATTGAATTAATAATTAGATGTAATAAATATTTAATAATTTCCTTTATATATTTTCTATATTGAATTTCTAAAAATACAGATACTAGATATTATATTATAAATCATGTCGGCCTATGAAAGTGGACAAATTTTGGATAAGTCCAAAACTACTTGAAATGATGCCTAAAGATAAGAACAAACAGATAATTAAATCAACTCAAAAAGGCACTTTTTTCAGAATAGAGAAACTAAAATTCTCACTAACTAATTTAGATAATATAATGTTTTATGAAATATTTTATCGGATTACCCACTCCTTCCATCATAAAATAATTATCATGTTTTATTTTTTGAAAATCAATTAATTAATATATAATATTAATTTTTTTTTAATTTTTTTATGTGTTTAAATTTTTATTATATTAAATATTTTTAATGAAATTTCTGACTTTCTTACTGGTGAAACATTATATTATTTTATTTAAGCTTTATCGATACTACAACACACTTACTTTTTTCTAACATTACTTGTTTTAAATTTGCAGTCCTTAAAGGGGGGATCATGACTACTAACTAGGAAACAAAGATTCAATGGCAAATCAAAGTTCTAATTGTCCTTCTACCAATTCCACACAAAATCAAACAAATAAACCAATTTCATCCTTCTTAGGTTCACCAAGAATTTTCAATGGCCTTTTAACTAGAAGTCTATCTGACATTGGAAATATCAAAACAAATCGAGGTCGACTATATGATGCTGAAATAGTCACTAGCCCAAATTCCATTCTTGATGGCATGCAAAATCTTAATGTTGGGAACCCTTTTGGTTATGATAGAAAACCATCAAACCCCATCACTAAAAATAGGTCTCAGTTTCAAACGAGTGGAGGTCGGCTATATGACTCGGAATGTGTAGTTAGCCCAAATTCCATTCATGATGGCATGCAAAATCACAATCTTGGCAACCCTTTTGGTTATGATAGAAAAACACCAAACCCCCTCACTAAAAAGCCTACAAGTAACAAGGTGAAATCAGGAACAACTCAAACAAGTCGGGGTCGATTATATGATGCTGAAGTTGTTGTTAGTCCAAATTTCATTCTTAATCACAATCTTGGGAACCCTTTTGGTTATGATAGAAAATCACTAAACCCCCTCACTAAAATGCCTCCAAGTAACAAGATGGAATCAAAAATTACTCAAACAAGTCGGGATCGGCTATATGATGCTGAAGGTGTTGATAGTCCAAATTCCATTCTTGATGGCATGCAAAATCACAATCTTGGGAACCCTTTTGGTTATGATAGAAAAACACCAAACCCCATCACTAGAAAGCCACCAAACAAGAAGTTGGAATCAGAAAGTATTGGACTTGCTCTCGTTGATCCTAAAGTAACTAGTGAAAAATCACCTGTTCTATTTGGAGCAAAACTCAAAGTTGAAATCCCATGTTCAATTGAGGTGAAAAATACTTGTGAGGATTTTGGTGAAATGGAGAGTTCAGAGGACTATACTTGTGTGATATCTCATGGTCCAAATCCAAGAACAACTCATATATTTGATAATTGCATTGTTGAGAGGTGTTTTGGAGTCAGAAAGTTGAGGAAGAATTCTTGCAAAATTGATCACACTGAGGGAAAGGACATCTAACATGTAACTATCTCTTTAGCTCTCTAGGAGTATGATTTGCGTAAACTCTATCCTTTTCAGATCGCTTTATTTTATGAGACTACACTGAATATGTTGTTGTTGTTCGTGTTTTGTAGCTTTTACTTGTGAATCAAAGCTTAGAGTTTAGTGGTATCGATAGAAAATTCACTATAATGTTTGAGTTCAATTTTCACCGTCCTTATTTTACTTGCATGTACTTTGATTATTTTATTTTGCATGTGTTAGCCTCCACCAATACATGTATCGAGATCTGACTAGTAGTTTCTCATAATAATGTTTGCATGATGAAATAAGATATGTATGATGAATTAATGATTTTAGGACTATAGTGTTTTTTTTTTTTCATGAATAGGTTGTGTATCCTTGTAGTCTGACTCTTTCTCTAATTTTATACATTATGAAAATTTTATGCGTATTCTTGTGGTCTGATTCTTTTCCTAATTTTGTACATTGCGAAAATTTAATGCGTATTTTTATGATCCGACTCTTTCTCTAACTTCGTGAAAATTTTAGTGCATTGAGTTTGTATTTATTGCTTTTTTTCATGCTAATCTGTTATGTCACTCTAACAAAAGAATTTTGGTATTTTTGTTTCGAAAAAAATAAATAAGTTAATCACTGTTTAGATAATACTTTTCATATATATATATACTAAATATTGAATAATTTCTTAATATATATTTATTTTATATTTTAAATTTTTTAACAAAAAATCTGGCTACTCCATATCTTTCTACTAATTTGTTTTAGTACTACTACTCTTTATCTAAGTTTTTAAGTAAATATTTGATTGATTATGTGGTTAATTGTCCACCTATCATTATCTTTTAAAATTATATATAATGGAGTTGGTTGTTCTTTGCCTACTTCAATTATTGTGATAACAATTGTATCTCACTATGATTATATGTCGGGATAATAGTCCGAAAAATACTTGCACTTTTTCTGAATTTGTAGTTGAGCATACTGAACTTTGCGGGAGTTCTATTACCTCCTAGACTTTTTTAAAGTAAAATTATTAGATATTTATAACATCTAATTATCAATTCAATTATTATTGATTATTAATTTAAGATCATAATAAAAATTCATGAATTTTAAATTTTAGATTCGTCTTTTTTACGAAGGAACGTCTTTAAGTAAGAGGTAAAGTTGTTCTCAGGTGATTAGAAGGTTACGAACTTAAGTCGTAAAAATAATCTCTTACAAAATGTGACATATGGGCGTCTTCAATAGACCCTTGTGATTCGATTCATTTTCAAACATCTGCATAGCGAGAATCTTAGTATATTTAATTGTTGTCATATAATTAGAAGGCTATAAATTTAAAATGAGAAAATGATCTCTTATAAAATGTGATGTAAGGGCGTCTCCAATAAACTCTTGTGATTCGATCCTTCTTCAAACATCCGTATAGCAAGAATTTTAGTGTATTCAACTATTGTCATGTGATCAGAAGGTCGGGAATTTAAGTCGTGAAAGTCGTCTCATACAAAATGATGTAAGGTCGTCTCTAATAAATTCTTGTGATTCGATCCTTCTCCAAACATACGCATAGCAAGAATCTTAGTGTATACAATTATTGACATGTGATCGGGAGATCACGAATTTAAGTCGTGAAAATAGTTTTTTACATAATGTGACGTTAGGGCGTCTCTAATAATTCTTGTGATTTCATTAGTATATATAGCAAGAACCTTAGTGTACCCAATTATTGTCATATGATCAGAAGGCAACGACTTTAAGTCGTGAAAATAACCTCTTACATGATGTAAGGACGTCTCTAATAAATCATTGTGATTCAATCATTCTTCAAACATCCGCATAACGAGAACCTTAATGTATCCAACTGTTGTCCTATGACCAGAAGGTCACGAATTTTAATCGTGAAAACAACCTCTTACATGATGTAAGGACTTCTCCAATAAATCATTGTGATTCAATCCTTCTTCAAACATCCGCATTGCGAGAATCTTAGTGTACCTAACTATTGTCTTTTGGCCAAAAGGTCACAAATTTAAGTCGTGAAAACACATCTTATATGTTGTAAGGACGTCTCCAATAAATCCTTGTGATTCAATTCTGCTTCAAATATCCGCATAGCGAGAATTTCAATGTACCCAATTGTTGTCATGTGATCAGAAGGCCAGAGGTGAAACCACCTTATTTTGGTTAGGGGGTTCGGATGAAGTCCCTTCGACGAAAAATTATTCTATTTATATGTGTATATATATTTGATGTTGAACCCTCTTCGGCTTGTTCATATGCCTACTTCTTTTAATTTTGAACCCCTTTAGTAAAAATTTTGACTCCGCCACTACAGAAGGTCATAAATTTAAGTTGTGAAATAACCTCTTACATAATATAAAAATGTCTCTAATAAATCCTTGTGATTTAATTCTGCTTCAAACATCCGAATAGCGAGAATTTTAATGCACCAGTTGTCAGGGGTGAAGCTACATATAAGATAAGGGAGTCATCTAAACTTCCTTCGATAAAAAGTTATACTATATATATATAAAATTAAAATTATTATTTATATTTATATAATAAATATCAAACCCCTTTCGATTAATTCCTATATTCACACATATGAATTTTCTTTATGTCAATTCTGGCTCTTTTAAATTCATCTCTTGTCATACAAAAAGATAATGATTCAAAAAGAAATCCCCACAATCTCAAGGTCTGTGCATTGCCACGCAACTCACTTGTCTAAACTTGGCACTACATGAAAATTACACAATTTATGGTACACAACATAATTCATGTGTACAAAAAGTTCTCTAAATTTGTATTAAATTAGGTCATAAATAAATATATGTTGTATCATAAATATTTATTAAATAAGCATGAATAAATAAAAATAGTATTATATTTAAAAACAAAAACTAAATATCAAGAGTAGATGGTGTGTTATGGATAATGGTTGAATCAGAATTTTTATCAAGGGTGATGACCACACAAATTTAACTAAAGAGAGTTCAATATCTATAATGTATATATAAAAAGAAATTATGCAATTTATGCCACATAAAATAATTTCATGTGTATAAAAGTTTTTAAAATTTGTATCTAGTGAAATTAGGCCATAGATAAAAATATTTTATACCGTAAATATTTATTAAATGAGCATGAACAGATAAAAATAGTTATATTTAAGGAAAAAAGATTAAAGATCAAGAATAATTCGGGTAAAAACTTTGTCCTATACGTTGTGTTATGGTATTGGAGAGTCAGAATTTTCATTGAAGGGATTCAAAAGTACATATACGAATTAATCAGAATAAATTCAACATCTACTATATATATATATATATATATATATATATATATATATATATATATATATATATATATATATATATATATATATAAAAAGAAATTACACAATTTATGCCACATAACATACATAATTCATGTGTATAAAAGTTTTCTAAATTTGTATTAAATTAGGTCATAAATAAAATAACATAATAAAATTCATCTTTATTAAAGTTTTCTAAATTTGTATGGAGGGAAATTAGGTCATAAATAAATATATTTTGTATCATAAATATACATTAAATGATCATGAATAAATAAAAATAGTATTATATTTAAAAACAAAAACTAATGATCAAGAGCAAATGTTGTGTTATGTACAGAAGTTGAATCAGAATTTTTATTGAGGGTGATAAACACATAAATTTAACTAAAGAGAGTTAAATATTTACTGTGTATACATAAAAAGGAAATTATGCAATTTATGTCACATGACATAATTCAAGTGCATAAAAGTTTTCTAAATTTGTTGAGTGAAATTAGGTCATAGTTAGATATTTTGTACTATAAATCTATAATTTATAATCTCTATCTAGAATATATTAAAGATATCAAAACTCTTAAAAAAGTGATTTGAACTTTTTATCCTTCATTAAAAATTTCTTTAGATAAAATTGTCTTTTCACTATTTTTAATTTATTATTTAATTATTTTTTATTATATTAACTAGATTTCCTGAAATATATGAGACTTCTAAAATATATAATAAAAAAATTAATTAATATTTTCCTTTCTAATAGACTTTCTAAAATATATAGTAGGAGAATTAATTAATATTTTTCCTTTCTAGTGTTCAATTAGTAAAATACTCCTAAAATAGGATTCTATTAAGAAAGTACTTCTATAAATATTGAAATGTACGTTAAATTAGAGAACAAACCGATTTGTCTATTGGGAGAATATGATTGATGGTGGATGCTTGATTTTCTAACCCTAACTTCTTCACTATAGCATAATAAAATTCGACGTGTGTGTGTGTGTGTGTATATATATATATATATATATATATATATATATATATATATATATATATATATATATATATTCAAAATCAATCTTTAGGGTCAAAATTTTCGCTCGAATAAGAGTTAGTTGGATCAAAATCGAAGTTTTGTGATCACTATTATATTTTTTTTATATAGTTTATAGGTCGTAGATGAATGTAGGTTGACTTTGAAGAATTTCTTGTGTAAAGGTTAGGTTTAATTATATTGTTTTGATATCTTTATTATGTTATTGTTTTATTTTAATTTACAGATGTTAAATGAATATGGGTCGGCTTTGAAAATTTTTTTAGGTAAAAGTTAGGTTATCGTAATATCTCTATTAATTTGTTATTTTGAGGTAGTTTACAGTTCACAAATGAATATCGATCGGCTGATTTGAGAATTTTTTGCGAGTAAAATTTTAAGTTTAATTATAGTGTTATGATATCACTTTTATCGTATTATTTTGTTGCGGTTTACAGGTGATAGATAAATGTTGATCAGCTTTGAGGAATTTTTTTATGTAAAGGTTAGGTTTAGTTGTATTATTTTGATATCTCTATTATCATATTATTTTATTATTGTTTACAGGTGGTAGATGAGTGTCAGACGACTTCGAAAATTTTTTTGGTATAAAGATTAGATTTAATTGTACTATTTTGATGTCTCTATCATTGTATTGTTTTGTTGCAATTTACAGATGGTAGATGAATATCGATCGACTTTTAAAAATATTTTTCGTAAAGATTAGGTTTAATAAATAAATTCTCCATCTTTACATACTCAAAAGATATTAAATTTAATTATTATATTTATCTTAATTAATTAATTAAATATTTCATTTAATGTAATGTTTGAACTCATTAAAGTGAGGTACATGCGCAAGGCGCGTACAACTTCATCTTATACATTGTGTTATGGGCATGAAATGACATGCAGCAGTTACAGCTTAGGAAGAACATGACCTGATAAGAAGGTGTGGAGAATGCGGTTTAGGGTAGAGGGTTAGTAGGTAGAAGTACGTCTGTAATAATAGAGAAGAATTCTTTAATTGTATCTGTGCCTTGTTTTCTTTATTATCTAGAAGTGTGGTAATATTCCTTTTAGTGGTTTGATTTTAGGTTTTTTTATTGGTTATACTGTTATCTGTTCCGAGCCAGAGGTCTATCGAAAGCAGCTTCTCTATTTCATATGAGGTAGTGATATAAACTGTGTATACTTTACCCTCCTCAAGCCCTACTTTGTACAAATACACTGAATATATTGTTGTTATTATTTTGTCGAAAGGACTTCGATCGAACACCTCAATTTAGCATATTTATATAAACTTTCATCTTTATAAAGTAATTATAAAAATCTCAACTAATTATATATCTTTGTTAGATATATCGGAAAGCTAATTATGTATGTTGACACATTCAAAATCAGAAAAAAAAAAATATCGAGGACTAATTATGTATCTTTACAAGAAAAAAATATCGTTGCATGTATAGGGAGCTAATTATGTATCTCAACAAACTAAAAATTAAGATTTTCAGTAATTATATAAAATATCAAAAAACTTTGTAATTAAACTCCAAATTATCGAAATTTATTTTATTTGCACATATAATTTATTGGTATTTTTTATGTGTATTGACTTATGAGTACAGGATAGGTGATTTTTTCAAATTTGGTTCATGCTCTTATTTTGTTCTTTTTTCCACCTATGAATCTATCCAAAAATGCAAACCCTCACTTGGAGGGAGTATATGTGAAAGACAGTTCTTTTCAATTTAACAAGAGTTCACGGTGTCACGTGATCAGAAGGTCATGAATTAAAGTCGTAAAAATAATTTTTGATAAAAATGTAAGGTAAGCAGAGACTGAGTCAGAATTTCAGTTAAGGGACTTTAGTATTTAAGAAAAATACACTCAAAAGGGATTCAACACTTACTATTGATATATAAAAATTAATTTTAATCATGTATAAATGATATATTTTTTCATCGAAGAGGATCCGGATGAACCCCCTATTAAAGAGTTGGCTCTGCCCCTGAAGGTAAGGCGACGTACAATAAATCCTTGTGGTTCGATGCTTTCATGAATTCCACACATAGCAGAAACATTAGTGTATCGAAATGCTCTTTTTACATATCTCTTATCAATCACATAACTTAGAATTAATTCTAAATCCTTTTAAGATTTTTTTATTTTTTTTTTACAAGAGTAACAGCTAAAGTCAATGTTTTATTTGGATAAAATCTTGAAATCACAGATACATTGTAACTTTTCTTTCTTAGTCCCTTTCATGAATAATAATTTAATAATATAAGTACACCTCTTAATTTATTGGAGTAATTGGTAAAGTTGTTATGATATGATCAGGTGGTCAATGGTTTAAATCGTGAGAACAATCTCTTACAAAAATACAAAACAAGGCTTTATATAATAAACTCTTGTGATTCGGCTCTCTTCGAACTTCACACATAATAAAAATTTCAGTGCACCAGACTGACTTTTTATTACCTATCCTTTATTTTGTTTTTCTTTCCACCAGTGACGGAGGCACCTTTGCTCAAGGTTTCATTCGAACCTCTTTTGACGGAAAATTATATTACTTTTTTACTATTTTTTCGTATATTTACTTCTAAACTCCCTCAATAAAAATCCTCGCTCCGTCACTATTTTCCACCTATATATGAATTTTATCTATTAATGCAAATCCTCACTTGGAGGAAGTAAAATATAGTTCTTTTCAATTTAATAAGAGTTCATAGTGCCAGCAAGATAGAGACTTTTAATAGTGACAAAATAAGCATTTTTAGAACAACTCAAATTTGTGGTCCTAGATTCTAGGGTTTCAAAAATATAACACTTTTATGATGCCATTTTACATGCCTAGTTGGCTCGTTGATACCTTTATTTAGTGTTCGTGTCAGTTTATGTGTATTTTAATTACTTTATTTGATGTATGCTAAATGATTCTACCAGCACGAGCAACAAGTAACTCTGTCAATCAACATTTTAGACAGAATTTGTGTCTATTAAAATTTTTAAACCATAAGTACTTTGCATAATTTCTATTTACTTTATTAATCGCTAGATCACGCTTAATTTTCTCATCCTATGAAGGATAAGAACCCAAATTATAAACAAAATTACTCATTTAAACACAAAACTAGAACATTTCATAGTGTTTATGTCATAACATAAAAGAAGTGAACCAAGTTCTCAAGTTCGAGCCTTAGGAATATACAAACTTTTAATAGAAGAAGTGTTTCTTCAACCCTGTATGGCGAGAATCCAAATTAGTAGAGCCAGTAGATTTCAGGTACATACAGAGAGACAAAAAATTAGATTAAAATACAAATTTTCTAACGAAAATCCGTTTAGAGAAAGTTCTGGTAGAGAGCGCTTCCCCTTTTGGTGGACTTCACATCACACAAATTCAAATTACTCAGATCAGTAAATTTCAAATACAAAAAGGTTAAACAAAGAAAAAAAAAAAAAAAGAATCAAGAAGAAGAAAGAAAGTTTTTTTTTCACTCCTCCCACTTCCCCTCCCTTTTCGCTCTAGTGACTCGAACTCACAATCTTCTGGTTGGAAGATTGAAAGTGAGTACTTTCCCTTTTGGTGAACTCCACATGACACAAATAATCCAAATTACTCAGATCAGTAAATTTCAAATACAAAATGGTTAAACAAATTAAAAAAAAAGAAATTTTTTTTCACTCCTCCCTAGGATCTCCCAACCCTTTTCGCTCTGGTGACTCAAACTCAGAACCTTCAGGTCAGAAGATCGGAAGCGATCAGGGATGCTTACCGTCCGAGCAACTTCCTCCTGTCAAAAAAGAAGAAGCCTTAATAAGGTGTTTTAGGAAGAAAATTATTTCCCCCCTTATGATCCATGATGGTGATTTTGAATGGCATAGTACTACTTTCATCTCTTTCTTTTTGATCTTGATCAATATTATTATTTCCAAGTACTCCAACAACACACTTATTTTGGTTCATTCTTTCACTTTCTAACTCTCTATGCTTATGCAAATACCTCTTCAATGGCTCAACATAATCATCAAAACCTAAACTTCCCAAAGCCCAACAAATATCATCACCATTCAAAGTCTTTCTCTTCTCATTGTGACACTTATCACATGCTTCACCTGTCACAAAACTAATAAACTCACTAACACATTCTTGCATAGTCTCTTTTGCCTCTTTTGAAATCTTGGCATTTGGTGGAAGAATTTTCTTCATAATTCTTCCAACATTTGCTATTGGTAATAACCTATCTTGCTCCTTAATCACTCCATTATCTTCACTAATTGAAGTGTAATTAGAGCTTTCTTTATGATATTTAGACCTTAATATGTTGATATTATTATTATCAACCATATTTATTTTTTTACTTTCTTTCTATAAGAAGAAAACCTATAAGTTTGATCCATTATATGTAGGGTTTGTTCCTTATAAGCACATATCTTTAAGTTTATTATGTTTAAACAAATGGTATTTAACTTTTATACGCTGGCAGTGTAAATGGTTTATTATGTTCATGTTAACGTGCGATAATGACGTATTTTTTTATGTACTGTCTGTGTATATAAGTTAATTCTTTGAGTATTGTATTAAAGTCGTCCAAAAGTTAAAAACCTGCGATGCATACAGGTGGGCGTTTGATATTCGGTTCAGTATTTTAAAAGTTTAGGTTCGGTAATTTGGTAATCGGTAAATTAAATTTCGGTTCGGTACGGTATTTGGTGTTACCGTATTAAAGTTGGAGATGTGCAAACAACGTTTTGTGCTTTTTAAGAATATATTACTAAAGTCCAAGACATTCTTTGGAATGACTAATACTATTATCTATTAGGTTAGTTAGACCTATCGTATTATATACATATATATCGGTATTCGATAAATATCAAATACTAAATGGTATTAATATCTTGTACCAAACTCAATCTCAAATACCGAAATGTTAAAATTTTACTGTCAAATACCATATCAAATATCGAATTACCGAAATTTTTGATTCGATTCGATAATTTGATTTTTGATATTTTATAATGATGCATAGCATAGTCGTATAAAAATTAAAATCTTTATAATATTGTTGAGAGATATAAAATTTAAATAGCATCTATACGAAAAGTTAGGTAATATTTCTTATGTGAGCATGTTTTTCAAGGATGCTAAAGATGGTTTTCTAGACTTTATTATATGGATATATAATATTGTTTTTAATCAATTAGTGATTATATGGTCCCCATCTCCCCTAATTACTTGCTAATTAATCTTTTTAATTTGGAAAACTATAGTTGGATAACCTAATTGTAAGTAGGTTTTGATAGGAAATTGTCACTTTGGTTTCCAAGAAACAAGGGAGGCTATAAATTAATTATAACATAATGTATAGGTTTAGCTATAATTAATTATAATATAATGTATAGGTTTAGCTAGGTGGCATACATGTGTTTGAATGTGGCAGGCAAAGTTGTTTAAATTAATGAAAAATAGGACACTAATTATTGGTGCTAATTTATTAAGATAATTACTTTCATGTTCCAACGTTCATTTTTACTTATAACATTTCATTTCTTAATGAGATAAGCATTACGTACCCCTTGAACTATGACCAAAGTTGCTATGACACATTTAAGCTTTGCATGGATCCTCTTACCCGCCTAAACTCAATATTACTGTATTTTTGTGACCCTTTTGTGCTGATGTGGCACCTTTATGATATAAAAATGAGGCCCACGTCAAAAGTATCATGTCAGCTAAAAAGATATCGTAGCAATAGAACCTCTGTGAAGTTGGAGTGTGTCGTAGCAAATTTGATCATAGTTCAGGGTTACTAGATACTTTACTCTTTCTTAAGAGTCAAATTGCAAGAACTTTAATCAGCATTTTAAGATATATTTTAAGTAAAGCATCTAGTACCCCTGAACTATGACCAAACTTGCTACGACACACTCCAACTTCATGAGGGTCGTATTACCCCTCGAACTAAATTTTAGCGCATTTTTGTCAACTTTTTTTGCTGACGTGACACTTTTTGTCAATATTTTTAGCTAACGTGGTCCCCATGTTATGTAGTAAAGGTGTCACATCAACATAAAAGGGTGACAAATGTTAAAATTGAGTTAAGAATAGTAATAGGATCTCTGTGAAGTTGGAGCGTGTCGTAGCAACTTTGACCATAGTTCGAGGAATATTGGATATTTGGATCCTCATCTCTATGTTTTTTCGTTATACTAATATCATAAGAATAGCAAAGTAGTATTTAAGTACAGTTTTTAAATATTTAAATTTTAAATCTAAAATATTTAATAATCTAATTCATTTATCTCTGAAAATTAGTAAATTAAACTGACTCCTGCTAGTGAAATATGAAAAGTAAAAATAAATACAACACATCTGTAAGTCAGTAAGTATCAATATCTTTGCCATATAAATTACTCTTCCAAAAATTCAATATATATCATTATCATATATATAATTCCAATTCCTTTATTTTTTTTTAATTCTTTTTCTTTGCATTCTTGATTTGATTTTTATTATATCCATATTATCCACCACTATATTTGCATGTTCGAAAAAAATACAAACAATACACTATTTTTGCATGGTCGAAATATCTGAACTTCAACCATATGAAACTTCAGATACGATTTGTGTGTTGTTCCAAAATTGGATACAAGTTAAATAATTATAAGAATATATAAAATACAAATAAATAGCGGTGTCCAAATAGGTTGTCCTGTGAAATCTTTTGGGCAAACAACATAAATCCCGACAGTTTGAAGCTTAACTACAGATAATCCCGACATTTAGAGTACAACAACAACAACAACAAAAACAAACCCAGTGTATTCCCACCTAGTGGGGTCTGGGGGGTTAAGATGTACGCAGTCCATACCTCTACCTCTGAAGAAGTAGAAAGACTGTTTCCGATAGACCCCCGGCTCAAGACACACGACACCACACAAATATAGAGTACCGCACAGAACAGGATTTCATAACGTAAATACAACACCCATAAGTAGTAGGAAACATCGGAAAGCACCCAGATTCGTAATAAAACATAAAACACCGAAATCATAACAAGAAGAAGAATAGGAATAAGAATAAAAATAAGAATAGGAAGAATAACAGGAATAATACCCCACCAAATAATTCCCTACCCTAGCGCTCCAAACTGGCCCTAGTCTTCTGCCCTAATTCGCGCCCTCCAGACCTTCCTATCTAGGGTCATGTCCTCGGTGAGCTGTAGCTGCTCCATTCCGCCTAATCACCTCACCCCAGTACTTCTTCGGCCTACCCCTACCCCGCCTAAAACCATCCAACGCTAGCCTCTCACACCTGCGAACCAGGGCATCCATGTCCCTCCTCTTCACGTGTCCAAACCAACTCAATCGGACTTCCCGCATCTTGCACTCCACTGGAGCCACACCAACCTTCTCCCTGATAGTCTCATTCCTAACTCTATCCCCTCTAGTCATCCCACACATCCAGCGCAACATCCGCATTTCCGCCACCTTCATTTTTTTGGATGTGGGAGTTCTTAACTGGCCAACACTCCGCTCCATACAACATGGCCGGACGGACTACCATCTTGTAGAATTTGCCTTTAAGCTTGGGCGGCACCTTCTTATCACACAATGGATACATTTGTTTTGTAAGAATATATAATTAGTTTTTGATATATTTTTACTGATATTAGGTCTGTTGAGATATGTAATACATCCAACGAAGATACATTTTTTACTTTGTAAAGATACACAATTAGCTCCTGTTACATTTTTTTTGATTTTGGGTATGTCGAGATATATAATTAGCTTTTGATACATCTTACGAAGGTACATAATTAGTTCAGAGTTTTGTAAGAGTAGAAATTTGTGCAAATATGTTAAATTAAGGTGTATATTTATGTTATTTTTCCAAATGATAATGGGACTTCATGGGTTAGGTGTTGGGCCACTTAACATCTGGCCCACTATTTTTCTTGTTGTTTAATGGTCCATTACTGATGTAGGCCCAAATACAAAATGGGCTGGTATGGGGTGTGGACATATAAAATTTTGGCCCATCAACACATTGGGATGCCTATGACCAATATGCCTCGATCCAAATGTTATATTCATTAAAACAATTAAGTACGATACAATATAATATACGATAAAAACATTTGCAACAAACATCCAAACAAAGTGTAAAAACTTTCATACTTGGTGGAGAAGAGATGAACCAAAATTACGCTCGTTTGTTGTCTTGTTCTTTGTCGTTAATTGGAATCGCTTGCCATCGTTGCAACTTCTGATGGTACTCTTTTTGAAATTATAACGTGATATCTTGTTCACAGGTGGAATATCTCAGGATTAGTTTAAGTACGATACAATATAATATACGATAAAAATATATGTAACAAACACCGAAACAAAGTGTAAAAACTGTCATACTTGGTGGAGAAGAGACGAATAAAAGTACGCTCACCTGTTATCTTGTTCTTTATCGTTAATTGGAATCGTTGGTACCCTTTTTGAAATTATAACGCGATACTTGGTTCATAGGATAAGGCAGGATATCTCAAGACTAATTTAAGATCAAATGTATACTATCAACTATAAACAGTATAAATTTAAGAGATAAGCATTCAGTACCCCCTCGAACTATGGTCAAAGTTGTTACGACGCACTCCAACTTTACAGGGGTCCTATTATCCCAATAAATTTAATTTTAGCGTATTTTTGTTATCATTTTATGCTGACGTGACACCTTTATCACATAAAATAGGGTCCACGTCAAAAATATCACGTCAGCTAAAAAAGTTGACAAAAGGTGTCACGCAAGCTAAAAAAGATGGTAAAAATATGCTAAAATTTAATTTCGAGAGGTAATAAAACCTTCGTGAAATTAGAGTGTGTGGGTGTCACACCAGCTAAAGATTGACAAAAAGTGTCACGTCAACTAAAAAGGATGGTAAAATATGCTAAAATTTAGTTCCGAGAAGTAGTAAAACCTTCGTGAAATTGGAGTGTGCAGGTGTCATGCCAGCTAAAAAGATTAACAAAAGGTGTCACCACGTCAACTAAAAATGATGACAAAAATATGCTAAAATTTAGTTTCGGGGGTAATAAAACCTCCATAGAATTGAAATGCGTAGGTGTCACGCCAGCTAAAAAGGTTGATGAAAGGTGTCAGGTCATCTGAAAAAACTGATAAAAGTATACTAAAATTTAGTTTTGAGAGATAATAAAATCTCTGTGAAATTGGAGTGTGTAAGTGTCACGCCAGCTAAAAAGTTGACAAAAGGTGTCACGTCAACTACAAGGGATGTTAAAATATGCTAAAATTTAATTCCAAGAGGTAATAAAACCTCTGTGAAATTAGAGTGTATAAGTGTCACGCCAGCTAAAAAGATTGACAAAAGGTATCACGTCAGCTAAAAAGGATGACCAAAATACACTAAAATTTAGTTTCGAGAGGTAATAAAATCTCCATAAAATTGGAGTGTGTAGGTGTCACGCCAGTTAAAAAGATTGACAAAAGGTGTCACGTCAGCTAAAAAGGATGACAAAAATACGCTAAAATTTAGTTTCGAGAGGTGATAAAACCTCTGTGAAATTGGAGTGTGTAGGTGTCACGCCAGCTAAAAACGTTGACAAAAGATGTCACGTCAGCTAAAAAGCATGATAAAAATACGTTAAAATTTAGTTCCAAGAGGTAATAAAACCTCCGTGAAATTGAAGTGTGTAGGTTTCATGCCAACTAAAAAGATTGACAAAAGGTGTCACGTCAGCTAAAAAGGATGGTAAAGTATGCTAAAATTTAGTTCCGAGAGGTAGTAAAACCTTCGTGAAATTGGAGTGGGCAGGTGTCAAGCCAGCTAAAAAGATTGACAAAAGGTATCATGTCAGTTAAAAAGGATGGCAAAAATATTCTAAAATTTAGTTCTAGGGGTAATAAAACCTCCATAAAATTGAATGTGTAGGTGTCACGCCAGCGAAAAAGATTGACAAAAGGTGTCACGTCGGCTAAAAAGGATGACCAAAATACACTAAAATTTAGTTTCGAGAGGTAATAAAATCTCCATAAAATTGGAGTGTGTAGGTGTCATGCCAACTAAAATGATTGACAAAAGGTGTCACGCCAGCTAAAAATGGGAGGCAAAAATACGCTAAAATTTAGTTCCAGGTGATAATAAAACCTCTGTGAAATTGGAGTGTGTAGGTGCCACGCCAGCTCAAAAAATTGACAAAAGGTGTCACGTCAGTTAAAAAGAATGTTAAAATACGCTAAAATTTAATTCCAAGAGGTAATAAAACCTCTGTGAAATTAGAGTGTATAAGTTTCACGCAAGCTAAAAAGATTGACAAAAGGTGTCACGTCAGCTAAAAAGGATGACCAAAATATACTAAAATTTAGTTTCGAGAGGTAATAAAATCTCCATAAAATTGGAGTGTGTAGGTGTCACGCCAACTAAAAAGATTGACAATAGATGTCACATCAGCTAAAAAAAATGATAAAAATACGCTAAAATTTAGTTCTAAGAGGTAATAAAACCTCCGTGAAATTAAAGTGTGTAGGTGTTACACCAACTAAAAAGGTTTACAAAAGGTGTCACGTCAGCTAAAAAAGAATAATAAAAATACGCTAAAATTTAGTTTTGGAAGGTAATAAAACCTCCATAAAATTGGAGTATGTAGGTTTCACGTCAGCTGAAAAGGTCAACAAAAGATGTCACATCAGCTAAAAAGTACGTTAAAATTTAATTCAAAAACGTAATAAAACCTCCATAAAATTAAAATATGTCATAGCAAATTTAACCATAATTCATAACAGTGCTAAATATTTTACTCTAAATTTAACTCAAACTTAATTCTAAAATATCCTACCTTATATTATCTCATTAAATATGAAACTATTTAATAGTCAAAATTTGAGGGAAAGGTGGAGCACATGAAGGAGACATTTACGTGCATAAAGGTGGAGAAAATAAGAAAATGCCAATTAGTACAATGACTTTTATACACCAATGTGGCCATTAGGTGGAAAAAGAAAAAAAAGTTATCAATTTTTATAATTCAAATTCAATATTAAGATAGTCAATTTTTAGAATTCAAATTCAAATTTTTTTAATAAAAGTAAAAGTATAAGGATGATGACTCTAAAATACTTTTCTTTTCTTTTTCCCTACTACTCATATGCTTAAAGTAAATTTATAAAATGGATTCTTAAATAAATCCAAAAAAAAAAAAAGTGATTGAATAATCTAATAAAAAGCAGTTCGATATACTAAAACTTTCGCTACGAAGAAAGTTTGGAAAAAAATAAATCAAACCCCAAGGTCTATTATCATATTGAACAATAATTTGAAAAATTATATACTTCCTCCGTCCTAAATTATCCGTTTCAAATTGAGATGACACATCAATTAAGAAAAATAATTAATAATATGCCTAGTTTATTATAGTACCCGTATTAAATTATATTTATATTTTAATTTGAATAAAAAATAATTAATGCAAAGGTTAAAACATGAAGAAAAAAAATTATCTTTTCTTAATTAATAAAAAAAAAAATTAAAATGAGAAATCAAATTAAAAAATTTGGAACGTATAATCTCAGACGAGAGAAGTATAAAAAAAAAAAATCTAATAAAATATTCATTTGTCGTCCCAACCACCATTCTACTATCTTTTTTTTTTTTTTTTTTTTGTTATTTCACATTTAGTGTTGATATTTGTATTAAGATTCGATGAAATTTTAATTCGCGTATTATATAATTTGTTTTTCATGATTTTTGAATTCACAAATTACAACATTTTTATAATGATATTTTTATTTATAAGGACTTGAACTTGAAATTTCTGATTAGATATAAATTAATTTTAATCATCTCACCAACAATTATTCTTACTTTTAGTAATACTAATATTATGCTATTATTATTATTATTATTATTATTATTATTATTATTATTTGGACGTAGTGGATGTCATCTTTTGTGTGATATGTATATATGGCCATGCGTAATATTCTGGAACTTTCTTGGCCCACTAACCACTTACTACTATAATTAATTAATTAATTAATATAATATGAATGCAAAATTATTGACTTTGTAAAAATAAGTTAATGTAATAATATAATAATTAATGATAAATGTGAAAGACTTAGAAAGTCTTTGCATGTTGAACAAACTTATTTTTACACCTAGGGTTGTTTAAAATAATTTCGGAATAAAATCTGAGATTAATTTTATTTCATATTTAGTGTAAAGTATTAATTAATTTACATTATTTGGATCGTATTAAATTATATATGTGATGAAAAGTAGTAATCTGAATTCGTCTCAATTTACATGAAGTAGTTCAACTCAATAGTTGATACGACGATTAATAAAGAAAGATAGACTTTTAAAATTTACAGTCTTAAACAGGCCACAGATAATTGTGTAATTATATATAAATTATTTTATTAATAATAATAATTGATAAGTATTCATTAATCCTTAGATCTCGAGTAATTCGAGCCCTAAATATAGAGCCGCCTTTATTAGAAAGCACTTTATATTCTACCGTAAAATTTCTCAACGTAAATCATAATTAGTCTAACTCTAATGCTGATATCGAATACCATCAAATAAAAATAAAAAAATTGGTAAATCTTAAATATCAAATAACTATATTATCAAATATAATTGGTTTAATTAAGAACCCATTAATCCTTAATCAAGATCCCAAGTAATTCGAGCCCTAAATATTGAGTCCCCTTTAGTAGAAAGCACTTTATACTCTACCGTAAAATTTCTCGACGTGGTGATTCAGCACCTTACCCCTTAAGCAAGAGGGTGGGAGTTCGATTCCGACCTCTGGTGAATAGAAAAAACTATGTGGCCAGTTCCCTACCGCTTAGTGCGCTAACAGTAGGAACGGAGGATTAGTCTCACGGCTGCCGATTGTGGGAATACCTTGGGAAACCAAAAAAATAAAATAAAAATTCTCAACGTGAATCGTAATTAGTCGAACTCTGATACTGATATCAACTATCGAAAATCACCAAATGAAAAATAAAAAAAAATAGTAAATCTTAAATATTAAATATTTTTATTATCAAATATAATTGACCTAATTTATTTATTTTTTTCTTATTTTCATAATTAAAATATCAAAGCTTCTCAATAAGTGTGGAAGGAATACAACTTTCAATAAATAAATATCTCCCACACACATGTTCCACCTACCTACCACTACTTTCCAATAGGTCATTCTAGAAGTCAATTTTATTTTATTTTATTTTTATTCGGTGTTCGATATTCATGCTGAGTCAATTAAATTTAAGTTAAAAAAAAAGCACAATTTATGATTTTTAATGTTCGATATTCAAGTTGAGTCGATCAAAATCAAATTCAAAAATAACACAAGTTGGGGCTTGTTTTACCATGAAATTTCTTAAAAATATAAAAAAAAAAATTATAGCTTAGGGTTCAAAGAAGGATCGAACTATAAAGATCTATTATACGCAGTCTCACATTATATTTCTAACGCCAAATCAAACATAAAATAGAATTAATTTCAAATTTTATCTCAAAATTATTATTCCCTCTGTCTCATCTTATATGACACGCTTTTTTTATCTGTCCTATAAGAAAAATATCACCTTTCTATAATTAAAAAAAATTAACTTTAAATTTTTTTTGCTATACTTAATAAAATAATTTATAACTATAAAAACATTCAAAAATTATTTTAAACCATCAATTTCAAAATTTTTATTTTTTTTTCTACGAAGGGTAACTAGTAAAGTTGCTGTCATATAACCACGAGGTCATGGGTTCAAACCTTGAAAACAACCTCGCTAGCAGAAATGCAAGGTAAGACTGCATAAAATACATCCTTGTAGTAGTGCCCTTCCTCGAACCCTGCACATAGCGGGAGTTTTAGTACATCTAGCTGTTATTTTATTTTTTTAATTGTGTCGAGTCAAAAAATGTCGCATAAAATGAAACGGAGGGAGTAATCTTTTTATCATATTACCAAACAACCCCCTTGGATCTATATAACCAACTCCAATACACATGCCTTTAACTCACCAATTCAACAATTTTCTCATCAAAAACTTTATATTTTCTTCACATAAAATAATTTTCTCATCAAATTTTTTTTATAATTTTTTTAATAGCAAAAATGGCAATCAAAGTTCATGGCCCAATTATGTCACCAGCTGTTATGAGAGTTGTTGCTGCATTAAAAGAAAAAAATCTTGAATTTGAACTTGTTCCTGTTAATATGCAAAATGGTGATCACAAAAAGGAACCTTTTATTACCCTCAATGTATGTATAATATATTTTAATTATATAATTATTTTCATCCTATTATATCTATTTGAATATGTCCTTTTTTTTTTTTTTTTCATATTCTTTATATTTTCTCTTCAATATATGTAAAATATTTGATCTTTATCTTATGCCCTATGTCCTATTTGAATTAGAGTCTCAACATAACTGATAAAGTTGCATGCATGCACGTATCATACAATAGATGTTAGATGCTTGTGGTTTGACTTTTTTTATGTGAATCAGAATCTTAGCGTAACTGGTAAAGTTGCATATATGCATGTAAAAATAAATGTTAGATGCCTGTGATTGAATTCTTTTTCAGATCCTATATGGGGTCCATATAGATCATTTTTAACTGTTGTGGATCATTTTTCCTGATTTACATAGATATTTTTGTTGAGCAAGAGTTTAGTGTATCCAACATTTTAATAAAAAAAAAAATGTATGCATGTTTTTATTGGGTTTCAAGTAGATTCAATTAATAACATACTACTACAATTTTTAAATTTTTATTATGGTTTGTGGGAGGAAATAAGATATCTGATTTATTTGCAAAATGAACTGGAGAAAATGATATTTTTCAAGTGATGTCTTTTATGTTTAAAAATGAAATTAGTAAATAGGATATAAACTAATATATATATATATATATATATATAAGTGGCCTAAAAAAAACATATAGTGTGAATTAAGTTTCGCGCGGACTCTTCAATTTTGATGTCAGTATAATATTTTGGGAGAATTCAACTCGTATTTGGTAGATTTTCTTTTTAAGAGTCCGTGCAACATAGAATGTGAATATAATTTTATTTGATTAATTATTTGCAGCCATTTGGTCAAGTTCCAGCTTTTGAAGATGGAGATCTCAAACTTTTTGGTAAGTCAACTTACTTTTATTATACACAGAATAACAAAACGATGTCGGGGAGAATAAAGTATACGTTATCTTAGATGAAGTAGAGAGGTTGTTTCCAATAGAACCCCGACTTAGGACATATATTAGTATAACAAACAAAAATATATATATAAAAACACACAACAGAATGATACAAGAAACAAGACACCCATAGATTAACGCAAAATTGCAAACCTTATCGCTATCTTTATGAGGTAGAGGTTATTTCTAATATATCCTCGGCATAAAAGTAGCATAAGAGCTTGCCCAAATTCAATTGCGTCGACATGTGATCCACTTAAGATGTGATCTCGTAAATGGGATATGGGGAAGGTAGGATGTACATACGCAAAGTTGCAAACCTTATCCCCAGGGGGCGGAGCTACACTTGGCCGAGGGGGTCATCCGAACCCCCTTTGGTGAAATTTTTTACTATTTATACATTGTTAAAATTATTTTTTATGTATATACAGTAGATGTTGAACCCCTTTCGATTGATACCTATGTTATTGTGAACCCCTTAATGAAAATTTTGACTCCGCCACTGCTTATCCCTATCTTCATGACGTAGAGGTTGTTTCTGATAAATCCTCAGCATACAAGTAGCATAAGAACTTGCCCAAATTCAATTGTGTCGACGTGTGATCCACTTAAGATGTGATCTCGTAAATGGGGTATGGGGAAGGTAAAATGTACGTAAAGTCGCAAACATTATCCCTAGCTTTATGACGTAGAGTCTGTTTCTGATAGATCCTCGGCATACAAGTAGCTTAACAACCTGCCTAAACTCAATGAAAATCATCAATATAGTTTGATTTTCGTCGACGTATGATCCACTTAAGTAGTGATCTCGTAAATGGGGTATGGGGAAGGTAGGATGTATGCAAAATCGCAAACCTTATCCCTACCTTTATGACGTAGAGGTTGTTTCTGATAGATCCTCAGCGTACAAGTAGCATAAGAGCTTGCCCAAATTCAATTGCGTCGACGTGTGATCCACTTAAGATGTGATCTCCTAAATGGGGTATGGAGAAGGTAGCATGTACGCAAAGTCGCAAACCTTATCCCTACCTTTATATAAGGTAGAGGTGGAGGTTGTTTCTGATAGATCCTCGGAGTACAAGTAGCATAAGAACTTGCCCAAATTCAATTGTGCCGACGTATGATCCACTTAAGATGTGATCTCGTAAATGGGGTATGGAGAAGGTAAACCTTATCCCTACCCTTATGACGCAGAGGTTGTTTCTGATAGATCCTCAGCACACGCGTAGCTTAGAACTTGATTCTTTCTTTAGTTTTTATGATGTTGATTGTATGAATTATATTGTTTATGCAGAATCAAGAGCTATTACACAATACATAGCTCACACGTATGCAGACAAAGGGAACCAACTCTTACCCAATGACCCAAAGAAAATGGCAATAATGTCTGTATGGATGGAAGTTGAAGCCCAGAAATTCGACCCCGTTGGCTCAAAACTTGCCTATGAGATAGCTATCAAGCCGATGATGGGCAAGGTAACGGACGACGCAGTTGTTGCAGAGAACGAAGAGAAAATGGGGAAACTACTCGACGTATACGAAGCTAGACTCAAAGAGTCGAAGTACTTGGGTGGCGATTGCTTTACGCTGGCCGATTTGCACCATGCCCCGGGTTTGCATTACTTGTCTGGGACTAAAGTGAAGAGCTTGTTTGATGCTAGGCCTCATGTTAGTGCTTGGTGTGCTGATGTATTGGCTAGGCCAGCTTGGTCCAAGACACTTGAGTTGAACAAACAGTAAGTGGCGGACGGATGAGTAACGCGTAAAAGAATGTGTGTCCTTGGGTTCGTTTTCCAAGGGAGCTAGGGGAACAACAGCTGGAAACGACTGCTAATATGAGATATGTATTTGTGTTAGTACTATTATGTTATCTTTGCTTTGTGTTGCACTCTTTTTTTCTATAGCCATCCTTATGTCTGTTATTTCGAGTGTTTATTGTATCGTAAACGTTTCTCTTTTATCGAACTTTTTTCATGTGAGTGAATCCTATCAACTGTACTCTTTTGAAGTTGCGCCCGCGCTGTGTTCATTTTGTATCAGTTTAGTCACCTTTTTTTGGCTAGGCCAACTTGGTCCAAGACACTTGAGTTGAACAAACAGTAAGTGGCGGACGGATGAGTAACGCGTAAAGAATGTGTGTGTCATTGGATTCGTTTCCAAGGGAGCGAGGGGAACAACTGGAAACAACTGGTAATATATGACCTATGTATTTGTGTTGTACTATTATTTTATCTTTGCTTTGTCTGTGATTTCGAGTGTTTGTTGTATCATAAACTCTCTTTTATTGAACTTTTTTTCATGTGAGTGAATCCTATCGACTGCATTCTTTTGAAGTTGCGCCCGCGCCAAAGCAGGCTCGTTTTGTGTTCATTTTGTATCGGTTTGGTTCAAGACACTTTGAGTTGAACAAACGTAAGTGGCGGACGGATGAGTAACGCTAAAAAGAATGTGTCCTTGGATTCGTTTCCAAGGGATCGAGTGGAACAACAACTGGAAACGACTGCTAATATATGACCTATGTATTTTGTGTTGTACTATTATATGTTATGTTATCTTTGCTTTGTGTTGTACTACCATCGGTGATTTCGAGTGTTTGTTGTATCGTAAACTCTCTTTTGTTCAACTTTTTTCATGTGAGTGAATCTTATCGACTGTACTCTTTTGAAGTTGCGCCCGCGCCAAAGCAGGTTCATTTTGCGTTCGTTTTGTATCGGTTTAGTTAAAGTAAAGACTAGTGACACAAGTGGCGAGCGGATGAGTAACGCGTAAAGAATGTGTGTGTCCTTGGGTTCATTTTCCAAGGGAGCTAGGGGAACAACAACTGGAAACAACTGCTAATATGAGATATGTATTTGTGTTGTACTATTATATGTTATATTTGCTTTGTGTTGTACTACTATCTATGATTTCGAGTGTTTGTTGTATCGTAAACTTTCTCTTTCATTGAACTTTTTTTTTCATGTGAGTGAATCCTATCGACTGTACTCTTTTGAAGTTGCGCCCTCGCCAAAGCAGGTTCATTTTGTATCGGTTTAGTCACCTTATTTTGGCTAAGGCCGGTTCGGTCAGTTCAGAGCGCACGTGAATCTTATAAGCAAGCTAGAGAGGTGGTTCTCGATATACTATACAAAATTTATTTCATATGCATGCTTGTTGTACCGTAAACTTTCTCTTTTTATTGAATTTTTTTTAAGTGGGTGAATCCTATCGATTGTTCTCTTTTGAAGTTGCGCCCGCGCCAAAAGCAGGTTCTTTCACCTTATTTTGGCTAGGCCGGTTTAGTCAGTTTAGAGTGCACGTGAATCTTATTAGCTAGAAAGGTTGTTCTCGATATACTGTAGTGAATTTACTTCATATGCATGTTGGTGACCTACCTAAACAAATTAGTTTACGGTCAGGTAACATTCTGAACTTGTCTCGATACTGAGTAGTTTCGAAAGGAGATTTCACCTTTAGTGAGTATATTTTCGTATTTATTTGTATCGAAATATACTTTATATTATAATAGATTAAATTACATCGAAATATAAATTTTTTTTATGGGTCCACATCCACTATAAGTTATAGTTCTATTGCGTTATTGTTGGCTAGCTAAAAGGTGTGTTCACATATAATATTTAAAAAAAAAAATTGAATTTAGATACATTTTTTCAAGCTTTTTCTATGTGAGCTCGTTCATATTGTCGGTTTTAAATTTGAATAAAAAAAAAAAAAGAATTGTTGAGGGTTAACCGAAAACAGTCTTTCTCCCAAACGTAGGGTGTACAAAACATGTTATAATCTATTTGAACTTCTGTTTATATTGTCGGTTTTAAGTTTGGATTACAAAAAATTGTTGAGAGTTGATCGAAAATAGTCTCTCAATCGTAAAGGTATAAGTACGATTGCATATATTTTATCATCTTCGGACACCACTTATAAGATTATACTGGTACGTTGTCATAGTTTGTTGTTGAAGTCAACAAACATTGCCCAAATCTGAAAAGGCTAGGGCGGATCTAGGTTGAAAATATTGGTATTTCGGCCTCCAGCACTCGTTAAATTCGATACAGAATAAGTATAATTATATAAAAGAAAATGCATAAAAATTAGTAAAAGATGAAAAAAAAAAATACCCGTAAAATCAAAAAGATTATTGGGTGCGCTGATTTTCATGCGAAATTTCAAAGTTTAAATGTCAGTATATGTATTTAAATTTTTCGAGCATCCACTACTCTTAAATTCTGGATTCGCCACGGTGGAAAAAGTTTGAAAAGCTTTATTAAATTGAGAATAGTAGGCAGCACAACTCCACTTACAATTGTTTTAGCTAAGTTAAAAATGCATTTAAAATTGTACTCCCATCATTAACTCTTAATATTTTAGTTTATATGTGCTCTTAATTTTTGTATTTATTCCTTCAAAAATACAAAGAAAATTAAAATACTCTAAAGTTTGGTATATTACCAAATACCAACCTACAACAACAGCAACATACTCAGTGTATTCTCACAAAGTAGCGTCTGGGGAGGGTAGAGTTTACGCTGTCTATACCGCTATCTCAAGTGAAATAGAGATGTCGTTCTCGATAGACCCCTGGCTCAGACCAAATACCAACCTACAACAATAGCAATGTACTCAGTGTATTCTCACAAAATGGCGTCTGAGGAGGGTAGAGTTTACGCTGTCTATACCGCTACCTCAGTGAAATAGAGAGGTTGTTCCCGATAGACCCCTGGCTCAGACGAAATACCAACCTACAACAACAGTAACATTCTCACAAAGTGGCGTCTGGGGAGGATAGAGTGTACGTTGTAGAGAGGCTGTTTCCGATAGACCCCGACTTAGACGAAATACCAATCTCATAAAAAAAAATTAATAAATTAAGGTAGTTGCAAAAATATTACTACACTTTTGTCATGTTCATTCAATTATTGTGGACAATATAAAGAATCTTTAAAAATAGAACCAATACATTATGGTGGCCCCTATCAATATTGCACCACTCAAGAAAATGACATGAACCTATTTTAGTCAACTTCCTCTGTAACGAAGTCGCCAATCCCTGGACTATCTAATGTAATTTATCTGCTGGGTTATGAGCGGGTATTTTATCAGAGCTTTCTAATCTATCCTTATGTGATTCCTGTTGAAGCATATACTCGGGGGTGGGTGTAGGGCGGACGATTTTAAAGCGGACTGGAAATCATATTGATAAGGAGAGCCATAGTTACAAATAAGAATTCATCGTAGAAATAAAAGGAAAATAGAAAAGGGAAATTCTAGAATATTAAAATTTTAGCTAAGAAAATAAAAGACAATTTCATAACATGAGCCCAAATAAATTATATTCCTCTACTATATATAGACATCTTCCCGGGATCTCAAATATAATTTAACATTTTTGCAAATAGGACCTCCATCTTGATTAAATTCATAACATCCTCTTTATAGATGCTGAAATATTTGTTGATATTAAAGATAACCTTTTTTTTTGGTAGGTAGGTTGGGGGGTTGAAATATTGGGAGGTGGGGTGGGTGGGTGGGGTGGGGAGGGTGAAATATTTGTTGAAATTAAAGATATCATTTTTTTCTTGGGGGTGGGTGGGGTAAAGTGTGCATTGTTCATACTACTACTTCAGATGAAGTAGAGGTTATTTTTGATAGATTTTTGATTTAAGATAAATAATAGTAATAGATAGAAATAACAAATAAAATGAGATAACATAATAGAATATAAAAGAAGCGAGAAACCTAAAATAATGCTATGCACAATCTATTTAAAAATCACAAACATGACTATCACGAACAAGAAACTATAAGACACGCGCATAAAACTACGCATATAGGCACAATTACAAATAAAACACTCCTTCCTTCTAGTAAGGACGCATACTCCAATTTGCGTCCTCCATACCTCTTAGCGTTATCATCAGTAAATTGTAATTGCTCCATGCCATGTCGTCTAATCACCTTCCTCCAATATTTCTTCGGCCTACCTCTATTCCGCATGAAGTCATCCATAGTCCAACCTCTCACACCTCCATATTGGAACATGCCAAAAAATTTTATCAATAAAAGCTACAATTTGAGTCCTCAACACCTTCATATCTGGCGACATATCTCCGATATACTGTAACTGCTCCATATCATGTCTAATTACCTCCGATCTACCTCTATCCCGCATGAAGTCATCCATAGCCAACCTCTCACACCTCCGCTAAACTATAGTTGCTCCATGTCATGTTTAATCACCTTCGATCTACCTCTATCCCGTATGAAGTCATCCATAGCTAACCTCTCACACCTTCGTTAAGTTGTAGCTGCTCCATGTCATGCCTAATCACCTTCGGTCTGCCCCTATCCCACATGAAGTCATCCATAGTCAACCTCTCACACCTCCGTTAAACTGTAGTTGCTCCATGTCATGCCTAATCACCTTCGATCTACCTCTATCCCGTATGAAGTCATCCATAGCCAACCTCTTACACCTCTATATTGGAACATTCCAAAAATTTTGATCAGTCTACCTCTATCCCGCATGAAGCCATTCATAGCCGACCTCTCACACCTCTGTAAAATTTCAATCAATAAAAACTACAAAACGACTATCTCACACCTCTGTACTGGGACATTTCAAAAAATTTGATCAATAAAAGATACCAAAAAAGCTATGCGTCCTCAACACCTTCATATCTGGCGAAATATCTTCGGTATGCTGTAACTGTTCCATATCATGTCTAATTACCTTCGGTCTACCTCTATCCCGCATGAAGTAATCCATAGCAAACCTCTGATCAGTTTACCTCTATCCTGCATGAAGCCATTCATAGCCGACCTCTCACACCTCTGTAAAATTTTGATCAATAAAAACTACAAAACGACTATCTCACACCTCTATACTAGGACATTTCAAAAATTTTGATAAATAAAAACTATTAAAAAAGGATAATGCGCATCCGGGGAATCGAACCCCGGTCAGTACCGTGGGAGGGTACTATGATACCACTACACCAGATGCGCTGTCTGTTTATAATAAATACGTAATTAATAAATGATAAGTTTATAAAAAATATTTTCTTTACTATTTAGGAATGTGTAGTTTCTTGAAGTGTGTATCCAAATTAAAAATATCACTTACCTAGAAAAGAAAAAAAATTACTTAACAGACACTTAAAAATACATGCAAAAGTTTATTCATAATTCCAATTAAAAATTATAGTCGTTCGACTAAATTCTTTGTCCTTTTCTAGAATCTTATTCTAGAGAATTCTATTCTATTCCAATCTGAATTGGATTCCATAAGATAAGTATAAGAATATAAAACTCTTTATTTACTTTACCTTTTTCATTATATAAATATCATAAACAAATACATCTTTTTATTTCAAAAAAAAAAAAAAATAAGAGGAGAATTTTACTTCATTATTGAATTTCAAGAATTGCAAAAAATGGCTGAAGAAAAATCAGTGATGGTGGTTGGAATAGAAGATAATCAACATAGTTTTTATGCATTGGAATGGACTTTGGATCATTTGTTTAAAAATTATAATTATAATTCTAATAATAATAATAATTCACTTTTTAAACTTGTTTTAGTTCATGCTAAACCTACTCCTGCTTCTATTATTGGACTTGCTGCAGGTCCTGGTAAGTTTTAGTTTTTACTATATATTATTTTTTTATTTTTTGTTTTATATTATGTGACAGTATTTGATTAGACGTTTGATCGGTTTGAAAAAAGATAGAGAGGTTTGGGGGTGTTTGGAGTGGCCTAGGGGTGGGTGTCAATCGTTGAAAAATTATATTGTGTTGTGTTGTATAGTTAGATAAAAAATATATATATATGTTATATGTATATGTGTTACTATATATTACTTTTTATTTTTGATTTTATTGCATGTGACAGTATTTGATTAGACGTTTGATTCGTTTGAAAAAAAAATAAGAGAGATTTTGGTGTGTTTGGAGTGGCCTAAGGATGTCAATCGTTGAAAAATTATATTGTGATGTATAGTTAGGTAAAAAAAATAATTATATTTTATATGTGTATGTGTTACTATATATTATTTAAAAAAAAATTGTTTGATTTTATGTGACAGTATTTGATTAGACGTTCTATCCGTTTAAAAAAAGATAGAGAGGTTTGGATGTGTTTGGAGTGGCCTAGGGGTGGGTGTCAATCATTGAAAAATTATATTATGTTGTGTTGTATAGTTAGGTAAAAAAAAAAATTATATGTTATATGTATATGTGTTACTATATATTATTTTTTATTTTTTGTTTTATTTTATTTGACAGTATTTGATTAGGCGCTTGATCAGTTTGAAAAAAGATAGAGAGATTTGGGTGTGTTTGGAGTGGCCTAAGGGTGTCAATCATTGAAAAATTATATTGTGTTTGTGTTGTATAGTTAGGTAAAAGAAAAAAAAATATGTTATATGTGTATTTGTTACGATATATTATTTTTTGTTTTTTGTTTTATTTTATGTGACAGTATTTGATTAGACGTTTGATCCGTTTGGAAAAAGATAGAGATTTAGGTGTGTGTGGAGTGGCCTAGGTGTCAATCGTTGAAAAATTATACTGTGTTATATAGTTAGGTAAACTTATACTGTGCTATATGTATGTGTTACTATATATTATTTTTTATTTTTCGTTTCATTTTATGTGATAATATTTGATTAAACGTTTGATCAGTTGGAAAAAAGATAGAGAGATTTGGTGTGCGTGGAGTGGCCTAGCCATATATGTTCATGTATTTTAGGGGTGTCAATCATTGAAAAATTATATTGTGTTATATAGTTACGTAAAAAAATAATTATATGTTGTATGTGTATGTGTTACTATATACTATTATTTAAAAAAATTCGTTTTATTTTATGTAATAGTATTTGATTAGACGTTTAATCAATTTAACCACACAATGAAGGAGGATAACCGAACAAAAGTACGCTCGCTTGTTGTCTTGTTCTCCGCCACGTATAGGTGGATTAGATATCCTGGCAGTTCATACCGTTGGTCTACGTCACTCGTGACGTCGACAAAATATATATATATATATATATATATATATATATATATATATATATATATATATATATATATATATATATATATACACACTCGATTGTCATCTTGTTCTCTGTCGTGTATAGGTGGATTAGATATGTTGGTAGTTTATGTCGTAAACGATGAGTGTTCGTCCTTGGTCTACATCACTCGCCACGTCAAAAAACCTAAAATATATATATATATATATATATATATATATATATATATATTGATTTTATCTTTTTATGAATTGCAGGTAATGTGGAAGTTTTTTCAGCCATAGAGACAGATTTAAAGAAAATTGCTGCAAGGGTTACTGAGAAAGCTATGGAAATATGCCATGCAAAATCTGTAATTATCTTTTTCGTTTTTCGAGATAATGGTTGAAAACATACCTAAAATATCACTTATTTGCAAAGTTTCATAATTATTAGGTTTTTGCGTTTTTTATCCGAACTGGCTAACTTATCACCAACTGTTTATCGAAATACATATTAGAGTTGACTAAAGTCTGGACCAAGCGTTTGAATAAGATCGCCAAAAGGCGCGTGGCCAGAGGCGGAGATACCTATGCTCCAGGAGGTTCATCCGAACGTCTTTTGATGAAAAATTATACTGCTTTTATACTATTTTTACATGGTTAAAAATACTTTTTATGCATATATAGTAGATGTTGAAACCCTTGGACTAGTTCGTATATTTACTTCTGAACTCTTTTAATGAAAATTTTGGCTGCGCGATTGTATGTGGCAACTTACTTTGGGTATAAAATTTCGTGCACATGGAAGCTAGCTTATTAATTTTGACGTGTCTTTTGATAAATAGTTTCGGTAAAAAAAAAAAGGAAGGGTCGTATTTCTACTTGTACTATTTGAAAATGAGCAACTTTATCTACCGTTAAACTTTTGATTTAGTCAAAAGTTGAATGGTAAATTCGAACCTTCTTTCTTAACGAAATTGGACACGTGGAGTTCATGCAAGGACTTCGTTAATAGCAAAGGCAAATATAAATAATCTACAATCGACATGTTATAAATTGATTTAAAGTGTTAACGAAGGATAAAATTGAGCAATTTTGAATAATACGCGAGCAAATCTAAACTTTTTTTTGTTTTGTTTTTTATTAGAATATTAATTTTACTTGATTGATTTTTTTTTTAATATTTTGTAGGTGAATGATGTTGTAGTTGAGGTTGTTGAAGGTGATGCTAGGCAAGTACTTTGTGATGTTGTGGAGAAACTTCATGCTTCTATTTTAGTTGTTGGTTGTCATGGTTATGGAGTTATAAAGAGGTAAATATTATATTCTTTTTACTAGATAAATTTATTTTTTTATGCATCGACGATGTATAATATGTAATTGTTGATGATAATTTCGATACGGTAGCAGAGCTAGTGAATTAAATAACGTGTTATAATCAGTTAAAATGCATTGGTCTGGTCGAACTTGTTTACACTATCAATACAAAGACTTTTAAGCTATATACGTACAAGAACGACAAACTCAGAGTAATCCCTCAAGTGGATCTAGGGAGGGTAAGGTTGTTTCCGATTGACCCCTCGGCAACCCTCCTAGTTTATCCGTTCTTGAGACCGGCAATGTGAGTGAGCTCACACAGACAGAGTTACTTGAACGGTAACAGAGCTAATTAACTAAATAACGTGTTATAATCAATCAAAATGCATTGGTCTCGTCAAGCTTGTTTATAGTGTCGGTACATATAAGTTAAATATAATGACTAATAACGTGTTTTTCTCGACTTGGGATGGAAAAATAGCAATTGAACAAAGACTTACGAGTTATATACATACAGCAACAACAAACTCGGAGTAATCCCTCGAGTGGATCTAGAGAGGGTAAAGTTTTTTTTTATTCCCTCGACAACCCTCCTAGTTCGTCCACTCTTGAGATCGATAATATGAGAGAGCTCACACAGGCAAAGATACTTGAGTTGTATAACATGTTGGCCAATTTTATCGAGATATCTGTTCCTGTTTATTATATAGGTTTTCGCGTAATGAGTAATGATGTTATAGGTGTCCGATTAATATACAAAATTATTTACACTGTCGGTGCATAGAACTTAAACTCTATTATTGATTGTGCAGGACTGTTTTGGGTAGTGTAAGTGATTATTGTGCTCATCATGCCCACTGCAGTGTGATGATTGTGAAGAAGCCAAAGATTAAAGCCTAAATTGTTTTAAATTAGTATCTAAATTCTTGTCCTAGTGAATAAATTTTAAAGATTACAAATATGTGATCAATAGTTATTAAAGTTGTAGTAGTTGTATAACATGTTGCTAAAAATCACAATGTTATGTATGAAAAAAGATTGGTAGATGTTGAACTCCTTTCGGCTGGTTCGTATGTTTACTCCTGAACCCCCTCGATGAAAATCCTGGCGCCGCCACTGGTGTAGATGTTGTCCGTTATGTTTCTCATTGGGGCATGGAATGGATACAACAGCATGCCTAACTCCACAAGTAGAGTCTTGGAGAGGGTACACAGCCTCTTACCCCGACCTTCGCAAAGGTAGAGAGGTTGTTTCTGAAGGACCCTCGACAAAGTCCATAAAAGCTCGACATGAACGAACTACATCCTACAACAACATTCTCAATTGTACACCGTCCATACCATTACCTCGACATGAACGAACTACATCCTACAACAACATTCTCAATTGTACACCGTCCATACCATTACCTCAGATGAGGTAGAGAGGTTGTTTCCGATAGACCTCGGCTCAGGACAAATACCAATATAACAACAAAATATAAGAACACTTAACAAAATGATACAAGAAACAAGACAAACACAATGATACAAGAAACAAGACACTAATACTATAAACTATCTAAACGAAACCAACACCACCACAAACGATAAGAAACTACAGGACACATGCATAACACTATGACCCCAGGCACAACTACACACTTAGCACTCCTTCCTATTAGTCAAAATGCACTCCTACCACTAACCGTCTACCCTAATCCGCGTCCTTCACACATTCCTATGATTGCAACAATTCGATGTGAACCTGCTACTCTGCATTGCATTATGAATCATATTATAGAACATGTGGGGAAACGAAAACCTATTGTTGTTCAAACAAAGATCACAGTTATATAGGGCAAGGTGCTACGAGAAGACGCGACGTCACCAGCAAAACAGAACAAACCAAGACAAGAACATAAAAGCCACAGACTGCAAACAATGTCATAACATAAATAGCATTCACCTGCAGGAAACAAATAACAAAATCTGAAGAATTCCGAAACAGGATTTTCGGTTCTAACCATCATACATGCTGCAAAAGGTCTTTTATCAATACTAAAATACTGCAATCTTCCAAAGTAAAGAGAGAAGCAAAGGTTTACAGTTTTAGTTCCAATTTGGTTCTGGTCCAAGAAGTTCAGATGCTTAAAGGAAAAGGTGACGCTAAAAGCTCCGCTCAGCTATCTTCAGGCACAATCGCGCTCTCGATCTCAGTAACAGCTTTTCATCCAACACAGCTCATCTGTAAAATTGTAATCAAAAGTCGAGAAAATAGTTATTGTATGTGTTGTAGCATAGAGTAACCGAATGACGGTTCATTAATCTACAAAAAAAGCCAGATGAGCAAGAGGACCTTGACAAACTCCCACTGCGACTCCGGCTGCGGCTCCTGCTCCTACTCTGGCTTCGCTTGGAATTGTGTGGTTTGGGGCTTTTGCTCCTGCTGTGGCTACGCCTGGAGTTGCGTGGTTCTGGGCTTTTACTCAGGCTCTTGCTTCTCCTGGAATTGCGCGGTTCTGGGCTTTTACTCAGGCTCTTGCTTCTCCTGGAATTGCGCGGTTCTGGGCTTTTACTCAAGCTCTTGCTTCTCCTGGAATCGCGAGGTTTTGGGCTTTTGCTCGCACGCTTTGGGCGCTGTGACCAATCCAGTGAAATATAAAATGCCAACAAACAGAGGATTCCAAGGAAAGAGAGAACGTAATCATAGAACTTAATACAAATATAACAAGACAAATGGTTCTATATTTCCGGGTTTCCATTTATTTCAGAAGAGATATTTGACTTACAGATGGTACTGGGGATCTGGATCTTGATGGAGATCTGCAAAATGTCCAGAAACAACTCAATTTAATATCCAACCTTCTACTTTCATCCAACTGCCTTGATGCCACTTCCACGTCGGAGTGACCATAAGCAAAGTAGATATGCAGAAATCCGTAATCATTTCACCATCCCAAAGAGAAAACAATGACAAGTATGAATCCATGCAAGTTACCTAGTTAAGGAAGAGGTCTAGTCAATAATTTAAGTTTGTGCTGTTTGAAGACTAATTAACAGGAAGTAAAAGAACCGATTAGTGTCTTATTAAGCTTGGCAGATGGCGAACCCAAAATTCAAAGTGAAGTTAGTATGCCAGTCCAGCTTGACCATCAAAATCCATGATCTTCTTGTTCCCAATCTAAGCATCGATGGACATTTCATGATGCTCATTAGAGGAGAGACACTATAAAAGATTCCGAAGTTGCCATCTGGAAAACAGCATACCTCCACAACAATATTTGTTGTAGGCAAGACCATATCCACTCAAGATCCTAATATGCATTCCAAGATCCTCGTATATATCCAATATCTAGAAAAACCAACAATGTGATTTCTCATATTTACAAAATAATAAATGATGGTACCTTTACAACAACAAAAGAAAAATCCAATGTTCCCAAAATGCCAAAGTAACAAGAACCATAGGAACATCCAACTTCTAAATCCAACACCCAACAACTATTTTGTTTCTAATGGATTCTAAAAACGCAGTATAAAGACATCTATTCATAACTGAATGACCAGTTGACCATACATTCAATAGCAGATGCTGCAACGACAGACAGAAAATCTAAACAGCATGGTTTAAAAAAAAAATCCTATGCACCAAAAACAGAAGTACAGAACTCTTAAAAGGTGCACAGCATTATGATGTTCCGAAACTTGTTTGGTTTATCAAATGGTTTTACATTGCTTCAAATTCAAGATTATCCTTCACCCTGAAGCGGAACGAAATTTTTTTTTTTGGATAAAGACACCCTAAAGCAGGAATTAAATGAACATATTACGTATCTCTATGGCACTCCCTAAAAAAAGAGGATGCAGAATTATACCTTACCATGATATAAGGCCACTTTGAAACTAAACTATGAGCAGGACATTCGCTAATGACAAGTAATCACTCAGCCACTGCACATAGATCTAGGATCTTTGTTCCATTTACAATTTTGAAAGGACGGCAACGATCCAAACTGAATAAGGGATTTAGAAGCTTAACGTTCAAATGCAATATACATGATTTTTTGTGTATGGACGAGGTGCGGGATGAAACAGTTAATTCACAAGTACCTCTCAAAACAAAAAGATTAAAATGATTCAAATGAACTGATAACTAAGTTCTTGGCTTGCATAAAATTATATATTAACCTTGTACTAGATGCTACTTTTACATAAACTGCTCCAACAACAAAATGGGTAGAGCACATAATCAGTGAAGGAAATTACCTTGACACAGAGCGTCCTTTCAACCCAGAACGGGGCTGAGAAGAGACAGATCTAGAACGAGATCTTGCACGCTTTGACGATTTAGCTTTAGGAGATTTGCTGCTAGGAAAGAGTATAGCAATGAGATCCATACTAGCATTAAAAAGTGAAGTAGCTATAGAATCTGCAAACTGTATTATCCACACCTTCTGCTCCTGCTACGGCTGTAGCTTCGACTGCGGCTACGACTACCACTCTTTCCTCTCGAGTAAGAACGGCTGCGGCTGCGGCCTCTAGAATCATGTTCTTTCACCTACATAAGATGAAGCAGCAATATGGTATAGAATAACAAAAGAAAAGGCATTGTGCAGCCTATAACCAAAGTATGTGAATTATAAATCAAATCATACTCGAATTGTTGAACGAGAAAAAGCATTCCGAAACTCAGATTCATCAAGTTTTTTTATCTACATACAAAGAACATTATTGCACTTATTAGTCGAGCATAAATGTATTTCAAATATCTTGAACTAAAAGTTGAGGACAACATACAGCATAAGAAAAAAGAGAACTTACAGCATATTTCATGTCATCATAGTTAGTGTAATCCACAATCCCAGTGGTCCCAGAGGTCTCTGAAGAGGAAGCAAAACTATTGTCAGCGCACCATCGGCCACAAAGGAATTAATTAAGGAGAGTAAATTAACAAGTCATAACGAGATTAGGGTGCTTGACACAATGAAAATTGAGCAGAAGCATAAGAAAATTATTTCAAAGAAAGGCATCACATATTTCATAAACAGAAGAAAGAGAAATCTGAAGCACAATACTTTCAACAGGCCCTTAACCTGCTCAGCTATACCTTCAGGCCATTTAACTCGCAACTACAACCTTTAACTATCCAATAAGTCTCAGCTGGCCCTAGATTTTGAGTGATGATCACCTTTTTAAATTCCATAGTTTAATTGGGGTAAAGTCAACTATTAAATTCCTCATATGTTAGTGTCTCAAAAAATCCTGTGGATTAACTGTGTTAAATTTAAAGGTTCAAGTATATTCATCCTGGCAAAATGATGACAATTTTCCATGTAAAACCTAAATAAGAAGCTAACTGAAACAATTGAAGGAAGGGGAAAAAAGAGAGTGATCTGGCACTAAGGTCATCTAGAGCAGCTTCAAGAGATTGAAAAGAATTTCAAATCCCTAACGTAGGAGTAAAATATCGAATTCTACTGTAGACCTCAAGTTAATTTCCTTCTTGGTAGCAATCAGATAATGCATTTGATGGAAAAGTTGGCACATCCCCACCAAAAAAGAGAAAAGTACAAGCATTTCCTTATATTTAAACCCCTGAAGATATTAACTAAGACTGCAGTAATTTACTCTTTTGAGGGTTTGCTCATAATTCGGAGTTCATAGTAAGCTCGTGATACGAACGCTCCAAATCATGCAAGAGCAGAGTAAGAAGCTGGACAGTGCAAAAGTTATGGAAGAGCAAAGCAAACCCCTAAGACAAAAGACATCCTGCAAAGGCTATAGCCTAACACAACAGATATTTTATCTGCGAAAACAGTCGTGGAACTGCAAGAACTGGACTTTATTGTAAAATCTTTTTGGCATGCTATAGTACTATGGGTAGTTCCTAGACCACTGAAGGAGACCATCAGCATGCACGGGCAGAAGGTAACAAAGGCAGGGAAGTCACTCTTGGAGAACTTCTACTTTGTGCAAACAGTTTGGATGTGTTAAGTGCCCCACGTTGACTGAACGAGGGTTATCTCCTCATATGGTCTTGGGCAGACCTCATGACCTACTTTTTAGAGTTCAGATAGGTCCAACTGTCCACTTTTTAGAGTCAGACCTACTCCTATTCTTGGCATATCCAATGATGAGCCCCCATATTACATTGTCCACACACCAGAAGTTCCATCTTGGGCTTGTTTTTTATTTTTTGAGTCAAAGTTCCATCTTCGGCTTGTTAAGTCTACACATTGGACGAGAAAATGAAAAATAAACTCTTCTCTTCTCTTCTATCTTCTCCTTTTCGTCCATGGAACTCCCACTTTCCTCTACAACAATGTCCCAAAAAGACTAATCTAATCTTCTACATCACCTGGGTTGAATCATTACTGCCTTCCTCAATCCCAAACCAAAACTTTCTTTTAGATTTTCCTCATTTTTCTCTTTTTCGGCTCTATTTTCTTGTTCCCTGCTTTTTGTTTTATGCCTTCCTACTCCAATATTTTTCTGTAAGTTTCTTAATTTGCGTCTTCTTGATGAAATACTCTTTTAACTTTCTGTTGTTCTTTCTTGCTTCGTTATATTGCTGTGGCAGCAAAAGAGAGCACTTGTATAGTTTTCTAACTTGAACAGATAGAATTATGTTTTGAATGATGATGTACAACTATAAGCTTCAGCCGAAGGATATAATATATCAACCCTGGCCAGGATTAGCAATAGCACCCATAATCCCATCCAAACTGAGGGACGATGTCACTTTAATCCAGCCAAGTTGACTAAACATTATAGTACAAACTAAAGCCAAAAGTCATTAAAAATATATACTTAATTGCAAGTTACTGTAGCGTTCAGCAATTTTGTAGTCTCAACCACAGCCCAAAACTTTTTAATCATCACACCCTGATATCATCTATCCACAGGCCATAGAACAAAATTTAGTTTTGACTCGGTCAGAGAAGATAATATTACTGTTATGAGAAGGGGAAAAGACGACTTGAAGACCCAATGATGAACCACAGTTATATTCAACAAAGCATATTTAGCAAAGGCTTCTACTCTAAGAAAGCTTTTTTACTTGCATAAGGAAAGATAATCAACTAATTCAAGACCGCAAGTTTTACAACCACCAAAACACTTGAGCAACAAGTTATCCAGCAACTAAAAACTAAATTACTATTTTCAAATCAACGGATCATAGACCATTCTAATCCCACCCTTCCTCAAAGAATAAAACCCAAAAGAAATACGGAGAAAGAAGGAAAGAAAAGAGAAAGGGCAACTGTATTGGTTCCTGATATAGGCAAGCTTCTTTGGTATAGTTTTAAAAAGAAAACTTCAAATAACCTAAAAGACAAACAAGAGGAGCATAAAACTAGTATGTGTTCTCTATCATCTTACCACTCCCACTCTTCCCACGGAAAACTTGTGAGAAACAAACATCCCCAGCTCGACGCATATGATCCTACATAAGTAACACAGAATACCAATATTCAGAAGTTAGCCGATTAGAAGATAAATACTGAAAAAGGAGGATCACTTTTCACCATGGTCCTTATAATTTACTGCTCAGACACCACTCACCTTGAGATCCTGCCAGGACGCTGACGGGGGCAATCCAGTAACCATAACTGAAAATAAACAAGTGAATTAGATCAAAAGGCATGAAATGCAGTAAAGAATACAAGGCAAGCACATTAATAATAAGCATGCCTCGAAACTCAGTACGCTTAGGCGCTCCAAATTTGTGATTATTACGGCCACTGTTATAGCCACTATTATAACGATCATTTGACGATGAGTTACCACGCCCACCATGTGCAAGTTCAACCTGTGTAAATATACACGATATGTAACAATTTCAAAAGGCTGAAGCACCTCAACAAAGAAAACTATTTAGATTTAGGTGTCTTATAAGCATTAGATGTGTTAATGTGCCTTGAAAGACAGACTGCTATTGAAAAGAAATAGACCTGAATAAAGTGGAATTGACACAGATGATTTTATACAACTGATCCAAACTAATTTGGGTCAAGCATTTAAATGAAGAAACATAAGAGTTTAGGTGAAACACTAAGGTCAACGAAAATGCAATTACGACATGAAATGGAAACCCTAATTCAGCAAAATGCAAAGTCACACATATAGTTGATTCATAGGTGTGTGTCCTATAAGCTGTTAAGAGTTTACTAACTCTCAAGCGATGCCCATCAAAATCATAGCCATCACGCCCACGAATAGCATCATCAGCATCGCGAGCCTCTTCAAACTGTTAATATTTCCAACAAAACGATGTCAAAATAGCTTAAAGTTTAAGAAGGGAATATCTAATGAAATTCATTTTAGCCAGTGCAGCTAAAACTCACCTCAACAAAAGCATAACCAGGGGGTCTTGGTGGAATCTTCAGATCAATATGCGCTATTGGGCCATACTACAGTTGCACACGACACACATTCAAGTTTAGGAATCAAATAAACTGGACATTAGTAAATGACAACACAGACCTTGTAGAACAAATCCTCCACTTCTCGCTCACGAATATCACCAGGAAGATTACCAACATATATCGTCCTGCTTGAACGACTCATTGTTCCTAAAAACAAATACAATTAAAACCCAACTGAGAAACAAAATTTTTATAAAATCCAAAAAGAACTTGAGTCACAAAAACAGAACTTGAGCAACAAAAATGGTGCAATCACATATATATACGGTGTGTTTGGTGTGTGTGTGTTTGGGGGGGGGGGGGGGGAACATTTTTCAGAAAACGTTTTTCGATTCTCTCATGTTCAACAAACAACAACATACCCAGTATAATCCCACAAGTGGGGTTTGGGGAAGGTAAGATGTACAAAGACCTTACCTCTAACCATGTGGGGTAGACAGGCTGTTTCTGTTGGACAGTCGGCTCAAAAGAATGAAAAAACAAGACATGATGCAAGAAAATATGGCAGTACCCAAACAAAATACAACACAACTAAAAGGGAAATCCAGAAAGACTACTCAGCCAAGATGGACCCACCTTAAAAAAGGAAAAAAAGAAAAAAATGTAACAATAAACCAAGTAGAAGATACTACACAAGTACTTAACATACTAGCCCCCAATCTCCCCCACCTAAAGGTGCTACAACGATTGCTATCCACTAACCTTCTATCCTAATTCTGACACTCCATATCTTCCTATATAGGATCATGTGCTCCGTAAGCTGGAGATGCGCCGTGTTCGTTTGGTCAAAAATTTCGGAATATAGTTTTTTAGGAAAACAAGCTTCTTACAAATAAGGAAAGTGACTTGCCAATGAAAGTAGGGTAAGTGGCATTCCACATTGATGGTGTCCTCCCCACCTTTCACAATACACCTCATCTTCACTCCCATCTCCTCTAGCCCTATCTCCACCATCCCACACCCCAACCTGACATATTGTTTGTTAGATTATACACAAATACTTTTAGAATAATATTTGTTACTAGAGTACTGAACACAAGAAAATACATAAAAACTCACTTATTGTCCTAGAAAACATATTCCATAGAACACAACAACAACATACCCAGTGAAATCCCACAAGTGAGGTATGTGGAAGGTAGAGTGTACGCAGACCTTATCACTACCTCGTGGAGGTAGAGATTGTGTTTCAGAAAGACCTTCGGCTCAAGTTCAACAAATTCAATTACAAAGAAGCAGGAGACGACCCTCAGCTCAAGTGTAACAAATTCAATTACAAAGAAGCAGGAGACGGTGAAGAAAATATAGCAAACTAATAAGAAAAACTGCAAAGTCTACAAGAAAGAAACAAAAACAACAACGTAATTTGATAATTGAAATACAATAAACAACATATTATGATACTTATCACAAGCAAGGACTACCTGAAGCTGGTTCATTACCCATATAATCACCTCTCCCAATAATTCTTCAGTCTACCTCTACCTCTCCTCATGCCTACTATATTCAACCTCTCGCACCTCCTCACCAAGGTCTATTCACATTTTCACATTGACCCTTCATATGTCCAAACCATCTCAATCCCACTTCCCTCATCTTGTCCACCACAAAGGTCATTCCCATTTTATCTCGAATATCCTCATTCCTAATCTTATCGCACCTAGTATGCCCACACATTCACCTCAACATCCTCATCTCCGCAACATGCATCTTTTGAACATGAAAGATTTTGACTAGACAACACTCTACCCCTTGCAACAAAGTCGGTCTAACCACAACTTTACAAAGCTTACCTTTAAGTTTCGATTGGTATCTTTCTATCACACAAGACTCCAAAGGCAAGCCTCCGCTCGATCCACACCGCACCAATTGCATACACTCTCCTTAATACGAGCACACCCACAATGGGTGAACAGTTGCATACAAACAAGCAAGTAAACAACATACTCGGCGTACTCCCACACTTGTGGTCCAGGGAGGATAGGGTGGGCAGCACATACGCAAACCTTACACCTACCTCATGGAGATAGAAAGATTGTTTCCAAAAGACCCTTGGCCAAACAGCACATAACACTACAGTTTGAAAAAAGGCAATGCAGAGGTAGAAGTTGCTACAACCTACCAAGATGAAATTCTTTTAACCCAATCCAACCCTAGATAGGAAGTTGTGGAGGAGGCAGATTAGAGTAGGTTAGTATGAGTTTAGATTGCTATTTCATTTGTTGTATTACTTGATGCATTTTGCTTATGGTATTATCAGATATTGTTGATTTCTATTGTATCTTGTTCTTTTACTATTTGAGTCTGGGGTCTATCAAAATCAGTCTTTCTATCTCACCTCTAAGGTAGTGGTATGGACTGCGTACACCTACCCTACCCTCCCCAGACCCCACTTGGTGGGAATATGGGAATATATTGGGTATGTTGTTGTTATTGTACCTTATACCTCCCACCAACAACACGTAACAGGCAATCGCGGAGCCACCTTTGGACAAAGGGGTAATCTTTCGACGAAAAATTATACTATTTATGCAAGGTTATAATTATTTTTTATATATCGTTAGTAGATATTGAACCCCCTTCGGGTAGCTCGTACATTCACTTCTGAAACCCCCCTAGTGAAAATCCTGGCTCCGTGGCTCCGCCACCGGTAACAGGTAATGTATAATGAAATCAAACACATTTTTCGCCCGGCAAAAATCAAAAAATTAACAATATTCTGTGTATATACTTTTTTCTATTAACGTGGTATTTGTGTCAGCTTGCGCTCACCTCAACTAAATTCACAAAATACCTTACACCTTCCACCAGCAACAGATACTTCGTAACTTCAACAAATAATTTTTCTAATTCTAGACTAGATCTACCTCTAAACAATATTTCAACTCAATTCAAACACATTCTTCCCCCAGCAAAAATGAACGAAAAATCCAAAAAAAATCAGAAAACTAACAGATATTTATAGCTATTTTCGTCAAAATGATTATCTTATACCTCCCACCAATAACAAGTACCAGGTAATGTATATATACTTCGTAACTTCGAAAAACAATTTTTCTAATTCTATACTAGATCTACCTCTAAACGGCATTTCAACTCAATTCAAACACATTTTTCACCCAGCAAAAATGAACAAAAAATCCAAAAGAAATCAAAAAAATCAAAAAACTAACAGATATTTATAGCTATTTTCGTCAAAATGATTTATCTTATACCTCCCACCAGTACTACTTCGTAACTTCGACAAACAATTTTTATAATTCCATACTAGATCTACCTCTAAACAACATTTCAACTGAATTCAATCACATTTTTCGGTCGGCAAAAATGAACAAAAAATCAAAAAAAAATATAAACAACAAAATTAACAGATATTCTATATATCTGTTGTATCCGTGTCAGCTTGCGCTCAACTCAACTAATTCCACAAGATACCTTACACCTCCCACCAGCAACGAGTACCAGGTAATTCATTTATACCTTTTCCCATTTACATGGTATCCGTGCCAGTTTGTGTTCACCTCAACTAATTCCACAAAATACCTTACACCTCCCACCAGCAAAAGGTACCAGCTAATTCATATTCCACAAGATACCTTACACCTCCCACCAGCGGTAATTCATACATACCTTTTCCTATTACCGTGGTATCCGTGCCAGCTAATTCCACAAGATACCTTACACCTCCCACCAACAACGGGTAGCAATAGGTACAGGTAATGTATATATACTTCGACAAACATTTTTTTCCCGTATGTAGACTAATTATATACTAGATCTACCTCTAAACAACATTTTAACTGAATTCAAACACATTTTCACCCGGCAAAAATGAACAAAAAATGAAAAAAAAATCAAAAATTAATAAATATTTACAGCTATTTTCGTTAAATTGATGTATAAATTAAGAGAATTTCCATGAAAGGCGACCGGAGAAACGTACGTACCTTGTAAAAAATTACAGAGCGATTGGAGAAGGAGACGAAAAGGGGAATTTATTTTCGAAGGTTAGGGTTTTAAAGACTATATATATAAAGGGCTGAAAATTGCTCACTATAAATATCTTCTTTTTCTCAAGGGTGATATTGTCTTATACTATTTGACTTGGCATATAGTAACAAATATTAAATAGGAAAAATAACATAACCATGCACCTTAATATATCATTTTTTATTTTATTTTTTGGTTTCCAAGGTATTCCACCTTCGGCAGCCGTGAGACTAATCCTTTGTTCCTATTGTCAGCACATTAAGCGGTAAAAAACTAGCCACAAAATTTTTTCCATTCACCAGAGGTGAGGATCGAACCCTCAACCTCTTCCTTAAGGGATGAGGTGTTGAACCACCACACCAACTCTTGTGATTACCTTAATATATCATACTCATATTTATACAAATTTCTACTTTTGTCTGGGTATATTGCTGTTGTTGTATACAATTTCTATTTTTATAAAGTAATTATAAAAATTTTAATAAATATATATTTCCTCCGTTTCAAAAGAATGACCGAATTTGACTTGACACGAAATTTAAAAAAATAAAGAAAACTTTTAAATCTTATGGTGGTAAATTAAAGATATGGCAAATGTACCAAAATCCTTCAATTTTGTGATTTTAAACATGCCACGTGAAAAGTTAAAAATTAAAAATTGCTAAAAAAAGAAAGGGATTATTCTTTTTTAAACCGACTAAAAAGGAAAGTAGGTCATTATTTTTTAAAAGGAGGAAATATATCTTTATTGGATGTATTGGAAGTTAGTTATGTATCTCGATAAGTCCAAAATCGATAAAAATTTATCAAAAGCTAATTATGTATTTTTATAAAGGAAAAGTGTATCTTTGTTGGATGTATCGGGAACTAATTATGTGTGTCGACAGATCCAAAATCAACAAAAATATATCAGAAACTAATTATGCATTTTTATAAAGGAAAAGTGTATCTTTGTTTGATGTATCGGGAGCTAATTATGTATCTCGACAGGCTCAAAATTGACAAAAATGTATCAGAAGCTAATTATGTATTTTTACAAAGAAAAAATGTATCTTTGTTAAGTGTATCGAGAGCTAGTTGTGTATTTCAACAAACCCAAAATCGAAAATGGTGGAGACTATATATATAAAGGGTTGAGAATTGCTCTGTACAAATATCTTCTTTTTCTCAAGGGCAATATTGTCTTATACGATTTGACTTGGTATATAAATATTAAATTAAAAAAAAAACCATAAATTTGCGTATTCACTTATCATATTTATATAAATCCATCAACTTATAAAGTAATTACAAAAAAATCAATTTACATGTATACTATTTATTAGATGTATACATGTAAATTGATTTTTTCGTAATTACTTTATAAGTTGATGGATTTATATGTATACTATTTATTAGATGTGAGGGATGGCTCTGGCTCAGTGGTAAGCTTGCTTACCGTGGTGTGTCAGGGTCGGGGGTTCGAAACGTCCCTCCAGCAAAGCTGGGGTGAGGACGCGTAGGTCAGGCCAGGTGGTCCCTCCTCCCCGACACCTACGGAGTAGGTATGAACCGGGTCGTCCCTTCCCTTCTACTATTTATTAGATGTATCGGAAGCTAATTATGTACCTCGACAGGCCCAAAATCGAGAAAAATATATCAGAAACTAATTATGTATCTTTATAAATGAGAAAATGTATCTTTGTTGGATGTATCGGGAGCTAATTATATATCTCGAAAGGCTTAAAATCGACAAAAATGTATCGCAAGATAATTATGTATATTTAAAAAGGAAAGAAATGTATCTTTATTGGATGTATTGGGAGCTAATTATGTATCTCGACAGACCCAAAATCGAGAAAAAATATATTGAAAGCTAATTATATAATTTTACAAAGAAAATAAATATTTTTTGTTGGATGTATCGAGAGTCAATTATGTATCTCGATAGATTCAAAATCGACAAAAATGTATCAAACGCTAATTATGTATATTTACAAAGGAAAAATGTATCTTTGTTGGATGTATCGGGAGCTAATCATGTATCTCGGCAGATCAAAAATCAAAAAAATATTTCGAGATCTGATTATGTATCTTTACAAAGAAAAAATGTATCTTTATTGAATGTATCAGGAGTTAATTATGTATATCGATAGATTCAAATTCGGAAAAAATGTATTGAGAGCTAATTATGTATCTTTACAAATGAAAAAATAAATCTTTGTTGGATGTATCGGGAGTTAGTTATGTATCTTGACAAATTCAAAATCGAAAAAATTGTATCGAAGCTAATTATGTATCTTTACAAAGGAAATATATATCTTTGTTGGATGTATTGGACGCTAATTCTATATCTCGACAGTCTTGAATCGAAATTTTCATTAATTGTGCAAAAATATAAAAAAAAAACTATAATTAAGTTATAAACTGACGGGATTTATGTTGTTTTCCCTATAAATAATAGGGTAATTTCACTATATCACTTTTGGATATATTCTCCTCGCTGCATTTTATTTGGTCTCTTTTAATTTGACGCACCCATTAAGAAAACATTATTTAGAAGTGTATTTTACAAAATCAACCCTGTTGCTTATGTTTTGAAATTCTAAATTTAACTGTTATTATTTTCTTTAGTTATTTAGTATTGTGGATATTGTTGAAATTAATGCAAGCATTAGTTATACACTCTATTGTGTATTAGTAATACACTCCATTTCCTATGTATTAGTAATACAAAAACTTTAAACACATGCATTAACTTATTAAATGACTTTAATACCCTTCAATTTTCCTCTTAAAATATTTCACCATTCTTTTTTTCGATATTTTAATTTGCAATAGTGAATCTTTTCAAAACATTTCACAGTTTCTTTTCTCACCATTTTAATTTACAACAATTAATAATTGATTTAAACAACTGTAACATATTTTTGCTTTGCTTCGAGAGTCTTCAAAAAGTTTTTTTAAAAAAAAAATTAGACTATTTCTTAATTTTACGTCTTAGATTTTTTTTGTTTCGACTATGTTAATTCGTTAGCGTAACATTTCATGCGAAAAGACAAAGGTCTTGCAACTAATCTTAAACCTCTATATACTAGTTCAACAATACTAATTATGTTTGAGATGACAAAAGAACTTAGTTGTAAAAAAAATGTACAAAATCAAAGAAGGTTATTTTTGTAAATAAATATTTTTTTTATAAAAATTATGTAAGATGTATTATTTCTTATACATCAAACCAAATAATGTATAAGAAATAATACATGCATAACTAATGCAAACATTATTAATGCAAGTATTACTAATATACTATATTTTGCATGTTCTTATATACTCTACCAAACAACCCCTTAGTTGATTAATGTCGATTGTGTGAACCATAGATGAATCAATTAGGACACATATTATTGTACCCCCCCCCCCCCCCGAAAAAAAAAAAAGGAAGACTAAATTTAGATTTAGGAACACACAAAATTTAAATAATTTCACAGTTTAAGAAGTATTTTCAAGTTAAAAAGTAGTATAAAAATATTTTTAGATCAATAAATGTATGATATTTGTAAATCATTTACCTTACATTAAGGATATTTTGACCAGTATTTATTAAACGAATGGCATGTTAAGAAAAATGATAGATATGAATTCAGATTCTATTACAAAAAAATAATTTTTGTAAATTGTTTTTCATATGTTAAGAACATTTTTTTAATAAATTAATTAAATCAATGGCGTGCTAGGAAATGATAGGTGTGATTTAAGGATTTTATTACCAAAAGAAAATGAGATAAATGAATTAGAATTTTATCAACAACAACAAAAAAAGACAATATGAATTAAGATTTATTACCTGAAGAATCAAATAAAAGACACATATGGATTAGTGGGTTTTTATTACAATAAAAAAAACATATAAATTAGGACACCAAAAAATTCAACAAATTCAAATTAAGATTTTAACCCCCCCCCCCCCCCAAACAAAAAAAAGGAGGCATATGAATTATGATTTCATTACCAATAATAATTAAAAAAAAAAAAAAGATACAGTATGAATTAAGATTTTTTTACCCCCCCCCCCCCCCCAAAAAAAAAAAAAACACAAAAGCGACACATGTGAATTAGTAGGATTTTTTTTTAAAAAAAATACATATAAATTAGGACACTTCAACAAATTCAAATTAAGATCTTACTAACCAAAAAAAAAAAGAGAAAAATGAATTATGATTTCATTACCAATAAAAAAAGAGACAATATGAATTAAGATTTTATTACAAAAAAAAAAAAAAAAGAGACAGTATAAATTAAGATTTATTACCAAAACAAACAAACAAAAGAAACACATGAATTAGTAGAATTTTGTTACCAAAAAAATACATATGAATTTGGACATTCAACAAATTCAATTAAGATTTTACTAACGCCCCAAAAAAGACATATGAATAATGATTTCATTACCAATAAAAAAAAAAGACAATATGAATTAAGATTTTATTACCAAAAAAAGAGACACATATGAATTAATAGAATTTTATCACCAAAAAAAGGCATGTGAATTATGACACACAAGAATTTAATAATTTTAAATTAAGAATTATTACCAAAAGAAAAGAGACATATGAATTAGGATTTTATTACCAAAAAAAAGAGAGACAATATGAACTAAGATTTTATTACAAAAAAAAAAAAGACATACTCTCCCGTTCAATAATACTTTTCCACTATTGATTTGAGGTAATTTTACTAAATCACCCTTTGAATATAATTAATTCAATCTTTAAAAATGTATTGGGTAATTACTATAATTAATAACTAAGAGTTAAATTGGTAAAAATGAGTAAATCATTCATTAATTTTTCAAATTGAAGTATGGTTGAATATTTACTTTTAGCAACATAGAAAATTATTATTGGATGGAGGGAGTATGATTTAGTAAGATTTTATTTTATTTTTCAAATTTTAAAAAGAAATGACATATTAATTAGGACAAAAAAAATTGGACAAATAAAGAAAAAATTATGGTGTTATTATAATACCATATCTATCATTAAGTGATTATATGAAGTACATAATATTGAAATTTATGTTTTTCAAAATATAATTAATTAGACTAATTTAGTAAAACAAGCTTTTAACAAAAAAAATCTTAAAGAAAGCATCAAGTCAATAAGGACCGAGTAAAACGGAATGAAGAGAGTATGAATTTGGACAGAAAATTGAACTAAATTGAATTTTGAAAAAATATTGATGCGTAATATTAGGAAGAGCACGCACAAAACCCGCATAATCTCGGCGCGTGAACTCCATGCACTTCATAGCAAAATACTCCACTATAAATACCCGAGCGGGAACAATAACCTTCTATAGGAGTTTTTCACTTCTTTCTCCGTCATTGTTCAACTTGCTTGAACTTCCTTTCAAAGCTTTCAAATTCTTCAGTGAAGATGTCATTGTCTCCGACTTTATCATCATCATCGTTGTAGGAGAATCGTCTTCGCCGTAGTCATCGTTCACTGTTTTACCAGTAGCAGCATTAAAGGGTAAAATAGTTGAGAAGATTCAGAAAAATTGAGTTACATTTATTGTTTCTCAAAAGTGTCTGTGGTACTTGTATTTTGTTTAATCTCGTTATCGTTATTCTTTTAATTATAATCGTGAATTTAGTTACGATGTACAAAACTAGCCCGGACACCACATCATGATTATCAATTAAAAAAAATAACTATAATGAGATTGAGCAAAAGTGAAGTACCGCAACCAATTTCACCGACGAGAAGCGTAACTCTATTCTCCTGAATCTTCTCCACAATTTTGTTCTTCAATGCTGCTAAAGGTAAAACACCGAACCCCGATATCTCCGATGACCATAGCTCCGACAATGATGATGATGATGAAGTCAGAGAAGATGATGTCATTATCGCCGGAGAATTCGAAAGCCCTAAAAAGGAAGAAAGTTTAGACGAATTGAACGATGATAGAGAAAAAGGTGAAAAGGCGAAAATGAAGTGCATGAACTTCATGCACTGATATTATAAGGATTTTATGCGTGCTCTCTCTCTAGTAGTACATGTCAATGTTCTTTCAAAATACAAATCTGTTCAATTTTTATGTGTCCTAAATCATACTCCCTCATTCTCGTTTCATTTGATCCTTATTTACTTGAGAAAATTGAAAGAAAGATGTCTTTTAAGTCTTGAATGAAGGATTGGTGATATTGACCAACAGATAGGGTCAAACATCATTAGAAAACTTGATTAAGTTAATTGTGGACTTGATTAATATTTTCAAAACTTTCTAATTTTTTCAAAAATACAAATCACCCAACCCACACCCCTCTTCAATCCTAATCAACCACTCTCTCTCTCTAGCTTCTCCCAACCAACAGTTCTGTAAAATTTCTCCCTTCAATCTCCGGTGACAAATAGTCGGGCGAGTTCCTTTTTGACTTTCAACCGTCAATCGACGTGAATACTTTTTCGGCGACAACAATTTCGAGTTCTTCGTCCTCCCACTTCTTTTTTCACAGGTAAAAAATTATGAAGAAGCAGAGGAACTTGAGCCAACTACTCTTCTGGTATTGAAATGTGGATTGAATAAAATCTTAATTTCTGGCATTTTTGCATTTCTTCTTCTCGTTGTCGTACTGTTGATTTGAATTTATTAGTAATTTTTTGTCACAGTTAATGTTCTTAGTGTGTATGTGTGTGTGTGATATGTTGGTGTTGCTGGGTTGATTTGTTGTTTGTCTTGGTAGAAATGATATTGCAACAGTTGAAACATCTGATGTAATAGATAAATATATGATGTAACAGGTTAAAAATCTGATGCAACTATGAAAATCTAATGCAACAGGTGAACAATCTTATAGATCATTCATCTGTTGCGACAGACGACTCTTCTGTTTGGAAGAAATCTAAACAATATTGATCCAATAGATAACTGATTAGTGATCTATTCGTATTCTTTCCAACGGTTTACTATTCATTGTAAAATCTGATGCAACATATTAAAAATCTGATGCAACTATGAAAATCTAATGCAACAGGTGAACAATTTAACAGATCATTCATCTGTTGCGACAGATGAATCTTTTGTTTGGAAGAAATCTAAACAATATTGATCCAACAGATAACTGATTAGTGATATGTTTTTATTCTTTCCAATGATTTACTCTTCATTTTACAACATATTAGGACTGTTTTTATTCCTTCCAATGATTTACTCATACAAGTCAGTCATCCGTTGCAACAGATAACATACCTGGTGCAATAGATTAGTGATCCGTTTTTATTCTTTCCAACGGTTTACTTATCCGTTGCAACATGTCGATTATATGTTGCAACAGATAAAATACTTGGTGCAACTGATTAGTGATCTGTTTTTATTATTTTCAATGGATTACTCATCCGTTACAATGGGTCTGTTATGTATTGCATCAGATAAAATACCAGATACAACAGATAGTGCTGTTTTTATGGTTTCTATGTATTACTCATCCGTTGCAATAGGTCGGTTATATGTTGCAACAGATAAAATATCTGGTGCAATAGATTAGTTATCTGTTGGAACTGTTATATTACTGTTATGCATTAATCAATTATAATCTATGTTATTTTCCTGTTAATTTAAGATAAAATGGCTCCCAAAATAAAAGAAATCGAATCAAGTCCAAGTAAAGGAACAAGTGCAGCAGCTCAACTACATCCATCACTCTATGAGCTTGCTCTACAAGCGTTATCTCAATCAGGAGCAAAAGATAATGAACACGAGTAGGAGGAATCTTTCAAAAGAGATGATCCAAATGCTAATAGACCTTCCGTCAAAAAGTTGGTCAAAACCTTCAGCATTGATCGTTCCCCTATGAGAATGCAGTGCGATGGTGCCACAGATTTAATGGGTGATCTCGTGATTAAGTCAGTCATGGGAAAATCTTTCGACGTCTTCACAAAAATACTTCGAGAACAAAAATTGGATTCTTATTTCAGGGAAAGCTGCTTTGGGAAATATCTCAATTAGCCGGAGGACAACAATGCTCGTTTCCAGATAAAAATGATAAATGATCTTCTCAAGCGCAGGTTTATGTATGAAAACAAAGATAAGATGGATGAGGTGTGGATAAATTACTGTGGCATGCCTGTTTGTTTTGGTTGGGAGGAGTTTGCCATAGTTACCGGACTAAAATGTTATCCTCTTTCTCTTTCTCAAGTTATACCTACTCTGACCGAAAAAAAGCACCCGACACACCCAAAAAAGGAATAGGCAAGTCGAGTGATCGTGATGACCTGGTGTCTATTGTTGGTCCAAGCTTCAAAAATAAAAATATGATTGAAGCGTTGAAAGGTCAAGGACTTTCAAAGAAGCACAAGCAATCATTGTGCTTGGTTTGGTTTGGTTTGTACTTAATGTTCTTTGGGCAAGAGACGTTGACAACAACATAAGCCTCGGTTTAATAAATCTCTCCGAGGATCTTGAGGCATTTAACAACTATCTTGGGGTTATGAAAGCTTCAAAATGACTGTCAAATATTTGTTGGCTCCGTTAATGCCAAAAACAGTCAACTTATATGGTTTTCCATAGGCCTTCATGGTAAATATTTCTTTTATCATGATATGATTCATCATTTTTTTTATTCAATAATGCTTTTGATTTATTGGCGTTATGTTATAGGCTTGGGCATTTGAAGTCATTCCTTATTTGATACAACAAGTGAACTACCAGGAAGAAGTTTCCTGTCCAAGAATTCTAAGATGGTTGTCGGCCAAAATCGATAAAACTGCAAAATTTCTTGATCTTTTCAATCCCCCCAAGGAAGCAGTAAGTCCAATTATAATTAAGTTTTTGTTTTAATTAATGATTAAATGATTCCATCATCATTCTTAATATATGTATTGATTTATTGTAGATTGTCCATTCATGGCTTGTTCCGACCAACCGAGAGTTGAAAATACCATTTTTTCTTACTTTACGGTCTGTGCAAACTTTATCGGATCCTAAGGTCGTTGATGAAATAAAAATGGAATTGTTTGGAGCAACAACCATCACAAGAAAAATAATTTTGGAGGGTGGGGCTAATGATGCTCCTCTTACAGTTTTTGAAACAACAAGCCATTATGATTATGATCATAATGGTTGTACAAATTTTTCTCTAGATTTTACCGTATCTAGCGAATATTCTTCATGCAAATTTCAAGACTGCAAGGCGAAACACGATAGAGTGATTAATGCTATTAATGCACTAACTGCTTCTGTAAAGGAAATGACATCTAAGAGGGGTGCCATTCCATCAAAGAAGATTTCATATCCAGATACTCCACTAGAGATCAAGGCGGCTAAGAGGAGAAGGAAAGACACTTCCAAGGCATCATCAATCATAAAAAATGCAAGATTGCAACACCTCTGTCTTTGTCTTGCACCGATGTTCAGTGTGCAACGGCCACAGAAGAGCAGCATGAGATGAAGAAGGTGAATGTACATCATCTGTTCCAAAAAATAAACAAGCACATATCTATTTCAACAGATAATACATCTACTGAAAATTATCAAATAGATGTATACATCTGTTGCAACTGTTGTCTAATCTATTGCATCAGATTCGTTATCTGTTTCAACAGATGAGTCTTATGTTATAACAGATGGGTCATCTGTTTGAAATTATCGTACTGCTCTGATTACCTGTTTGAATTTGTCTCAACAGATAATCCATCTGATGCAACATAAGAATCATCTGTTACTACAGATGGAAAATCTGTTGTATATCTCTACTTAGCATTGACAATTCTGGCTTTCCAGGTGGATGTCACAGCTACTGCCGAAGAGCATAATTTGACAGTTGATAATCCATCAACTGCTTCCACAGATGAAGAAAAAATGGAGCCTGTCAGTTTGAGAGAACGGAAGAATTACCCGTTTGAAGGGTTCAACATCTCGGACGAGGCTCTTAAAAAACTAATACAGTTGATCAACGACTATTCAGAATGGATTGCCGATGGACTGTTAAAGCATCATGCCAGCATGTACATAAATCAATTTTATGGATATTGGTTTATACAATTCTTGTTGTAAGAACCTGACATTAACGCATATAAATCATCATGTAGAAAACAAAATGACGAGCAAGTTAACGAATTGAGTCTTAGTTTTGATATGTTCAACTTTGTTGTTGCACATCCCGAAATGAAGAATTGGTTCTATTTGATGTCACAGCCCCAAACTTGCTGGAATGATGAGGTTTAAAGGCCATACATATTACTATTAATTAATAATTTATTTAATTACATCTGCGTATTGATTTTTTCATCACGTAATTCAAAATATTTGATAATATGTGCAGCACATCGATGTGATTTTTTACTACCTTCGAAAGAAAGCCAAGTTGTAAATACAAGAACAATACAGATACGCAACAGTCAATTATTTGTACAAAGTTTACATCAATAATGCTTACGATCAGTATTGTTAACAGCAACCAAAATTTTCCCGAAACGAGGAATGCTTAATCAACATCATCAAAGGTTTTAGCATTCCGGCTGGCTTACCTTGGCATTTGGTCGACGAAGTGTACATCCCAATCAATTGTGGTGATGAATTCCATTGGGTGTTGGCTGTCATTGTTCTAAAAGAGAGGCGCATCCGAGTTTATGACTCGATGTCGCGAAGAAGACGTTCCGGACCATCGTCTGAGATATAAAAGCTGGCCAAAATATTACCTACTTACCTTGATATGAGTGGCTTTTTGGATCAAAAGGTTCGTACTGATTGGTCGACGATTGAAGCATACCGGGATAAAATGGCTAATCCATTTGATGTATGTTGACGGAATTGCTCAACAAACCATTGATAGCCTATAAGTTTAAGTATCATGATTTAGTTTCATTTCACAAATTTCACAACGCTTGCATGAACTGTAAGATATGGATTATCTATTTTTTTATAACGCAGGGATTGCGGTCCTTTTGTTGCCGCCTATGCTGAGTATTTGAGCTATGGATTACAAGTACCAAATGATGGACTTGATGCCGGATTACTCTGCAAAGATATGCTGCTCTTTTATGGAAATATGGAGAAGCAAAAACTCAGAAGCCGTACGCAACCGACATTAAAGATCCACGATGACCAAAGCCGAATTCCATAGCACTGGATGAAGAACAACTTGTCCATATCGATTAGATCTTCATAGCTCAAGTCCGTCAATGAAATAACCTATCCTCCTTGGTTTAACTTGTTGATTTATTTGTAGAGTAGATCGTTTGTACTCATAATGATTTCTTTTACATTTCATTTATTTGTTGAGTTATTTTATTTCATGTAATTTTCAAAGGCTTCGAATTATTTTATTCAGTCTATGAATATAATTAATTCTGAGTTTTGAACATGTTAATTGAAATGGAGTACTATATTCAAATATCATAACAGATAATACATCTACTGCAACAGATGACATATCTTATCAGACAGATTTAGATATATGTTGCAACATGAGATGCAACAAGTAGGTCATCTGCTGGAAATTATATAACAGGTCTTCCTACTTTTTTTATTTGCTACAACAGATTACCTATCAGTTGTAACAGATAAGTTATATGTTGCAACTGATCATAAATCAGTTACGACAGACAGACGGAGAATATTTGCATAATGCAACAGATGACCAACCTATTCAAACAGATAATCAATCTGTCAAAACAGGTACTATATCTGTTACGACAGATATAAAATCTATTGCATTATAAAAATTCAACTTTGCAAGACATAAAAATTATTGCCCCTATATGTATAGTGAATTGGCTTGAAATGAAAATTTATTATCGTGTTCGTCTTTGTCTTTGTACATGTTATATTTTATACACGGGCTCCAACCATTTAGTTAGTACCCCATATGCCCAGACCCATTGCATCTTTCCCACAACGGTGTCGCACACACCGATCATTTGTGTGCCGGTCAGCAAACACTCCATGTATGCAAGCGAGTACGGCCCGCAGTTGCACCAGTTGTATTTTTTAGGAGCTGGATGTTCTTATTTTGACCTTCAAAAACCCATGATTCCTTCTCCAAGACTTCAGCCAGCAAATGACCCATCAGCTTACTCTGCGTCAAGAACTTAGGCAACAACTTCAAGAGTGGCTGCATGTGGGTTAAAAACGTCTTCTCGCTGAACACAGGTAAGTTGCAGTCATAAACCTTAATCTTTTCCTCGTATAGTAGTATCTCAACAGTGAGAAAATGGGTGACATCCATGTTCATGATTGCAAGGATTTTCTTTGCCTTGGTCCAGCTCTTACCGTGTGGATATGGCCTCTTTCCTCTAACATATTTAATCACCTCTTCATCCCATTGGAACGTAGAAACTAACTGATCAAATCACAGGCCACCAGAATCAACTAGATTATGAAGATCAACGTACCTATCTTTGAAATTATTGTAGAAGTTGAGGTTCATTATCCTATCGGCAGCATCATAAGTATCTAGGTACGTTAATTGTCTGCCCCTCACAAGGCAGAGAATTTCATCAACATACTGTGGTATAAGAACATAATTTTTAAATAGGTTAGTAATTGTAAAGAATAAAAACACAGTGAAAAGAATCCGATGTAGAGGGTTCTCTGAATCAGTTCACAGATTACCCAGTCAATGCAACTTATGTAACGGCCAACAGATGTGTATTATGTTCCAACAGATTACACATCTGCTACGTCGATTCTTCTTCATGGAGTAGATTGGAAGGGTAGGTTAGCAAAAGTAAACTTACCTTGTCCTCGTACCACACGCATATATTTGTCATATTCGAGAAGTCTTTGGCGGCAAATGAATGCATGGTGTATTCTTTTTGAACCTTCATCTAGATGAATTCTTCCAGTTTGTTCTTCTTCTCCTTGCCAAGCGCCGCAAATATGTCCACCTTCTTCGGCGGCCCCTGAACTTCAACAACTATTGGAGCGGGAGGAGTTGCATTTTTTGCTGATTTCAGAATGTAGAGAATTTGTCTAATTTTTATTCTCTTTCTCCTAACCTCCACTGTAGGAGTGCATGGCTCCCTCACTTAGTTGGATGGTATGACACCCCCCTGGATTTCAACTTCTTGGCAGCTTCAACAATAGCCTCTAGCTTGGCGAGGATTTTATCCTCTGTGTCCTTATACTCTTTGCATTTGCAATGAGAATATGAGGGTGAGGAAGGGTGAGAGGGACCACTGTAAGGGTGGGAGGGACCGGTGTAGGGGTAAGAGGGATGACCTGTGCAAGGGCTGTTTTCAAATATATTTATTTTTTGCTGAGCACCAACATGCTCATAATCACGACTGGCAGCAGAAGCAGGATGGCTGCCACCATTATAAACAACTCCACCAGCAACACCCCCAGAAGAAGCACCCGGATCTATTGCAGTTTGAGTTAGGTCATGAAGAGCTTCAACATTAGAATAACCTTGCCTAACTGCTCTTCTTATGGATGTTGCTCAATCCAATTCCTTCCTTATTAACTCCATAGTTGGGTCATCTTTTGTATCAACAAGACCCAGAGTAAGAAAAAAGGTCATCCCCAGCTCATCAATGGTAGGCACGATCCAAGGATGCACAACTTATAAAAAAACGACAGTAGGAATTTAAATTATATAATAATAATTTGCAGTCAGTTGGGTTACATAGGGCTCGGGTTATGTTAACATAGCCAACTTATGCAACAAATGATCTAGCTACTGCAACAACTGATCTGTATGTTGAAATAGATTGATAATATATTACATCAGAATACCCATCCGTTGCATAATTTACAGTAGATGGGTAATCTTTTGAGTAGGGTTCAGAGAACAGAGCAACATATGGTTGATCTGTTGTGAAATATGAATCATCTATTGCAACAGATTAGCCATTGCACCAGTTGCAGTTGACAGGTAATCTCTTGCAATGGATGAAACATCTGTTTTAATATCTTTCTTTGATGAAAATTATTTTAGTTGAAAGAAGACGTACTGCATTATTCGAAGGGTTAAAGAGATCAGCCTTGTTAATACTTTTTTTGTTGCTCTCTACTGCAGTCAACCACCTAAGGATCCTTGGATGAGAAACCTTATCCGGGTAATCCGTGAAATGCTTTCGGAGGGGAGGAAATGGCTTCACATGCCCAAGCCTAAACATTGTAAACAGGAAGAAAGCAAAAAAAAGTCACAAGTATATTCAATATAAATTAATGAATGAGTAAAAATAGTGATCAATTTTACCATGAAAGCCCAAGGAAAGCCGTATAATATGGTCGTCTTTGGCTTTAGCTCTTTCAGTAAATATTTGACAGTCAAGTTGTAGCTGTCGTAGCCCCAGGGATAGTCGTTAAATCTTCTAAAATTATTAGCAAACGCCAACAAATCATGTTCAATGACTTTCTTGACATCTCTTGCCAATAAAACGGAATGGACAAACCAAACTAAGCACAATTTCTCCCTGTAGTGCTTTGGTATGTCTTTATTCTTGAGATCCGCTATCAAATCCTTCACTTTGTAGCTAGGTCCAACAATGCCCAACAACCCATCTTTTTTTACCATGCGTTTGTTGGACCCTTTGTGGGGTGTTTTCTTGATGGCAGGTTCTTCTGGACGATCGCATCTCAAGCCTGTCACAATGGCAAACTCTTTCAATCGAAAACAAATGGAATGCCAAAATAGTTGATCCAGACTTCATCCATCCTATTTTCGCCCTCCTTCAAACCTTCATCATCCCCCGCATATATGATCCTGCGCTTGAGAAGGCCATATACCATGATCATTCTGAAACGAAGAGGGCGGGGCCCAAACAGCTCAAGAAAGTGTGCAAAGCAGCTCTTTTTAAAAAGTCCATCTATGTTTTCCTTCTTTATAGTACTCCTAAGTTCGTCAAAAGGTTTCCCCAACTGACATTTAAGTACAAGATCACCAAATACTGCATTAGGGTTATTTATCGGCATCGCAACTAGAAACTTGTCAATACTAATGGTTTTGACAGAATCATGCTGGAATTTCAGTATTATTTCACGCCCCATTGGTGAGGAGGAGTTATCACTTTCCTCGGCTTTATTTTTCCCTGACTGAGATTGTTCTGGAAGTTCTTCTGAATCTATCTGTACTCTAGCCTTTTTGTTTGGTAATCAGAAGTTGATCCACTTTCTCCACTTTCTGTTTCAAGCTTTCCACAAATTAAGATTTGGCCGTAGAAGGATCGAATTGTATCCGAAGAACAGGGGGATATAAAAAAGTAATAAGAGAGGCACACAGACCAATTAATCGTATCAGTCGTATTCTCGAATTTGGAATAAAAAGAGGAGTAATGCTTCCTAGCACGGGACAAAGAATAAGACCACTTAGATCAGAATAACATTCATAGAAATGTTCTAACATAGAGTAGAATCAAATATGGAAGAGATTTATTGACAACAGTAAAAAGATGGGCGCCTAATTCCAATACAATAGGGGTCTATTAGCCAGCCGAACCCATTCAGACCCAAAACCGGCTTGCGCGAATCACCCTTAGATAGGGTAGACTCTATCGCATGCCCTCCCGAGTTTAACTACAAACAAAAGAAAAACAAAAAATACATTGCATTGATGTCTACATAATTTTTTAAAAAAAGGTGAGACAAATTTCAATAAATTATTCTTACCAAATAACTAAAAAAAATACTCCAACGGACAACCCATCAGTTGGAACAGATGGGAAACCTGAATCTGTTTGAAGACCTATTTAATATCTCCCCGCAGATATTCCACCTGTTGCAACAAATGGAGAAATTTTAATAAATTATTCTCTGCCACATTACAAGAAAATACTCCAACGAATAACCCATCAGTTGGAATAGATGGGGAATCTGTTTGAAGACCTATTTAATATCTCCCAACAGATCTTCCACCCGTTGCAACAGATGGACCACCACCACCACAACCAATGCCACGACTAATGCCACCAATACCAACACCAAGACCACTGACACCACCGCCAAAAAACACAAATACCAACACCACCAACAACAGTCACCAACAATACCACAAACACCATCCAACAACACCACGACAGTCAACAAAATACTGAGAGAAAAACTAGGGTTTTTTCGGTTGCTTCTTACTTTTTTAGCATCAAAACTCAAAGTTGTTAACCCATTCTCAAAGATAATACAACTAAAAGTCTTCTTTTTTATCATTAACTAAAAAACCCTATTTTTTAGAATAAAGAACAAATGTAAAACTCTTCTCGAATTATGTTATATGCGAAGATAGAGAAAACAACGGATACAAGCGAAAATAAAGTCGAAAAAACAACTATATGTAGTGTAAATGGGAAGAAAATCGACCTGTTTTGAAGGGTTGAGCAATATGTTGAGTAGTTGTTGTTTGTATAGTTTGTATTGTTGAGAGGGAGAGGACACCCCAAGAGAGAGAGAGAAGAGAGAGAACTTAAGATTTGAAATGAAAAGTTTTTTGAGCAAATTAATGATTTGTATGGGTTGATTTGTTATTTTGGAAAAGAATAACAAGCTTTGAAATTGCTAATTTAGTCTGAATTGATCTTAATTAATTTTCAATTTTTTAAAAGATATAGTTTTTAAAACATTGAGTTGATGAGAACTCATTTCTACTCAGAGTGATCGATCGATGACGAAGGTCAGGATGAACGGAATACCAATGCCATGCAATTGCAAAGACTCGATTAGATTTGTAGTTGACCCTGCGAGCTCATTCATTCAACCCTAGTTCCACCTAAATCAACTTAGGTACTATCACTATCCTAAAATTGAGTTGATGAGAACTCATTTCAACTCAGAGTGATCGATCGACAACTCGGGTTGGGATGAATACAGTATCAACGCCATACAATTGCAAATACTTGATTGGATTTTATAGTTGACCCTGCGAGCTCACTCATTCATCCCTAGTTCCACCTAAACCAACTTAGGTACTATCACTATCCTTACATTGAGTTTATGAGAACTCATTTCAACTCAGAGTGATCGATCGACAACTCAGGTCGGGATAAACGCAATACCAATGCCATGCAATTGCAAAGACTCAATTGGATTTGTAGTTGACCCTGCGAGCTCATTCATTCATCCCTAGTTCCACTTAAATCAATTGCTATGAAATCTGTTGCAACAAACGACTAAGCTGTTAAAAATTTTCAAACAGGTACATATATGTTGCAATAGATGTCATATCTAATTTAATTATCAAATAGATATTTGCATCTGTTGTAACAGATGACTGAGTTGTTGGAAATTTTCAAAAAAATATTTATATCTGTTGTAACATATGACGTAGCTGATTTTATTAATTATCAAATAAACATTTTCATCTGTTCTCACAGATGACTGAGCTTTTGGGATTTTTAAATAGATATTTATATCTGTTGTAACAGATGATTGAGCTGTTCAAATTTCTAAATAGATATTTATATATATTGCAACAGATGACATATCTATTTGAAAATCTTTTTATCTCTTTTAATTTTAAATAAAGAAGCTTCTGGTCCGACTAGATAATATCAAGTAGTAGTACTTACTACTAAAGGCGGTAAAAAATATTTCTTGGATATCTCAAAAGTGAGTTCATTAAGCAGTCTTGTCTTGTCTTTTCAATGTCAGTAGTTTTAGTCTTCCTCGTGCCCCTCAAATTATTAATGAAATTAATGAAGATTGAAAGCCACCACGTCTACGTACATAATACATCTATAGAAATTATCTCATCTCTTCCTTTAGCTGCAGTTAATTTTATTCAACTCTCATTTTTTTCTCTCTTCTCTTTAGGGTCACAACCCTTTTTCTCATTTTTCTCTTCTCTTGTCATAAAGATCTTTTCGGATCTAAACCCATCCATATCTTTTCTCGACTTAAATTTCTTTTTTGATCTCCTTTTTGATATTAAGGTATGGTTCAATATTGCTCTTTTATTCTCATCTTTTTCTTTGCATGTTATTAACATCTATTTTTTTTATTTAATTACTATTTACCCATATCATATTTATTAAAAAAATTTAAGGAACTTGTAAGTGTTGAATAAACAATCCGAGAATTTTTATTATAATATGAGAAAAAAGTCATCTGTTGGGAGAAGTTTAAAAGCCTTGTTGGCAGTATCACTTTTTTTGTATGTATTTTGTTTGTTTCATTATTATTGATGAAGTTATTGATGTTGTTGGTGGGATTGGTGTTGTTGGAAATTGTGGTGTTGTTGATGGTTTTAGCGTAAAGGATGTTGCTTCTTTGTTGTTGATGATGTTGTTGGAACAAATATTATTTCTTTTTTATTGATGTTTATGCTGTTGTTGATGTTGCAACAGATAGAGAAACTGTTGGAACAAATAAAATCGCTAGAAAGGCTGGTTTGATGTATTCCATCAAACTCCACATCTGTTACAACAGACTCCACATCTATTGCAACAGACTCCACATCTGTTACAACAGACTCCAAATCTGATGCAACGGATGGACAATGTTCTTTTTGTGACATCAATTTTTTTCCTCTTCTTTGTAGATATAAGGAACTAACAGTTGATCAACTTTTGATGGACTATCTCAAGAGGCTGCAGTAAAGATGGGATCGGAGGAATAAGCTGGTTGTAGATGGAACTATTTCATATGTTGGAGTTATGTATTACTGATAACGTTATCGTGGAAACACACATATAGTGCACTAATTTTGTGAATAATGTTTTACTGATTAGTTATAGATCGTTCAAATAAGATGTTTGCAATTTTACAGTTAAGTTTGGTAGGTCCAAACTGATAAGGCTGAGGGACCATGAATATGGTTTTGATATCCTGTTAAGATTTAATGTCGGTTGTTGCTCATGTTTATTTGTTAGGCATTGTGAAGGGATCTAATTTTTGTGTCATTGTAAAGAGATTTAATAGCAATTAGACTAACTTTTAGGGTGCATTGGACCTTAGAGGGCCTTCGAAGCTTAGCACTGCATCTAATAAGAATGAAAAACCAATATATTTATTGCGCAGGCCAAAATTTATATGGTTGCGTTGCTCGCTTGGGGTGATGATTTTATGCCAGAATGTGCGGTAGGAGAATGCTTTCAGAGGAAAATGGGTGGTTGATGGAAGACTATATCATCTAAGAGCTAATTGAAGAAGAGACATAGGGTAGAAAGTAACTTCTAACGAATCTGGCGTGTGGAATTATCTTAACTGATGCGAGATCTGAATCAAGTGTAAATATGAAAGTGTATCCGGTAATGTAATTTCATCTGTTGTGTCTCTGAAAGAAAAACAATGCAGATGGACACTTTGCTAGGGAGCTGCGTGGTCGGGATTATCACCTAGATAGAAAATAGGAGAAGACCAACAAAGAAGCCTCACGGGCATCGAGGGTAAAAATGATGTACAGCAAGTCTAGAAAACTTATGCCACTAGCAACTGAAGTTAAAATAATAAATCTAAGCGAAGGCGACAAATTTCTGAATTTTAAATTTCATCCCATGCCTTCTTGTTTGTATTTTCAATCAGGTCCACTGTCGTTGACCTGATCGAAACCACAAACAAGATTGAAAGGCAAATAGAGTATCATTGCTTCCTTAGAAATATGATTACAATTGATTGTGTTTTTCTTGCCTTGACATCCTTTCAACATTCCTTGAAGAAGATCAGATGCTTGTTGTAGTATGTGAATCTCGATAATTTTCAAGCTTGCCTCCAGCTTTTTGATTCTTTATTCAAGCTGACCGTTGCCCTCTTCGAAGTTGGTAAAGAGTTTCTCGTCTCTTGTGAGCTCGATCAGGAACACTACCTTCAAAGTTGTGGCATTCTAGAAGCCCTTCAGAACACTTTCTCTTCAGAAGCCTTAAATGATACATGGAGGGTCTCTGTGTTTGTTTTAGGTCAAAATATGTTGATGCACGTTGAACATGTGGTCCCAAAAGTTGAACAACACACTTTTATCTAGTGTTGCTTCATGCATCTTGCTCAACCAATTTGATAAATTAGTAAGCATGTAGTTACGTAGCGTGTGATCTAAATCGGCTCTACCAAGCCTATCAAACGTTATGTAACTCTAAGCTCATTACTCTATCAAAAAAATATGACCGAGTTAGTGCACAAATCAAACGAGCTCAATCTCTCAGCCTCTCTGCTGATTGCTCTTCTCCAATATAGATGACGAGATATTTGCTATGCAAAAGTCTACACCGTCGCCAGACATGTTCCCAGGCAATCATGTCTGGCGATGGTGTAGACTGTTGCATAACAAATATCTTGTCATCTATATTGGAGAAGAGTGATCAGCGGAAAGGCTGACATATTGGGCTTTTTTTCTATTTGCACTAACTCCGACATATTATTTTGATAGGGTAATGAGCTTGGAGTTACGTAATGTTTGATAGGCTTGGTAGAGCCAATTTAAATCACATGCTACGTAACTCCATGCTTACTAATTTATCAAATTGGTTGAGCAAGATGCATGAGCAACGCTCGATAAAAGTATGTTGTTCAACTGTTGGGATCACGTCCTAAAACAAACACAACAACCCTCCATGTATCCTTTAAAGCTTCTGAAGAGAAAGTGTTCTGAAGGGCTTCTAGAATGCCACAACTTTGAAGGTAGTGTTCCTTATCGAGCTCACAAGAGACGAGGAAATCCTTACCAACTTCAAAGACGGTAACGACCAGCTTGAATACAGAATCAACAAGCTGGAGCTAAGCTTGAAAATTATCAGGATTCACATACTACAGCAAGCATCTGATCTTATCCAAGGAATGTTGAAAGCATGTCAAGGCAAGAAAACACAATCAATTATAACCATATTGCCAAGGAAGCAATGATACTCTATTTTCCTTTCAATCTTATTTGTGGTTCCGATCAGGTCAACGGTAGTGGACCTGATTGGAAACACAAATAAGAAGATGGGATGAAATTTAAAATTCAAAAATTATTGTCTCACTTAGTTTCCTTATTTTCACTGCAGTTGTTGTTGGCGTAAGTTTTCTAGACTTGTTGAACATCGTTTCTACCCTCGATGCCCGTGAGGCTGCTTTGTTGGTCTTCTCCTATTTTCAACCTAGGTGATAATCTCGGCCATGCAGTTCCCTATCAAAGTATCCATCTGCATTGTCTTTCTTTCAGAAACACAACGAACGGAATTACATTACTGGATACACTTTCATATTTGCACTTGATTCAGATTTCGCATCTGATAAGATAATTCCATCGCCCAGATTCGTTAGAAGTTACTTTCTACCCTGTGTCTCTTCTTCAATTAGCTCTCAGATGATATAGTCTTCCATCAACAACCCATTTTCCCTCGAAAGCATTCTTCTACCGCACCTTCTGGCATATAATCATCAACCCGAGCGAGCAACCCACCCATATAAATTTTGGTTAGGGCAATAACTATATTGGTTTTCCATTCTTGTTTGATGCAGTGCGAGGCTTCGAGGGCCCTCTAAGTGTCCAATGCACACTTAAAGTTAAGTTCAATCGCTATTGGTTCTCTGCAGTGACGACAAATAATGATCCATTCTCAAAACTTGACACGCATAAACACGAGCACCAACCGTCAATAATTTATAACAGGGTATCTGCACCATCTTCATGAAATCCTCAGCCTTATCAATTTCGAATCCATCAAACTTAGCGGTACAATGCAGGATCTTGTTTGAATGATCAATGCCTAATTGGTTAAAAACTGCATTCACAAAAATATTGTACTTTGTGTGTGTTATCCCGGTAACCTTATCAATAATACATACTTAACTCCGACACATATGATAGTGGATCCATCTGCACGCACCTTATTCTTTCTAGCCCATCTATAGCTTAAATTAAATAAACAGATGACTAGCTTGTTGAAACAGATGACACATCTGTTTATATTGTCAATCAATTGGAGACATCTGTTACGATAGTGATCAACCTGTTGCAGAAATCAAACAGATATATACATCTATTGCAAAAAGTTTACCATTATGTTGTAGGTTATATAACAAAAAGAATATATTTTGTAACAGATTACCCATCTGTTAGATTTATTTTAAAGCAATTTTCTTTTCTTTTCGAGATACAATAATTTATAAATAAGTTCCTCCTTACAAAGATGGATGATCCAGATTCGTACAAGAATATTCATATCAAGTCCTTGTGTGAACTTCAAAGGTAGTTTGGTTGATGAACTCCAGAGAGATATTTGGCTGACTTCGGAGCAAGGCTGCCGGATGAATGAAAGATGTCTGATTGACAATAATAATAATAGTAGTAATAATAATTAGGTAATGTTTGTTATTTTAGTGATTATTTTCCTCCTTTTATATATCAAATCTACCCAGGGGATTCAAAAATCTGCGAACATTCATTTCATTTTGTTGTCGACTTTGAATTTTTAATTCTTATTTAGTATTTAATAATAATCATTCTGTTTATTCCTTGTTCTCAACATGTCGACGATTGGTGGTAGGGATTGAGCAGCAATTTGTGTCAACAGTTAGAGGTTAATGTGCTACGACAGATCGATCATATGTTGCACCTGGCGGTTATTTATTAAAAAAGGGCTATTGTTGTTATTGAGAGGATGAAAAGAGAAAGACATGACTCGGAGTTCCGATTATTCAATATGAAAAATGTTTCGTAAATAAATAATAAACATAATTTATAACCACAATTTTAATAATTGATCGCGACTTTTCACCATTTTTATTTTTGAATTTGTTTTTAAAATTATTTATTATCTAATAAAATGATTATTATTTTATTAAGGAATTTGAAAAAGTATTTTTTTAATTTATAAAATAAAAAAGTAAGCAAATTTGAATTAATGATATGATGATATATTTTTTTTTAAAAGTAGATTATATGTTGCATCGATTAAATTATCTGATGCAACAGGTTCACTATGGCTGCAACACATGATATATTTGTTGTCACAGACGATTTATCTGATGCAACCTATATCGAGTCACAACTCAATAAAAGCAGTTTTTGGAAAGAACTAATTAATAATAATAATCTGAAAAGTCATTACTTATCACAATATTTCTTAATTTAATTAATTCATTACTTTTCACATTAATAAAAAATGAAATTAATAAATGGAGGTGAAGAGTTAGATTATATGTTGCAACAGATATGTTATCTGATTCAACATATTTTATATTTGTTGCAACAGATAATATATCTGTTGCCACAACTCAATAAAATCGGTTCTTCGAAAGACTAATTAATAATAATAATATGAAAAGTCACGACTTATATCACAATATTTATTTTCTTAATTAAATCAAAAATTTAATTAATGTATGGAGGTGAATAGTCATGCCTTTTTGCCTCTTATTCAAATTCAATCCTCTATAAATAGGTCCGTCCTTACTCAATCATTCATTCAAATACACACTCTATTTATTTATTACATCTCGTCTTTCATATTACACTCTAGAAGATAAGGTTATGGCTGACCCAGTGTGGGACGTTGCTTTTCTGCAAGACGCCGTGAATGAACTTCGAAATCAACTTCGTGATGTGCAATGGGAATTGGGAGGAGTTAGATCAAGAATGCTCCGCGAGATATGCAGGCTAAGGAGGGTCTTGTTACTTCCGGTTGAACATTGGCCTGCTGGCAATGATGATACTGATAATAATAATAATACTTAGACTATTATTTTTATTTTAATCTATTATATGTATTTTTATTTGTTAAATAAAAAAATTATGTTTGATCTTTGACATTTTAATCCATATTTAATTTTCATTCTGTCTATTATCTTCTTAACAAATATTTCGACGATTCGATGTAAAAAGGAATAATTTAAAATCCAGTAGCAATAGCAAGATTTATCTGTTGGATTTGTGGCAGGGGTTGATTTGTGTTATTTCAAATAGATTACTCATTCGTTGCAATAGATAATTAGTCTGGTGCAACAGATAAATATTCTGATGCAACAGATAATTAGTCTGGTGCAACAGATAAACATCCTGATACAAAAGATAATACGTCTGATGCAATAGATAATATGATGATGCAACAGATAAATAGTCTGATGCAACAGATTACTCATCTGATACACAGATGATTGATCTGTTTAAATTGTGGGCACTTGTGCTGGATTTATAATCGGGGTTCTATCCATTGTTGGAAAAACAAAAGTGTACCCAGATGACAAATACGACTAAAAATCATAATTTTACTTACCAAAGTAACTTATGAAGTAATGTCAAAGTGGAAAGTGATGTAGTAAACAAAATTTGACCTAAGAAATTGGTCAGATCGCAGCAGTAGCGCTGTACCACCACCACCACCAACAACAACAAATGGTCGACAGAAGAAGATTGGTCGACAGAAGAAGATGAAGCAAAAGATGATTAATAAAGAAGCAAAAACATAAACAATTAACAACAAAAATCGCTAAGAGAGAGAAAACGATAGTGGATGAGAAGAGAGAGAAAGACTCATTTTTTTTCCTCTGTTTCCCATTATTTTAGGTATACATTGGGATCAAAGTGTAAATTTAAAAACTTGTGGGCTATTTTAAAACTTTTCCAACTTTCTTAATACATAATAAAATAATTGTCACCTCCAACTAATAATTAAGACTTGTGTCATCTACACCTCATTTTAAAACTCTTTTGTCACCTGTGACCCAAACCCCCTATTTACTTGACACTCTTTTTATTTATTTTTTTGTTAAAGCTTATTTTTTAAATTAACCTTATTAATTATGTTCTAAAAATATAAATTTGAATATTATACATTATATAATAATGAATTAAGATTATTACACATTATTAATTATGTTCTAAAAATATAAATTTGAATATTACACATTAAATTAACCTTATTAATTAAGATTTTACTACCCAAAAAAATAAAGAATATATGAATTAAGGTTTTATTACCCCAAAAAAAGTAGTCAAAAGAAACATAAATTAGTAGGATTTTGTTACAAAAAGGGACATTTGAATTAGGACACACAAAAATTCAACAAATTTGAATTAAGATTTTATTACCAAGAAAAAAGGAACAAACAAGACATATGATTAAGATTTTATTACCAAAAAAAAAAGGAGACAATATTGATTAAGATTTTATTTTATAAAGATATATATTAATTAGAATTTCATCACCAAAAAGAATAAAGAGAGACACATATGATTTAAGATTTTATATATATATATATATATATATATATATATATATATATATATATATATATAAATATATGAATTAAGGTTTTATTACCAAAAAAAATATAGTCAAAAGAGACATAAATTAGTAGGATTTTGTTTTAAAAAAAAAAGGACATTTGAATTAGGACACACAATAATTCAACAAATTCAAATTAAGATTTTATTACCAAGAAAAAAAGAACAAGAGAGACATATAAATTAAGATTTTATTACAAAAAAAAGAAAAAAAAAGAGTCAATATGAATTAAGATTTTACTACCAAGAAAATAAACAAAAGAGACACATATGAATTAGCAAGATTTTATTATAAACAAAAGGTCATAGAAATTAGGACACACCAAATTCAACAAATTCAATTTAAGATTCTATTACCAAAAAAGAGACAAATGAATTAGAATTTTACTACCCATAAAAAAGAGACAATATGAATTAAGATTTAATACCAAAAAATACAAACAAAAGGAAAACATATGAATTAGTAGGATTTTATTACCAAAAAAACAAACATATGAATTAGGACACACAAAAATTCAACAAATTCAAATTAAGATTTTACTGCCCCCCCCCCCCCCCCCCAAACAAAAAAAGAAGAAGAGGGATATGAATTATGATTTCATTACTAACAATAATTTTTTTTAAAAAGGATACAGTATGAATTAAGATTTTATTACCAAAAAATAAATCAAAGAGACACATGTGAATTAGTAGGATTTTTTTTTTAAATACATATAAATTAGGACACTTCAACAAATTCAAATTAAGATTTTACTAACAAAAAGAAAAGGAGACAAATGAATTATGATTTCATTACCAATAAAAAAAAGAGACAATATGAATTAAGATTTTATTAACAAAAAAAAAGACAATATAAATTAAGATTTATCACCAAAAGAAACAAACAAAAGAAACACATGAATTAGTAGAATTTTGTTACCAAAAAAATACATATGAATTAGGACATTCAACAAATTCAATTAAGATTTTACCACCCCCAAAAAGACATGAATAATGATTTCATTACCAATAAAAAAAAAAGAAGACAATATGAATTAAGATTTTATTACAAAAAAAAAAGAAACACATATGAATTAATAGGATTTTATCACCAAAAAAGATAGACATACTCTCCCGTTCAATAATACTTGTCTACTATTGATTTGAGGTGATTTTACTAAATCACCCTTTGAATATAATTAATTCAATCTTTAAAAATGTATTAGGTAATTACTATAATTAATAACTAAGAGTTACGCGTCAATCGACGTGAATACTTCTCCGACGACAACAACTTTGAGTTCTTCATCCTCCCATTTTCTTTTTCACAGGTAAAAAATTATGAAGAAGCAGAGGAACTTGAGCCTACTACTCTTTTGGTATTGAAATGTGGACTGAATAAAATTCTAATTTTTGGTATTTCTGCATTTCTTCTTCTCATTGTCATACTGTTGATTTGAATTTGTTGGTAATTTTTTGTCATAGTTAATGTTCTTAGTGTGTATGTGTGTGTGTAATATGTTGGTGTTGCTGGGTTGATTTGTTGCTTTTCTTGGTAGAAATGGTATTGCAACAGTTGAAACATCTGATGTAATAGATGAAACATATGATGCAACAGATTAAAAATCTGATGCAACAGGTGAACAATCTAATAGATCATTCATCTATTGCGACAGACGACTCTTCTGTTTGGAAGAAATCTAAACAATATTGATCTAATAGATAACTGATTAGTGATCTATTTTTATTCTTTCTTACGGTTTACTCTTTATTTTAAAATCTGATGCAACATATTAAAAATCTGATGCAACTATGAAAATCTGATGCAACAGGTGAACAATATAATAGATCATTCTTCTGTTGCGACAGATGAATCTTCTGTTTGGAAGAAATCTACACAATATTGATCCAACAGATAACTGATTAGTGATATGTTTTTATTCTTTCCAACGATTTACTCTTTATTTTACAACAGATTAGGACTGTTTTTATTCCTTTCAATGATTTACTCATACAGGTTGGTTATCTGTTGCAACAGATAACATACCCGGTACAACAGATTAGAGATCCATTTTTTTTCTTTCCAATGGTTTACTTATCCGTTGCAACAGGTCGATTATATGTTGCAACAGATAAAATACCTGGTGCAACTGATTAGTGATCTATTTTTATTATTTTCAATGGATTACTCATCCATTGCGACGGGTCAGTTATGTATTGCATCAGATAAAATATCAGATGCAACAGATAGTGCTATTTTTATGGTTCCCACGTATTACTCACCCATTGCAACAGGTCGGTTATATGTTGCAACAGATAACATATTTGGTGCAACAGATTAGTTGTCTGTTGGAACTGTTATATTACTATTATGCATTAATCAATATAATCTATGTTATTTTCCTGTTAATTTAAGATAAAATGGCTCCCAAAATAAAAGAAATCGAATCAAGTTCAAGTAAAGGAACAAGTGCAGCAGCTCAGCTACATCCATCACTCTATGAGCTTGCTTTGCAAGCGTTATCTCAATCAAGAGCAGAAGATAATGAACACGGGAAGGAGAAATCTTTCAAAAGAGATGATCCAAATGCTAACAGCCCTTCCGTCGAAGAGTTGGTTAAAACCTTCAGCATTGATCATTACCCTGTGAGAATGCTGTGCGATGGTACCACAAATTTAACGGGTGATCTTGTGGTTAAGTCAATCATGGGAAAATCTTTCGACGCCTTCACAAAAATACTTTGAGGACAAAAATTGGATTCTTATTTCAGGAAAATCTTCTTTGGAAAATATCTTGATTTGCCGGAGGACAACAATGCTCGTTTCCAGATGAAAATGGTATATAATCTTCTCAAGTGCAGGTTTATGTATGAAAACAAAGATAAGATGGATGAGGTGTGTATAAATTACTGTGACATGCTTGTTTGTTTTGGTTGGGAGGAGTTTGCCATACTTACCAGACTAAAATGTTATCCTCCTTCTCTTTCTCAAGTTATACCTACTCTGACCCCAAAAAAGTACCCCGCACACCCAAAAAAGGAATAGGCAAGTTGAGTGATCATGATGACCTGGTGTCTATTGTTGGTCCAAGCTTCAAAAATAAAAATATAATTGAAGCATTGAATGGTAAAGGACTTTCAAAGAAGCACAAGCAATCATTGTGCTTGGTTTGGTTTGGTTTGTACTTAATGTTCTTTGCGCGAGAGACGTTAACAGCAACATAAGCCTCTGTTTAATAAATCTCTCAAAGGATCTTGAGGTATTTAACAGCTATCCTTGGGGTTATGAAAGCTTCAAAATGACTGTCGAATATTTGTTGACTCCATTAACGCCAAAAATAGTCAACTTATATGGTTTCCATGGGCCTTCATGGTAAATATTACTTTTATCATGATATGATTCATCATTTTTTATTCAATAATGCTTTTGATTTATTGGCGTTATGTATAGGCTTGGGCATTTGAAGCCATTCCTTATTTGAGACAATAAGTGAACTACCAGGAAGAAGTTTTCTGTCCAAGAATTTTGAGATGGTTGTCGGCCAAAATCGATAAAAATGCAAAATTTCTTGATCTTTTCAACCCCCCCCCCCCCCCAAGGAAGCAGTAAGTCCAATTATAATCAAGTTTTTGCTTTAATTAATGATTAAATATTTTCATCATCATTCTTAATATATGTACCGATTTATTTTAGATTGCCCATCCGTGGCTTATTCTGACCAACCGAGAGTTGAAGATGCCATTTTTTCTTACTTTACGGTCTGTGCAAACTTTATCAGACCCTAAGGTCGTTGATGAAATAAAAATGGAATTATTTGGAGCAACAAACATCACAAGAAAAATAATTTTATAGGATGGGGCTAATGATGCTCCTCTTACAGTTTTTGAAACAACAAGCCACTATGATTATGATCATAATGGTTGTACAGAGTTTTCTCCATATTTTGCCGCATATAGCAAATGTTCTTCATGCAAATGTCAAGACTACAAAGCAAAATATGATGGAGTGATTAATGCTATTAATGCACTAACTGCTTCTGTAAAGAAAATGACATCTAAGAGGGGTGTCATTCCATAAAAAAAGATTTCATATCTAGACACTCCACTAGAGATCAAGGAGGCTAAGAGGAGAAGGAAAGACACTTCCAAGGCATCATCAATCATAAAAAAATCAAGATTGCAACGCCTTTGTCTTTGTCTTGCACCAATGTTCAGTGTGCAAGGGCTACAGAAGAGCAGCATGAGCTGAAAAAGGTGAATGTACATCATCTGTTCCAAAAAATAAACAAGCACATATCTATTTCAACAGATGATACATCTGTTGAAAATTATCAAACAAATGTATATATCTGTTGCAACTGTTGTCTAACCTGTTGCATCAGATTCCTTATCTATTTCAACAGATTAGTCTTATGTTGTAATAGATGGGTCATCTGTTCAAAATTATCGTACTGCTTTGATTTACCTGTTCGAATTTGTCCTAACAGATAATCTATCTGATGCAACATAAGAATCATCTGTTACAACAGATGGAAAATCTGTTATATATCTCTACTTAGCAATGACAATTCTGGCTTTCCAAGTGGCTATCACAACTACTGCCGAAAAGCATATTATGACAGTTGATAATCCATCAAATGCTTCCAAAGATGAAGAAAAAGTAGAGCCTGTCAGTTTGGTGGAACGGAAGAATTACCCGTTTGAAGGGTTCAACATCTCAAATGAGTATCCATAAAAACTAATACATTTGATCAACGACTATTCAGAATGGATTGCCGATGGGCTGTTAAAGCATCATGCCGGCAGGTACATAAATCAATTTTATGGATATTGGTCTATACAATACTTATTGTAAGAACCTGACATTAACGCATATAAATCATCTTGTAGAAAACTAAATAACGAGCGCTACAAAGTGAACAAATCGAGTCTTAGTTTTGATATGTTTGACTTTGTTGTTGCACATCCCGGAATGAAGAATTGGTTCTATTTGATGTCACAACCCCAAACTTGCTGGAATGATGAGGTTTAAAGGGCATACATATTACTATTAATTAATACTTTATTTAATTGCATCTGCGTATTGATTTTTTCATCACGTAATTCGAAATGTTTGATAATATGTGCAGCACATCGATGTGATTTTTTACTACCTCCGAAAGAAGGCCAAGTTGTAAATACAAGAACAATACAGATACACAACAGGCAATTGGTTGTACAAAGTTTACATCAATAATGCCTACGATATGTATTGTTAACAGCAGCCAAAAGTTTCCCAAAATGAGGAATGCTTAATCAACATCATCAAAGGTTTTAGCATTTCGGCTGGCTTACCTTGGCATTTGATTGACGAAGTGTACATTCCAATCAATTGTGGTGATGAATCCCATTGGGTGTTGGTTGTCGTCGTTCTAAAAGAGAGCGCATCCGAGTTTATGACTCGATGTCACGAAGGAGACGTTCTGGGCCATCGTCTGAGATACAAAAACTAGCCAAAATATTGCCTACTTACCTTGATATGAGTGTTTTTTGGATCAAAAGGTTCGTATTGATTGGTCGACGATTGAAGCATACCGGGATAAAATGGCTAATCCATTTGATGTACAATATGTTGACGGAATTGCTCAACAAACCATTGGTAGCTTGTAAGTTTAAGTGTCATGATTTAGTTTCATTTCACAAATTTTGCAACGCTTGCATGAACTGCAAGATATGGATTATCTATTTTTTTATGACGCAGGGATTGCGGTCCTTTTGTTGCTGCCTATGCTGAGTTTTGAGCTATGGATTACAAATACCAAATGATGGACTTGATGCCGGTTTACTCCGCAAAAGATATGCTGCTCTTTTATGGAAATATGGAGAAGCAAAAGCTCAGAAGTCGTACGCAACCAACATTAAATATCCATGACGACCAAAGCCGAATTCCATAGCACTGGATAAGAACAACTTGTCCATATTGATTAGATCTTTATAGCTCGAGTCCATCAATGTAATAACCTATCCTCCTTGGTTTAACTTGTTGATTTATTTGTAGAGTAGATCGTTTGTACTTGTTGACACCCAATTTTTACTCTCCGTTCCTAAAATTAACGTCTTCAGGCTTCTTGCTCATTAAAGGGTACAAAATATAATTTTTTCATCTTTTTTATAATTGTTGACAAATTATTGATAATCATCCTTACTTTAGGATTTTTATCAATTTGTTGTCGTATTTTTACTTTTCATAATTTATTAATAATCCTCCTTATAATAGGATTTCTATCAATTCATTATTTTTTTAATATTTTACAATTATCTGCACACGTACACGACATGATATCACATTTTTATAATATTTTTCATATTAAATTACATTTTTTAATATTTTCAACATTCTTTACATTTTTCATAATTACAAATCAATACCTGTATTTTGTATATTTTAACGGTCTGCAAATGCCAAGTTGGATCAATTATTTTTACACAATATAATAATTCAATGTCATGTCGCATTTGACAACGACCACACAATAATTTCTTGTCACATCCGACAATGACTACACAATGATATCTTGTCACATCCGACAATGACTACACATAATGTCTTGTCACATCTGACAATGACAGCTCAATGGCACTATCCTTTAGACAATAATTTTATCCATTGGTCAAAAAGATGAAAATCCTTTGGTCAATACCCTAAGGACCAAAGGATGTGTTATTATATAAAGAAGGGACATCTCTTTATCCATTGGACAATAAGAGGTGCCCAATTTCATTATAAATAGGAGTGATGGGAAGGCATTTCCACACACACATTTTTATTCTTCCTTTCTCTCAAAAAATCCACATATATTTTTCACCTCTTTCTCCTCTCCCTCAAACACAAAATTTTTTCATCTTTTTCTTTTTCTCAAAAACACATACATATACTCAAAATAAATATTTCGGCCGATGAAATTATCTTTCCGTCAGATATTTGAGGCCATCCCGTGAAAAAAGACGGATTTATTTTGTCAAATTCATTATTTTATATCAAAAGCCAACACATGGCCGATGAAAATATCTTTCCATCGGATTTTTGAGGCCACCCCATTACAAAAGACGGACTTTATTTTATCAAATTTATCTATTTTATGTCAAAATAAATATTCTTGGCCAATGAAAAGATTACCGTCAATTTTTGAGGCCTCCACAAATAAAAAACGGATATTACGTATATAAATACGTAATAAAAAAAAATTAAATAATTTGGGCAATGATGAAACTTTTATAACACTATGACACCACAAAAGGTTTTATGATTCGTATCTTGGCAAGGCGATTTAGGACGGCCGATTAGTCAAGCAACCACTTCGTAGCCATGGCGAGTCTAAAACTTAATCCGAGCCCATTTTATAACAAGACACTATTTTTATATGTACATGTGTGTGCACATAATTTCACTTACTTTAATGATTATTTCTTCATTACTTTATCAAGCACTTATACATAATTCTCGAGCTTTATGTTTGTAGTTTATTTCTCGTTTGTATAAATGTAAATAAAGATAAAAGATAGTGGAAACTTTATTTTTGAGTGCCGAGCTGGGATATTCTTTATTTACATAATTTCACCGCTTTTAAGCAAAACTTAGGCCTTTAATATTTAGATAAAAGAATTAAGTTAATCAAATAATTCACATATTATGTAGTATTTTCTTCTCAAATAAATCTTTACTTTTCTCCGCAACTTTAATCAAATAAAAATATTACTTGTAAGTGTTTTTCCTTTTCATGGCACATCAAAATACATTTCTTTTCATGTCACAAAATACTTTCTTTTTCACATGTAATTTATACATTTTTATACATATCTTTTACATGTTTCTATAACAATAGATTTTATTTGTATATTTAATATACATATACTTTTACATAACATATCTTATCAGACAGATTTAGATATATGTTGTAACATGAGATGCAACACGTAGGTCATCTGCTGGAAATTATATAACAGGTCTTCCTACTTTTTTTATTTGCTCCAACAGATTACCGATCAGTTGCAATAGATAAGTCATATGTTGCAACAGATCGTAAATCTGTTGCAACAGATAGACGGGGAACATCTGCATAATGCAACATATGACCAACCTATTCAAACAGATAATCAATCTGTCACAATAGGTACTATATTTGCTACGACAGATATAAAATCTGTTGCATTATAAAAATTCAACTTTGCCAGACATAAAAATTATTGCCCCTATATGTATAGTGAGTTGGCTTGAAATAAAAATTTGTTATCGTGTTCGTCTCTATCTTTGTCTTTGTTCTTTTTTATACACGGGCTCCAACTATTTAGTTAGTACCCCATATGCCCAGAACCATTGCATCTTTCCTACAACGGTGTTGCACACACCAATTATTTATGTGCCGGTCAACAAACACTCCATATATGCAAGCGAGTATGGCCCGCACGCTGCACCGATTGTATTTTTTAGGAGCTGGATATTCTTATTTTGACCTTCGAAAACCCATGATTCCTTCGCCAAGACTTCAGCCGGCAAATGATCCATCAGCTTACTCTACGTCAACAACTTGGGCAACAACTTCAAGAGTGGCTGCATGTGGGTTAAAAACGTCTTCTCGCTGAACACAGGTAAGTTGCAGTCATAAACCTTAATCTTTCCCTCATATAGTAGTATCTCAACAGTGAGAAAATGGGTGACATCCATTTTTATGACTGCAAGGATTTTCTTTGCCTTGGTCCAGCTCTTGCCGTGTGGATATGACCTCTTTCCTCTAACATATTTAATCACTTCTTCATCCCATTGGAACGTAGAAACTAAATGATCAAATCACAGGCCACCAGAATCAGCTAGATTACGAAGATCAGCGTACCTATCTTTGAAATTATTGTAGAAGTTGAGGTTCATTATCCTATCAGCATCATCATAAGCATCTGGGTACGCTAATTGTCTGCCCCTCATGAGGCAGAGAATTTCATCAACATACTGTGGTATAAGAAGATAATTTTTAAATAGGTTAGTAATTGTAAAGAATAAAAACACAGTGGAAAAAATCCGATGTAGAGGGTTCTCTGAATCAATTCACAGATTACCCTGTCAACACAACTTATGCAATAGATGTGTGTTATGTTGCAACAGAATACCAAGCTGTTGCAATAGATTACACATCTGCTACGTATATTCTTCTTCATGGAGTAGATTGGAAGGGTAGGTTAGCAAAATTAAACTTACCTTGTCCTCGTACCACACGCACATATTTGTCATATTCGAGAAGTCTTTGGCGGCAAATGAATGCATGGTGTATGCTTATTGAACCTTCATCTTGATGAATTCTTCCAGTTCCTTCTTATTCTCCTTGCCAAGCGCCGCAAATATGTCCACCTTCTTCAGCGGCCCCTGAACTTCAACAACTATTAGAGCGGGGGGAGCTGTATTTTTTACTGATTTTAGAATGGAGAGAATTTGTCTAATTTTTATTCTCTTCCTCCTAACCTCCACTGTAAGAGTGCATGGCTTCCTCACCTCGTTGGATGATATGACACCTCTCTTAGATTTCAACTCCTCGGCAGCTTCAGGAATAACCTCTAGCTTGTCGAGGAGTTTATCCTCTCTATCCTTGCACACTTTGCATTTGCAATGAGAATATAAGGGTGAGGAAGGGTGAGAGGGACTACTGTAAGGGTGGGAGAGACTGGTGTAGGGGTGAGAGGGATGACTTGTGCAAGGGGTGTTTTCAAATATATTTAGTTTGTGCTGAGCACCAACATGCTCATAATCGCGACTGGCAGCAGAAGTAGGATGGCTGGCACCATCACAAACAACTCCACCAGCAACACCCCCAGAAGAAGCACCCGGATCTGTTGTAGTTTGAGTTAGGTCGTGAAGAGCTTCAACATTAGACTGACCTTGCCTAACTGCTCTTCTTATGGATGTTGCTCCATCCAATTCCTTCATTATTAACTCCACAGTTGGGTCGTCTTTTGTATCAACAAGACCCAAAGTAAGAAAAAAAGTCATCCCCAGCTCATCAATGGTAGGCACAATCCAAGGATGCACAACCTATAAAAAAACGACATGAGGAATTTAAATTATATAATAATAATTTGCAGTCAGTTGGGTTACATGGGGCTCGGGTTATGTTAACATAGCCAACTTATGCAACAAACGATCTAGCTACCGCAACAACTGATCTGTATGTTAAAACAAATTGATAATATATTACATCAGAATACCCATCTTTTGCATAATTTACAGTAAATGGGCAAGCTGTTGAGTAGGGTTCAGAGAACAGAGCAACATATGGTCAATCTATTGTGAAATATGGATCGTCTGTTGCAACAAATTACCCATTGCACCAGTTGCAGTTTACGGGTAATCTCTTACAATAGATGGAACATCTGTTTCAATATCTTTCTTTGATGCACATTATTTTAGTTGAAAGAAGACGTACTACATCATCCGGAGGGTTAAAGAGATCAGCCTCGTTAATATTTTTTTTGCTGCTCTCTACTGCAGCCAACCACCTAAGGATCCTTGGATGAGAAACCTTATTCGGGTAATCCGTGAAATGCTTTCGGAGGGGAGGAATGGCTTCACGTACCCAAGCCTAAAAATTGTAAACAGGAAGCAAGCAAAAAAAAAGTCACAAGTATATTCAATATAAATTAATGAATGAGTAAAAATAGTGATCAATTTTACCATTAAAGCCCAAGGAAAGCCGTATAATGTGGTCGTCTTTGGCTTTAGCTCTTTTAGTAAATATTTGACAGTCAAGTAGTAGCTGTCATAGCCCCAAGGATAATCGTTGAATCTCCCAAAATCATCAGCAAACACCAACAAATCACGTTCTATGACTTTCTTGATGTCTCTTGCCAATAAAACGGAATGGACAAACCAAACTAAGCATAATTTCTCCCTGTAGTGATTTGGTATGTCTTTATTCTTGAAGTCCTCTATCAAATCCTTCACTTTGTAGCTAGGTCCAACAATGCCCAACAACCCATCTTTTTTTATCTTGTATTTGTTGGACCCTTTGTAGGGCGTTTTCTTGATGGCAGGTTCTTCTGGACGATTGCATCTCAAGCTCGTCACAATGGCAAACTCTTTCAATCCAAAATAAACGGCATGCCACAATAGTTGATCCAGACTTCATCCATCTTATTACTGCCCTTCTTCGAACCTTCATCATCCCCCGCATATATGATTCTGCACTTGAGAAGGCCATATACCATGATCATTGGGAAACGGAGAGGGCGAGGCCCAGACAGCTCAAGAAAGTGTGCAAAGAAGCTCTTCTTAAAAAGTCCATCTATGTTTTCCTTCTTCATAATACTCCTAAGTTCGTCAAAAGGTTTCTCCAACTGACATTCAAGTATAAAATCACCAAATACTGCATTAGGGTTATTCATCGTCATCGCAACTCGAAACTTGTCAATACTAATGGTTTTGATAGAATCATGCTGGAATTTCAATATTATTTCACGCCCCATTGGTGAGGAGGAGTTATCACTTTCCTCGTCATCATTTTGCCCTGACTAAGATTGTTCTGGAAGTTTCTCTGAATCTATCTATACTCTAGCCTTTTTTGTTTGGTGATCAGAAGTTGATCCACTTTCTCCACTTTCTGTTTCTTTTCTTTTGAGAGACATCTTTTAACTACAAACAAAAGAAAAACAAAAAAAAATACATTGCATTTGATGTCTGCATAATTTTTTTAAAAAAAGGTGAGACAAATTTCAATAAATTATTCTTACCACATAACAAAAAAAACTCCAACAGACAACCCATCGATTGGAACAGATGGGGAACCCAAATCTGTTTGAATACCTATTTAATATCTCCCCACAGATATTCCACCTGTTGCAACAGGTGAAGAAATTTCAATAAATTATTCTCTGCCACATTACAAGAAAATACTCCAACGGATAACCCATTAGTTGGAACAGATGGGGAATCTGTTTGAAGACCTATTTAATATCTCCCAATAGATCTTCCACCCGTTGCAACAAATGGACCACCACCACCACAACCAATTCCACTAATACCAACACCAAGACCACTGACACCACCGCCAAAAAATACAAATACCAACACCACCACCAACATCCACCAACAATACCACAAACACCATCCAACAATACCACGATAGTCAACAAAATACTGAGAGAAAAACTAGGGTTTTCTCGGGTGCTTCTTACCTTTTTAACATCAAAACTCAAAATTGTTAACCCATTCTCAAAGATAATACAACTAAAAGTCTTCTTTTTTATGATTAACTAAAAAGCCCTATTTTTTAGAATAAAGAACAAATGTAGAACTCTTCTCGAACTCTATTACATGCGAATATAGCGAAAACAATGGATACAAGAGGGAATGAAGTCGAAAAAATAACTATATGTAGTCGTAAATGTGAAGAAAATCATCCTGTTTTGAAAGGTTGAGCAATATGTTGAGTAGTTATTGTTTGTATTGTTTGTATTATTGAGAGGGAGAGGACACCACGAGAGAGAGAGAGAGAAGAGCGAGAACTTAAGATTTGAAATGAAAAGTTTTTTGCGCAAATGGATGATTTGTATGGGTTGATTTGTAATTTTGGAAAAGAATAACAAGATTTGAAATTGCTAATTTAGTCCGAATTGATCTTAATTAATTTTAAACATTTTAAAAGATATAGTTTTTAAAAATTAAGTTGATGAGAACTCATTTCTACTCAGAGTGATCCATCAATGACTCAGGTCGGGATGAACGCAATACCAATGTCATGCAATTGCAAAGACTCAATTGGATTTGTAGTTAACCATGCGAGCTCATTCATTCATCCCTAGTTCCACCTAAATCAACTTAGGCACTATCACTATCCTAACATTGAGTTGATGAGAACTCATTTCAACTCAGAGTGATCGATCGACGACTTGGGTCGGGATGAACGCAATACCAATGCCATGCAATTGCAAAGACTCGATTGGATTTATAGTTGACCCTGCGAGCACACTCATTCATCTCTAGTTCCACCTAAATAAACTTAGGTACTATCACAATCCTAACATTGAGTTAATGAGAACTCATTTCAACTCAGAGTGATCGATTGATGACTCGGGTTGGGATGAACTCAATACCAATGCCATGAAATTGCAAAGACTCGATTGAATTTGTAGTTGCCCCTGCGAGCTCACTCATTCATCCCTAGTTCCACCTAAATCAACTTAGGTACAATCACTATCCTAACATTGAGTTAAGGAGAACTTATTTCAACTCAGAGTGATTGATCAATGACTTAGGTCAGTATGAACGCAATACCAACGCCATGCAATTGCAAAGACTCAAATGGATTTGTAGTTGACCATGCGAGTTCATTCATTTATCCCTAGTTCCACCTAAATCTATTACTATGAAATCTGTTACAACAAATGACTAAGCTATTAAAAATTTTCAAACAGGTATATGTATGTTGCAACAGATGACATATCTGATTTAATTATCAAATAGCTATTTGCATCTGTTGTGACAGATGATTGAGCTGTTGGAAATTTTTTTAAAAATATTTATATTTGTTGTAACAGATGACATATCTGATTTTATTAATTATCAAATGAACATTTTTATCTGTTGTCACAGATGACTGAGCTTTTAGAATTTTTAAATAGATATTTATATTTGTTGTAACAGATGACTGAGCTATTCAGATTTCTAAATAGATATTTATATATGTTGCAACAGATGACATATCTATTTGAAAATCTTTTTATCTCTTTTAATTTTAAAGCAAGAAGCTTCTGGTCCGAGTAGATAATATCAAGTAGTAGTACTTACTACTAAAGGCGGTAAATGTTTTTTGGATATCTCAAAAGTGAGTTCATTGAGCAGTCTTGTCTTGTTTTTTTCAATGTCAGTAGTCTTAGTCTTCCTCGTGCCCCTCAAATTATTAATGAAATTAATGAATATTGAAAACCACCACGTCTACTTACACAATACATCTATAGAAATTATCTCATCTCTTCCTTCAGTTGCAGTTTATTTTATTCAACTCTCATTTTTTTCTCTCTCCTCTTTAGGGTCTCAACCTTTTTTCTCGTTTTTCTCTTCTCCTCTCATAAAGATCTTTTCGGATCTAATCCCATCCATATCTTTCCTAAACTTAAATTTCTATTTTGATCCCCTTTTTGATATTAAGGTATGGTTTATTATTGCTCTTTCATTCTCGTCTTCTTCTTTGCATGTTATTTACATCTATTTTTTATTTAATTACTATTTACCCATATCATATTTATTAATTTTTTTAAGGAACTTATACGTGTTGAATAAAAAATCCAAGAATTTTTATTATAATATGAGAAAAAGTCATCTGTTGGGAGAAGTTTAAAAGCCTTGTTGGCAATATCATTTTTTTTGTATGTATTTTATTTGTTTCATTATTCTTGATGCAGTTATTGATGTTGGTGGTGGGATTGGCGTTGTTGGAACTTGTGGTGTTGTTGATGGTTCTGGCACAAAGGATGTTGCTTCTTTGTTGTTGATGATGTTGTTGGATCAAATATTATTTTTTTTATTGATATTTATGTTGTTGTTGATGTTGCAACAGATGGAGAAACTGTTGGAACAAATAAAACCACTAGAAAGGTTGGTTTGATGTATTCTATCAGACTCTACATCTGTTGCAACAGACTCCACATCTGATGCAACAGATGGACAATATTTTTTTTGTGACATCAATTTTTTTCCTCTTCTTTGTAGATATAAGGAACTGACAGTTGATCAAGTTTTGATGAACTATCTCAAGAGGCTGCAGTAAAAATGAGATCGGAGAAATAAGTTGCTTGTAGATGGAACTACTTCATATGTGGGAGTTATGTATTACTGATAGTGTTATCGTGGAAACACACATATAGTGCACTAATTTTGTGAATGATGTTTTTACTAATTAGTCATAGATCGTTCAAATAAGATGTCTGCAATTTTACAATTAAGTTTGGTAGGTCCAAACTGATAAGGCTGAGGGACCATGAATATGGTTCTGATAGCCTGTTAAAATTTAATGTCGGTTGTTGCTCATGTTTATTTGTCAAGCATTGTGAAGGGATCTAATTTTTGTGTCATTGTAAAGAGATTCAATAGCGATTGGACTAACTTTTAGGGTGCATTGGACCCTTAGAGGGCCTTCGAAGCTTAGCACTGCATCTAATAAGAACGGAAAACCAATATATTTATTACCCTGGCCAAAATTTATATGGTTGGGTTGCTCGCTCAAGGTGATTATTTTATGCTAGAATATACGGTAGGAGAATGCTTTCAAAGGAGAATGGGTGGTTGATGAAAGACTATATCATCTTAGAGCTAACTGAAGAAGAGACATAGGATAGAAAGTAACTTCTAACGAATCTGGCAGGTGGAATTATCTTAACAAATGCAAGATCTGAATCAAGTGTAAATATGAAAGTGTATTCGGTAATGTAATTTATCTGTTGTGTCTCTGAAAGAAAAACAATGCAGATGGACACTTTCCTAGGAAGCTGCGTGGTCGGGATTATCACCTAGATAGAAAATAGAAGAAGACCAACAAAGAAGCCTCACGGGCATCGAGGGTAGAAATGATGTACAACAAGTCCAGAAAACTTATGCCAACAACAACTGCAGTTAAAATAATAAATCTAAGTGAAGGCGGCAAATTTCATCCCATGCCTTCTTATTTGTGTTTTTGATCAGGTCCACTGTCGTTGACCTGATCGGAACCACAAATGAGATTAAAAGACAAATAGAGTATCATTGCTTCCTTAGCAATATGGTTATGATTGATTGTGTTTTCTTGCCTTGACATGCTTTCAACATTCCTTAAAGCAGATCAGATGCTTGCTGTAGTATGTGAATCCTGATAATTTTCAAGCTTGCCTCCAGCTTGTTGATTCTGTATTCAAGCTGGTCGTTGCCCTCTTCAAAGTTGGTAAAGAGTTCCTCATCTCTTGTGAGCTCGATCAGGAACACTACCTTCAAAGTTGTGGCATTCTAGAATCCCTTCAGAACACTTTCTTCAGAAGCCTTAAAGGATACATGGAGGGTCTCTGTGTTTGTTTTAGGTCAAAATGTGTTGATGCATGTTGAAGATGTGGTCCCAAAAGTTAAACAACACATTTTTATCTAGCGTTGCTCCATGCGTCTTTCTCAACCAATTTGATAAATTAGTAAGCATGGAGTTACGTAGCATGTGATCTAAACCGGCTCTACCAAGCCTATCAAACGTTACGTAACTCTAAGCTCATTACTCTATCAAAAAATATGACCGAGTTAGTGCACAAATCAAACGAGCTCAATCTCTCAGCCTTTTTGCTGATTGCTCTTCTCCAATATAAATGACAAGATATTTGCTATGCAAAAGTCTACACCGTCGCCAGACATGTTCCCAGGTATTCATGTCTGGCGATGGTGTAGACTTTTGCATAGCAGATATCTTGTCATCTATATTGGTGAAGAGTGATTAGCAGAAAGGCTGGCAGATGGGGCTTTTTTTCTATGTGCACTAACTCCGACATATTATTTTGATAGGGTAATGAGCTTGGAGTTACGTAACGTTTGACAGGCTTGGTAGAGCCGGTTTAAATCACATGCTACATAACTCCATGGTTACTAATTTATAAAATTAGTTGAGCAAGATGCATGAGCAACGCTCGATAAAAATGTGTTGTTCAACTGTTGGGACCACATTTTGAACGTGCATCAACATATTTTGACCTAAAACAAACACAACAACCCTCCATGTATCCTTTAAAGCTTCTGAAGAGAAAGTGTTCTGAAGGGCTTCTAGAATGCCACAACTTTGAAGGTAGTATTCCTAATCGAGCTCAAAAGAGACGAGGAACTCCTTACCAACTTTGAAGACGGTAACGACCAGCTTGAATACAAAATCAACAAGCTAGAGACAAGCTTGAAAATTATCGGGATTCACATACTATAGCAAGCATCTGATCTTATCCAAGGAATGTTGAAAGCATGTCAAGGCAAGAAAACACAATCAATTATAACCATATTGCCAAGGAAGCAATGATACTCTATTTGCCTTTCAATCTCGTTTGTGGTTCCGATCAGGTCAACGGTAGTGGACCTGATCGAAAACACAAATAAGAAGATGGGATGAAATTTAAAATTCAGAAATTGCCGCCTCACTTAGTTTTCTTATTTTCACTGCAGTTGTTGTTGGCGTAAGTTTTCTAGACTTGTTGAACATTATTTCTACCCTCGATACTCGTGAGGCTGTTTTGTTGGTCTTCTCTTATTTTCTACCTAGGTGATAATCTCGACCATGCAGCTCCCTAGAAAAGTATCCATCTGCATTGTCTTTCTTTCAAAGACACAACAGACGGAATTACATTACCGGATACACTTTCATATTTGCACTTGATTTAAATTTCACATCTGTTAAGATAATTCCATCGGCCAGAGTCGTTAGAAGTTACTTTCTACCTTGTGTCTCCTCTTTAATTAGCTCTCAGATGATATAGTCTTCCATCAATAACCCATTTTCCCTTGAAAGCATTCTCCTACCGCACCTTCTGGCATATAATCATCAACCCGAGTGAGCAACCCAACCATATAAATTTTGGCCAGGGCAATAACTATATTGGTTTTCCATTCTTGTTTGATGCAGTTCGAGGCTTCGAGGGCCCTCTAAGGGTCCAATGCACACTTAAATTTGAGTTCAATCGCTATTGGTTCTCTACAGTGATGAAAAATATTGATCCCTTCTCAAAACTTGACACGCATAAACACGAGCACCAACCATCAGTAATTTTAAAAGGGTATTAGCACCATCTTGATGAGGTCCTCAGCCTTATCAATTTCGAACCCATCAAACTTAATGGTACAATGCAGGATCTTGTTTGAGTGATCAATGCCTAATCAGTTGAAAACTTCATTCACAAAAATATTGTACTTTGTGTGTGTTGTCCCGGTAACCTTATCAATAATACATACTTAACTCTGACACATATGATAGTGGATCCATCTGCACGTACCTTATTCTTTCTTGCCCATCTATAGCTTAAATTGAATAAGAAGATGACTATTTTATTTCAACAGATGACAGATTTGTTTATATTGTCAATCAATTGGAGACATCTATTACGACAGTGATCAACCTGTTGCAGAAATTAAACAAATATATACATCTGTTGCAAAAATATTGCAAGTATGTTGTAAGTTATCTAACAGAAAGAATATATTTTGTAACAGATTACTCATCTGTTAGATTTATTTTAAAGCAATTTTCTTTTCTTTCCGAGATACAATAATTTATAAATAGGTTCCTCCTTACAAATATGGATGATCCAGATTCGTACAAGAATATTCATATCGAGTCCTTGCGTGAACTTCAAAGGCAGTTTGATTGATGAACTTCAGAGAGATATTTGGCTGACTTCGGAGCAAGGCTGCTAAATGAATGAAAGATGTCTGATTGACAATAATAATAATAGTAGTAGTAATAATTAGGTAATGTTTTTTATTTTAGTGATTATTTTCCTCCTTTTATATATCAAATCTACCTAGGGGATTCAAAAATCTATGAACATTCATTTCATTTTGTTGTCGACTTTAAATTTTTAATTCTTATTTAGTATTTAATAATAATCATTCTGTTTATTCCTTGTTCTCAATATGTCGACGATTGGTGGTAGGGATTGGGCAGCAATTTGTGTCAACAATTAGAGGTTAATCTGCTATGACAGATCGATCATATGTTGCACCTGACGGTTATTTATAAAAAAAGGGCTATTGTTGTTATTGAGAGGATGAAAAGCGAAAGACATGACTCGGAGTTCCGATTATTCAATATGAAAAATGTTTCGTAAATAAATAATAAGGAAATAAATAATAAACACAATTTATAACCACAATTTTAATAACTGATCGTGACTTTTCACCTTTTTTATTTTTGATTTTTTTTTTAAAATTATTTATTATATAATAAAATGATTATTATTTTATTAAGGAATTTGAAAAGGTATTTTTTTTATTTATAAAATAAAAAAGTAAGCAACTTTGGATTAATGATATGATGATATAGTTATTTTTTTTAAAAAATTAGATTATATGTTGCATCAATTAAATTATCTGATGCAACAGGTTCACTATGTTTGCAATAGATGATATATCTGTTGCCACAGATGATTTATCTGATGCAACCTATATCGAGTCACAACTTAATAAAAGTAGTTCTTGGAAAGAACTAATTAATAATAATAATCTAAAAAGTCATGACTTATCACAATATTACTTAATTTAATTAATTCATTACAAATGGGGGTGAACAGTTAGATTATATGTTGCAACAGATATGTTATCTGATGCAACATATTTTATATTTATTGCAACAAATAATATATCTGTTGTCATAGATGTGTTATCTGATGCAACAGATATAGAATCTGTTGCCACAACTCAATAAAAACGGTTCTTCGAAAGACTAATTAATAATAATAATCTGAAAAGTCATGACTTATATCACAATATTTATTTTCTTAATTTAATCAAAAATTTAATTAATGTATGGAGGTGAATTGTCGCTCCTTTTTGCCTCTCATTCAAATTCAATCCTCTATAAATAGGTCTGTCTTTACTCAATCGTTCATTCAAATACACACTCTATTTATTTATTGCATCTCTTCTTTCATATTACACTCTAGAACATAAGATTATGGATGACCCAGTGTGGGACGTTGATTTTCTGCAAGACGCCGTGAATGAACTTATCAAGAATGCTCCGCGAGATATGCAGGCTGAGGAGGGCCTTGCTACTTCCAGTTGAAGATTGGTCGGCTGACAATGATGATGCTGATAATAATAATAATAATTAGACTATTATTTTTATTTTAGTTTATTATACGTATTTTTATTTGTTTAATAAATAAATTATGTTTGATTTTTGGCGTTTTAATCCATATTTAATTTTTATTCTGTCTATTATCTTCTCAACAAATATTTCGACGATTCAACGTAAAAAGAAATAATTTAAAATCCAGTAGCAATAGCAAGATTTATCTGTTGGGTTTGTGGCATGGGTTGATTTGTGTTGTTTCAAACAGATTAATCATTCGTTGCAACAGATAATTAGTCTGGTGCAACAGATAAATATTCTGATGCAACAAATAATTAGTCTGGTGCAACAGATAAACATCTTGATACAACAGATAATACGTCTGGTGCAACAGATAATACGATGATGCAACAGATAAATAGTCTGATGCAACAAATTACTCATCTGATGCACCAGATGATTGATCTGTTTAAATTATGGGCACTTGTGCTGCATTCATAATCGGAGTTCTATCCATTGTTGGAAAAACAGAAGTGTACCCAGATGACAAATACGAATAAAAATCATAATTTTACTTACCAAAGTAACCTATGAAGTAATGCCAAAGTAAAAAGTGATGTAGTAAACAAAATTTGACCTAAGAAATTGGTCAGATCGCAGCAGTAGCGTTGTACCACCACCACCACCAACAACAACAAATGGCCGACAAGAAGAAGATGATGAATAAAGCAGCAGAAATATAAACAATTAACAACAAAAAACTCTAAGAAAGAGAAAACAACAATGGATGAGAAGAGAGAGAAAGACGCCTTTTTTTCCCCTCTGTTTCCCGTTATTTTAGTTATACATTAGGATCAAAGTGTAAATTTAAAAACTTGTGGATTATTTTAAAACTTCCCCAACTTTCTTAATACATAATAAAGTAATTGTCATCTCCAACTAATAATTAAGACTTGTGTCACCTACACCTCATTTTAAAACTCTTTTGTCACCTGTGACCCAAACCCTCTATTTACTTGACACTCTTTTTATTTATTTTTTTGTTAAAGCTTATTTTATTAAATTAACCTTATTAATTATATTCTAAAGATATAAATTTGATTATTATACATTATATATATATATAGTATAATAATAATAATAATTTAATGATAACGATTCTATTAAAACAATATGATAAACTTGTCTTGATTTCACACACTAAAAAATAATTAAATGTGAACAATTGCAATTCCAATGTCTAAGGATTGTTATTATTAATATGTGTAAGGGGTAAAGTAGTAACATTCATCATTCAATTTATGATTTTTTAATCATCATATAAAATAAAATGTGCCCAACTAAAATGAGACAAAGGGAGTAGGATTTTATCAAAAAAAAAAAAAAAAAGACACATATGAATTAATAGGATGTTATTACAATAATAAAAAAAAGAGACACATATGATTTGATAGGATTTTATTACCCAAAAGAAAAAAAGAAACATATGAATTAATAGGATTTTAGTACAAAAAAAAATTAAAAGACATCTATGAATTAATAGTACGATTTTATTATATATGTATAAAAAAAGGCATGAATTTTAGGATACATAGAAATTGAACAAAATCGAATTTTCAGAAAAACATTGTCACGCATAAAAAATGAATGTCATGTTACTAAATGGCAATATGGATTAAGGATTTTATCACCAAATAAACCATATATATTAATTAGGATTTCATCACCAAAAAGAATAAAGAGAGACACATATGATTTAAGATTTTACTACCAAAACAAAAAAAGAATATATGAATTAAGGTTTTACTAACCAAAAAAAAGTAGTCAAAAGAAACATAAATTAGTAGGATTTTGTTACAAAAAAGGACATTTGAATTAGGACACACAAAAATTCAACAAATCTGAATTAAGATTTTACTACCATGAAAAAAAGAACAAACAAGACATATGATTAAGATTTTATTACGAAAAAAAAAAAAAAGAGACAATATGGATTAAGATTTTATTTTATAAAGATATATATTAATTAGAATTTCATCACCAAAAAGAATAAAGAGAGACACATATGATTTAAGATTATATATATATATATATATATATATATATATATATATAAATTAATTAAGGATTTATTACCAAAAAAAAATATAGTCAAAAGAGACATAAACTAGTAGGATTTTGTTTTAAAAACAGGACATTTGAATTAGGACACACAATAATTCAACAAATTCAAATTAATATTTTATTACCAAGAAAAAAAGAACAAGAGAGACATATGAATTAAGATTTTATTACAAAAAAAGAAAAAAAAAGAGTCAATATGAATTAAGATTTTATTACCAAGAAAATAAACAAAAGAGACACATGAATTAGCAAGATTTTACTATAAACAAAAGGTCATAGAAATTAGGACACACCAAATTCAACAAATTCAATTTGAGATTCTATTACCAAAAAAAGGAAAAATGAATTAGAATTTTACTACCCCCAAAAAAGAGACAATATGAATTAAGATTTAATACAAAAAAAACAAACAAAAGAGAAACATATTAATTAGTAGGATTTTATTACCCAAAAACAAACATATGAATTAGGACACACAAAAATTCAACAAATTCAAATTAAGATTTTACTGCCCCCACCCCCACACACATAAAAAAAAAAAAAAAAAAGAGGCATATGAATTATGATTTCATTACCAACAATAATTTTTTTAAAAAAGGACACAGTATGAATTAAGATTTTGTCACCAAAAAAATAAATAAAAGAGACACATATGAATTAGTAGGATTTTTTTTCTTTTTAAATACATATAAATTAGGACACTTCAACAAATTCAAATTAAGATTTTACTAACAAAAAGAAAAAGAGACAAATGAATTATGATTTAATTACCAATAAAAAAATAGAGACAATATGAATTAAGATTTTATTAACAAAAAAAAAAGAGACAATATAAATTAAGATTTATCACCAAAAGAAACAAACAAAAGAAACACATGAATTAGTAGAATTTTGTTACCAAAAAAATACATATGAATTAGGACATTCAACAAATTCAATTAAGATTTTACTACCCCCTACAAAAGACATGAATAATGATTTCATTACCAATAAAAAAAGAGGACAATATGAATTAAGATTTTATTACCAAAAAAAAACAAAAAGAAACACATGAATTAATAGGATTTTATCACCAAAAAAAAGACATACTTTCCCGTTCAATAATACTTGTCCACTATTGATTTGAGGTAATTTTACTAAATCACCCTTTGAATATAATTAATTCAATCTTTAAAAATGTATTGGGTAATTATTATAATTAATAACTAAGAGTTAAATTGGTAAAAATGAGTAAATCATTCATTAATTTTTCAAATTGAAGTATGGTTGAATATTTACTTTTAGCAACATAGAAAATTATTATTGGATGGAGGGAGTATGATTTAGTAAGATTTTATTTTATTTTTCAAATTTTAAAAAGAAATGACATGTTAATTAGGACAAAAAAAATTGGACAAATAAAGAAAAAATTATGGTGTTATTATAATACCATATCTATCACTAAGTGATTATATGAAGTATATAATATTGAAATTTATGTTTTTCAAAATATAATTAATTAGACGAATTTATAAAACAAGCTTTTAACAAAAAAAAATCTTAAAGAAAGCATCAAGATAATAAGGACCGAGTAAAACGGAATGAAGAGAGTATGAATTTGGACAGAAAATTGAACAAAATTGAATTTTGAAAAAATATTGACGCGTAATATTAGGAAGAGCACGCACAAAACCCTCATGATCTCGGCGCGTGAACTCCATGCACTTCATAGCAAAATACTCCACTATAAATACCCGAGCGGGAACAATACCCTTCTATAGGGTTTTTTCACTTCTTTCTCCGTCATTGTTCAACTTGCTTGAACTTTCTTTCAAAGCTTTCAAATTCTTCGGTGAAGATGTCATTGTCTCCGACTTTATCATCATCATCATCGTTGTAGGAGAATCGTCTTCGCCGTAGTGATCGTTCACTGTTTTACCAGTAGCAGCATTAAAGGGTAAAATAGTTGAGAAGATTCAGAAAAATTGAGTTACATTTATTGTTTCTCAAAAGTGTCTGTGGTACTTGTCTTTTGTTTAATCTCGTTATCGTTATTCTTTTAATTATAATCGTGAATTTAGTTACGGTGTACAAAACTAGCCCGGACACCACATCATGATTATCAATTAAAAAAAATAACTATAATGAGATTGAGAAAAAGTTAAGTACCGCAACCAATTTCACCGACGAGAAGCGTAACTCTCTTCTCCTGAATCTTCTCCAAAATTTTGCTTTTCAATGCTGCTACAGGTAAAACACCGAACCCCGATATTTCCGATGATGATAACTCCGACAATGATGATGATGATGAAGTCAGAGAAGATGATGTTATTATCGCCGGAGAATTCAAAAGCCTTAAAAAGGAAGAAAGTTCAGACGAATTGAACGATGATAGAGATAAAGGTGAAAAAGGCAAAAATGAAGTGCATGAAGTTCATGCGCTGATATTATAAGGATTTTGTGCGTGCTCTCTCTCTATTAGTACATGTCAATGTTCTTTCAAAATTCAAATTTGTTCAATTTTTATGTGTCCTAAATCATACTCCCTCATTCTCGTTTCATTTGATCCTTATTTACTTGAGAAAATTGAAGGAAAGATGTATTTTAAGTCTTGAATGAAGGATTGGTGATATTGACCAACAGATAGGGTCAAACATCATTAGGAAACTTGATTAAGTTAATTGTGGACTTGATTAATATTTTCAAAACTTTTTAATCTTTTCAAAAATACAAATCAACCCAACCCGCACCCCTCTTCAATCCTAATCAACCACTCTATCTCTCCAGCTTCTCCCAACCAACAGTTCTGCAAAATTTCTCCCTTCAACCTCCGGCGACAAATAGTCGGGCGATTTTCTTTTCGACTTTCAACCGTCAATCGACGTGAATACTTCTCCGATGACAACAACTTCGAGTTCTTCGTCCTTCCATTTCTTTTTTCACAGGTAAAAAATTATGAAGAAGCAGAGGAACTTGAGCCAACTAATCTTATGGTATTGAAATGTGGACTGAATAAAATCCTAATTTCTGGTATTTCTGTATTTTTCTTCTCGTTGTCGTATTGTTGATTCGAATTCGTTGGTAATTTTTTGTCACAGTTAATGTTCTTAGTGTGTATGTGTGTGTGTGATATGTTGGTGTTGCTGGGTTGATTTGTTATTTATCTTGGTAGAAATGATATTGCACCACCACCACCACCACCAACAACAACAACAACAAATGGTCGACAGAAGAAGATGAAGCAGCAGATGATGAATAAATAAGCAAAAACATAAACAATTAACAACAAAAATTGCTAAGAGAGAGAAAACAACAATGGATGAGAAGAGAGAGAAAGACTCCTTTTTTTTTCCCTCTTTTTCCCGTTATTTTAGGTATACATTGGGAATAAAGTATAAATTTAAAAACTTGTGGGCTATTTTAAAACTTTCCCAACTTTCTTAATACATAATAAAATAATTGTCACCTCCAACTAATAATTAAGACTTATGTTACCTACACCTCATTTTAAAACTTTTTTGTCACCTGTGACCCAAACCCCCTATTTACTTGACACTCTTTTTATTTATTTTTTTGTTAAAGCTTATTTTTTTAAATTAACCTTATTAATTATGTTCTAAAAATATAAATTTTAATAATGCATATTATATATAATAATAATAATAATAATTTAATGATAACGATTCTATTAAAACAATATGATAAACTTGTCTTGATTTCACACACTAAAAAACAATTAAATGTGAACATTTGCAATTTCAATGTCTAAGGATTGTTATTATTAATATGTATAAGGGGTAAAGTAGTAACATTCATCATTCAATTTATGATTTTTTAATCATCATATAAAATAAAATGTGCCCAACTAAAATGAGACAAAGGGAGTAGGATTTTATCAAAAAAAAAAAAAGACACATATGAATTAATAGTCTTTTATTAAAAAAAAGAAAAAGAGACACAAATGATTTGATAGGATTTTATTACACAAAATAAAAAATGAAAAAAGACACATATGAATTAATAGGATTTTATTACAAAAATAAAAATAAAAGACATATATGAATTAATAGTATGATATTATTATATATGTATAAAACAAGGCATGAATTTTAGGATACATAAAAATTGAACAAAATCGAATTTTCAGAAAAACATTGTCACACATAAAAAATGTATGTCATGTTAATAAATGGCAATATGGATTAAGGATTTTATCACCAAATAAACCATATATATTAATTAGGATTTCATCACCAAAAAGAATAAAGAGAGACACATATGATTTAAGATTTTACTACCCAAAAAAAAAAGAATATATGAATTAAGGTTTTATTACCCAAAAAAAAATAGTCAAAAGAAACATAAACTAGTAGGATTTTGTTACAAAAAGGGACATTTGAATTAGGACACACAGAAATTCAACAAATTTGAATTAAGATTTTATTACCAAGAAAAAAAGAACAAACAAGACATATGATTAAGATTTTATTATCAAAAAAAAAGAGAGACAATATGGATTAAGATTTTATTTTATAAAGATATATATTAATTAGAATTTCATCACCAAAAAGAATAAAGAGAGACACATATGATTTAATATATATATATATATATATATATATATATATATATATATATATATATATATATATGAATTAAGGTTTTATTACCAAAAAAAATATAGTCAAAAGAGACATAAATTAGTAGGATTTTGTTTTTAAAAAAAGGACATTTGAATTAGGACACACAATAATTCAACAAATTCAAATTAAGATTTTATTACCAAGAAAAAAAGAACAAGAGAGACATATGAATTAAGATTTTATTACAAAAAAAGAAAAAAAAAGAGTCAATATGAATTAAGATTTTATTACCAAGAAAATAAACAAAAGAGACACCTATGAATTAGCAAGATTTTATTATAAACAAAAGGTCATAGAAATTAGGACACACCAAATTCAACAAATTCAATTTAAGATTCTATTACCAAAAAAGAGACAAATGAATTAGAATTTTACTACCCATAAAAAAGAGACAATATGAATTAAGATTTAATACCCAAAAAAAAGAAAAAAAGAGAAACATATGAATTAGTAGGATTTTATTACCAAAAAACAAACATATGAATTAGGACACACAAAAATTCAACAAATTCAAATTAATATTTTACTGCCCCCCCCCCCCTCCCCCCCAAACAAAAAAAAAAGAGGGATATGAATTATGATTTCATTACCAACAATAATTTTTTAAAAAAAGAATACAGTATGAATTAAGATTTTATTACCAAAAAAATAAATAAAAGAGACACATGTGAATTAGTAGGATTTTGTTTTTAAATACATATAAATTAGCACATTCAACAAATTCAATTAAGATTTTACTACCCCCAAAAAGACATGAATAATGATTTCATTACCAATAAAAAAAGAAGACAATATGAATTAAGATTTTATTACGAAAAAAAAAGAAACACATATGAATTAATAGGATTTTATCACCAAAAAAAAGACATACTCTCCCGTTCAATAATACTTGTCCACTATTGATTTGAGGTAATTTTACTAAATCACCCTTTGAATATAATTAATTCAATCTTTAAAAATGTATTGGGTAATTACTATAATTAATAACTAAGAGTAAAATTGGTAAAAATGAGTAAATCATTCATTAATTTTTCAAATTGAAGTATCGTTGAATATTTACTTTTAGCAACATAGAAAATTATTATTGGATGGACGGAGTATGATTTAGTCATATTTTATTTTATTTTTCATTTTTTAAAAAGAAATGACATATTAATTAGGACAAAAAAAATCGGACAAATAAAGAAAAAATTATGATGTTATTCTAATACCATATCTACCACTAAGTGATTATATGAAGTATATAATATTGAAATTTATGTTTTTCAAAATATAATTAATTAGACGAATTTATAAAACAAGCTTTTAACAAAAAAAAATCTTAAAGAAAGCATCGAGATAATAAGGACCGAGTAAAACGGAATGAAGAGAGTATGAATTTGGACAGAAAATTGAACAAAATTGAATTTTGAAAAAATATTGACGCGTAATATTAGGAAGAGCACGCACAAAACCCTCATGATCTCGGCGCGTGAACTCCATGCACTTCATAGCAAAATAATCCACTATAAATACCCGAGCGGGAACAATACCCTTCTATAGGGTTTTTTCACTTCTTTCTCCGTCATTGTTCAACTTGCTTGAACTTCCTTTCAAAGCTTTCAAATTCTTCGGTGAAGATGTCATTGTCTCCGACTTTATCATCATCATCATCGTTGTAGGAGAATCGTCTTCGCCGTAGTGATCGTTCACTATTTTACCAGTAGCAGCATTAAAGGGTAAAATAGTTGAGAAGATTCAGAAAAATTGAGTTACATTTATTGTTTCTCAAAAGTGTCTGTGGTACTTGTCTTTTGTTTAATCTCGTTATCGTTATTCTTTTAATTATAATCGTGAATTTAGTTACGGTGTGTAAAACTAGCCTGGACACCACATCATGATTATCAATTAACAAAAAGCTATAACGAGATTGAGAAAAAGTGAAGTACGCAACCAATTTCACCGACGAGAAGCGTAACTTTGTTCTCTTGAATCTTCTCCACAATTTTGCTCTTCAATGCTGCTACAGGTAAAACACCAAACCCCGATATCTCCAATGATGATAGCTCCGACAATGATGATGATGATGAAGCCAGAGAAGATGATGTCATTATCGCTGGAGAATTCGAAAGCCCTAAAAAGGAAGAAAGTTCAGACGAATTGAACGATGATAGAGAAAAAGGTGAAAAGGGCGAAAATGAAGTGCATGAAGTTCATGCGCTGATATTATAAGGATTTTGTGTGTGCTCTCTCTCTAGAAGTACATGCCAACTACTCTTCTAGTATTGAAATGTGGACTGAATAAAATTCTAATTTTTTATATTTCTGCATTTCTTCTTCTCGTTGTCGTACTGTTAATTTGAATTTGTTGGTAATTTTTTATCATAGTTAATGTTTTTAGTGTGTATGTGTGTGTGTGTGATATGTTGGTGTTGCTGGGTTGATTTGTTGTTTTTCTTGGTAGAAATGATATTGCAACAGTTGAAACATATGATGTAATAGATGAAACATATGATGTAACAGATTAAAAATCTGATGCAACAGGTGAACATTCTAACAAATTATTCATCTTTTGCGACAGACGACTCTTCTGTTTGGAAGGAATATAAACAATATTGATCCAACAGATAACTGATTAGTGATCTATTTTTATTCTTTCTAGTGGTTTACTCTTTATTTTAAAACCTGATGCAACATATTAAAAATCTGATGCAACTATGAAAATCTGATGCAACAGGTGAACAATCTAACAAATCATTCTTCTGTTACGACAGATGACTCTTCTGTTTGGAAGAAATCTACACAATATTGATCCAATAGATAACCGATTAGTGATCTATTTTTATTCTTTCCAACGATTTACTCTTCATTTTACAACAGATTAGGACTGTTTTTATTTCTTCCAATGATTTACTCATACAGGTCGGTTATCTGTTGCAACAGATAACATACCTGGTGCAACAGATTAGTGATCCATTTTTATTTTTTCCAACGGTTTACTTATCCGTTGCAACAGGTTGGTTATATGTTGCAACAGATAAAATAACTGGTGCAACTTATTAGTGATCTATTTTTATTATTTTCAATGGATTACTCATCCGTTGCAACGGGTCAGTTATATATTGCATCAGATAAAATACCAGATGCAACAGATAGTGTTGTTTTTATGGTTCTCACATATTACTCATCCGTTGCAACAGATAACATATTTGGTGCAACAGATTAGTTGTCTGTTGGAACTGTTATATTACTATTATGCATTAATCAATTATAATCTATGTTATGTTCCTGTTAATTTAAGATAACATGGCTCCCAAAATAAAAGAAATCGAATCAAGTCCAAGTAAAGGAACAAGTGCAGCAGTTCAGCTATATCCATCACTCTATGAGCTTGCTTTGCAAGCGTTATCTCAATCAAGAGCAGAAGATAATGAAAACGGGGAGGAGGAATCATTCAAAAAAGATGATCCAAATGCTAATAGCCCTTCCGTCAAAGAGCTGGTCAAAACCTTCTGCATTGATCGTTACCATGTGAGAATGCAGTGCGATGGTGCCACAGATTTAATGGGTAATCTTGTAGTTAAGTCAGTCATGGGAAAATCTTTCGACGCCTTCAGAAAAATACTTCGAGAACAAAAATTAGATTCTTATTTCAGGGAAAGCTTCTTTGGAAAATATCTTGATTTGCCGGAGGATAACAATGCTCGTTTCCAGATGAAAATGGTATATAATCTTCTCAAGCGCAGGTTTATGTATGAAAACAAAGATAAGATGGATGAGGTGTGGATAAATTACTGTGACATGCTTGTTTGTTTTGGTTGGAAGGAGTTTGCCATAGTTACCGGACTAAAATGTTATCCTCCTTCTCTTTCTCAAGTTATACCAACTCTGATCCCAAAAAAACACCTCGCACACCTAAAAAAGGAATGGGCAAGTCGAGTGATCGTGATGACTTGGTGTCTATTATTGGTCCAAGCTTCAAAAATAAAAATATGATTGAAGCTTTGAATGGTAAAGGACTTTCAAAGAATCACAAACAATCATTGTGCTTGGTTTGGTTTGTACTTAATGTTCTTTGGGCGAGAGACATTAACAACAACATAAGCCTCGGTTTAATAAATCTCTCTAAGGATCTTGAGGCATTTAACAGCTATCCTTGGGGTTATGAAAGCTTCAAAATGACTGTCGAATATTTTTTAACGCCAAAAACAGTCAACTTATATGGTTTTCCATGGGCCTTCATTGTAAATATTTCTTTTATCATGATATGATTCAGCATTTTTTTATTCAATAATTCTTTTAATTTATTTGCGTTATGTATAGGCTTGGGAATTTGAAGCCATTCCTTATTTGAGACAATAAGTGAACTACCAGGAAGAAGTTTCTTGTCCAAAAATTTTGAGATGGTTGTCGGCCAAAATCGATAAAAATGCAAAATTTCTTGATCTTTTCAATCCCCCCAAGGAAGCAGTAAGTCCAATTATAATCAAGTTTTTGCTTTAATTAATGATTAAATGATTTCATCATCATTCTTAATATATGTACCGATTTATTTTAGATTTTCCATCCGTGGCTTGTTCCGACCAACCGAGAGTTGAAGATGTCATTTTTTCTTACTTTACGGTTTGTGCAAACTTTATCAGACCCTAAGGTCGTTGATGAAATAAAAATGGAATTATTTGGAGCAACAACCATCACAAGAAAAATAATTTTAGAGGATGGGGCTAATGATGCTCCTCTTACAGTTTTTGAAACAACAAGCCATTATGATTATGATCATAATGGCTGTACATATTTTTCTCCAGATTTTGCCGCATCTAGCAAATGTTCTTTATGCAAATGTCAAGACTGCAAGGCAAAACACGATGGAGTGATTAATGCTATTAATGTACTAACTGCTTCTGTAAAGGAAATGACATCTAAAAGGGGTGTTATTCCATCAAAAAGGATTTCATATCCAGACACTCCACTAGAGATCAAGGCAGCTAAGAGGAGAAGGAAAGACACTTCCAAGGTATCATCAATCATAAAAAAATTAAGATTGCAACGCCTCTGTCTTTGTTTTGCACCGATGTTCAGTGTGCAAGGGCCACAGAAGAGCAGCATGAGCTGAAGAAGGTGAATGTACATCATCTGTTCTAAAAAACAAACAAGCACATATCTGTTTCAACAGATGATACATCTCCTGAAAATTATCAAACAGATGTATATATTTGTTGCAACTGTTGTCTAACCTGTTGCATCAGATTCGTTATCTATTTCAACAGATTAGTCTTATGTTGCAATAGATGGGTCATATGTTCAAAATTATCGTACTGCTCTGATTTACCTGTTCAAATTTGTCCCAACAGATAATCCATCTGATGCAACATAAGAACCATCTGTTACAACAGATGGAAAATCTGTTGTATATCTCTACTTAGCATTGACAATTCTGGCTTTCCAAGTGGATGTCACAACTACTGCTGAAAAGCATAATATGATAGTTGATAATCCATCAACTACTTCCAAAGATGAAGAAAAAGTAGAGCCTGTCAGTTTGGTGGAACGGAAGAATTACCCGTTTGAAGGGTTCAACATCTCAAACGAGGCTCCAAAAAAACTAATACAGTTGATCAACGACTATTTAGAATGGATTACTGATGGGCTGTTAAAGCATCATGCCGGCAGGTACATAAATCAATTTTATGGATATTGGTTTATACAATACTTATTGTAAGAACCTGACATTAACGCATATAAATCATCCTGTAGAAAACCAAATGACGAGCGCTACAAAGTGAACAAATCGAGTCTTAGTTTTGATATGTTCGAATTTGTTGTTGCACATCCCGGAATGAAGAATTGGTTCTATTTGATGTCACAACCCCAAACTTGCTGGAATGATGAGGTTTAAAGGCCATACATATTACTATTAATTGATACTTTATTTAATTGCATCTGCGTATTGATTTTTTCGTCACATAATTCAAAATGTTTGATAATATGTGCAGCACATTGATGTAATTTTTTACTACCTCCGAAAGAAGGCCAAGTTGCAAATACAAGAACAATACAGATACACAACAGATAATTGTTTGTATAAAGTTTACATCAATAATGCCTATGATAGGTATTGTTAACAGCAGCCGAAAGTTTTCCGAATGAGGAATGCTTAATCAACATCATCAAAGGTATTAGCATTCTGGCTGGCTTACCTTGGTATTTGGTCGACGAAGTGTACATCCCAATCAATTGTGGTGATGAATTCCATTGGGTGTTGGCTGTCGTCATTCTAAAAGAGAGGCGCATCCGAGTTTATGACTCGATGTCGCGAAGGAGATGTTTCGGGCCATCGTCTGAGATACAAAAGCTGGCCAAAATATTGCCTACTTACCTTGATATGAGTGGCTTTTTGGATCAAAAGGTTTGTACTGATTGGTCGACGATTGAAGCATACCGGGATAAAATGACTAATCCATTTGATGTACAATATGTTGACGAAATTGCTCAACAAACCATTGGTAGTCTGTAAGTTTAAGTGTCATGATTTAGTTTCATTTCACAAATTTCACAACGCTTGCATGAACTGCAAGATATGGATTATCTATTTTTTTTATAACGCAGGGATTGTAGTCCTTTTGTTGCCGCCTATGCCGAGTATTTGAGCTATGGATTACAAGTACCAAATGATGGACTTGATGCCGGATTACTCCGCAAAAGATATGCTGCTCTTTTATGGAAATATGGAGAAGCAAAAGCTCAGAAGTCGTACGCAACCGACATTAAAGATCCACGACAACCAAAGCCGAATTCCATAGCACTGGATGAAGAACAACTTGTCCATATTGATTAGATCTTTATAGCTCGAGTCCGTCAATGTTATAACCTATCCTCCTTGGTTTAACTTGTTGATTTATTTGTAGATTAGATCGTTTGTACTTGTTGACACCCAATTTTTACTCTCCATTCCTAAAATTAACGTCTTCAGGCTTCTTGATCATTAAAGGGTACAAAATATAATTTTTTCATCTTTTTTATAATTGTTCACAAATTATTGATAATCATCCTTACTTTAGGATTTTTATCAATTTTTTGTCGTATTTTTACTTTTCATAATTTATTAATAATCCTCCTTATAATAGGATTTCTATCAATTCGTTATTGTTTTCAACATTTTACAATTATCTGCACACGTACACGACATGACATCACATTTTTATAATATTTTTCATATTAAATTACATTTTTTAATATTTTCAACATTCTTTACATTTTTCATAATTACAAATCAATACCTGTATTTTGTATATTTTTACGGTCTGCAAATGCCAAGTTGGATCAATTATTTTTACACAATATAATAATTCAATGTTATGTCGCATTCGACAACGACCACACAATAATTTCTTGTCACATCCGACAATGACTACACAATGATGTCTTGTCACATCCGACAATGACTACATATAATGTCTTGTCACATCTGACAATGACAGCTCAATGACACTATCCTTTAGACAATAATTTTATCCATTGGTCAAAAAGATGAAAATCCTTTGGTCAATACCCTAAGGACCAAAGGATGTGCTATTATATAAAGAAGGGACATCTCTTTATCCATTGGACAATAAGAGGTGCCCAATTTCATTATAAATAGGAGTGATGGGAAGACATTTCCACACAGACATTTTTATTCTTCCTTTCTCTAAAAAAATCCACACATATTTTTCACCTCTTTCTCCTCTCCCTCAAACACAAAATTTTTTCATCTTTTTCTTTTTCTCAAAAACACATACATATACTCAAAATAAATACTTCGGCCGATGAAATTATCTTTCCGTCAGATATTTGAGGACATCCCGTGACAAAAGACGGATTTATTTTGTCAAATTCATTATTTTATATCTAAAGCCAACACATGGCCGATGAAAATATCTTTCCGTCAGATTTTTGAGGCCGCCCCATTACAAAAGACGGACTTTATTTTCTCAAATTAATCTATTTTATGTCAAAATAAATATTCTTGGCCAATGAAAAGATTACTGTCGATTTTTGAGGCCTCCACAAATAAAAGACGGATATTACGTATATAAATACGTAATAAAAAATTAAATATTTTGGGCAATGACAAAACTTTTATAACACCACGCCACCACAAAAGGTTTTATGATTCGTATCTTGGCAAGGCGATTTAGGACGGCCGATTAGTCAAGCAACCACTTCGTAGCCACGGCGAGTCTAAAACTTAATCCGAGCCCATTTTATAACAAGACACTATTTTTATATGTACATCTATATGTACATGTGTGTGCACATAATTTCACTTACTTTAATGATTATTTCTTCATTACTTTATCAAGCACTTATACATAATTCTCGAGCTTTATGTTTGTAGTTTATTTCTCGTTTGTATAATTGTACATAAAGATAAGATAGTGGAAACTTTATTTTTGAGTGCTGGGCGGGGATATTCTTTATTTACATAATTTCATCACTTTTAAGCAAAACTTAGGCCTTTAATATTTAGATAAAAGAATTAAGTTAATCAAATAATTCACATATTATGTAGTCTTTTCTTCTCAAATAAATCTTTACTTTTCTCCACAACTTTAATCAAATAAAAATATTACTTGTAAATGTTTTTCCTTTTCACGGCACATCAAAATACATTTCTTTTCATGTCACAAAATACTTTCTTTTTCAAATGTAATTTATACATTTTTATACATATCTTTTACATACTTCTTTTCATACATCACAAAATACTTTCTTTTTCACATGTAATTTATACATTTTTATACATATCTTTTACATGTTTCTATAACAATAGATTTTATTTGTATATTTAATATACATATACTTTTACATAATTTTACATTTATATTTTTTCAAAAGAATTATTTTATACTTAATACGCATACACTTTTACATTATTTTAAATATTTATACCTCCTCCCTCATTGATAAGTTTAGTCTAGCCGGGTACCACATTTGTGGATCCTGAAGGGTGCCTAACCCCTTTTCTTCGGGATAATTTGAACCCTTACCTAGAGTCTCAATTGTTTTTTCGCAGACTAAAAACATCAATCATACGTGTTAATGAATAAACAGGTTTCCTTATTTTCCTTAAAAATTAGGTGGCGACTCTGTAAAAAATTTCAATTCTCTAGATTCTAATAAGTCATGTTTTGTTTAACCTTGGCGAAAACAGGGCATGACAGTACTCATAATGATTTTTTTTACATTTCATTTATTTGTTGAGTTATTTTTTTTCATGTAATTTTCGAAGGCTTCGATTTATTTTATTCTGTCTATGAATATAATTAATTCTAAGTTTTGAACATGTTAATTAAAATGGAGTACTGGATTCAAATATCACAATAAATGATACAGCTGCTTCAACAGATGACATATCTTATCAGACAGATTTAGATATATGTTGTAACATGAGATGCAACACGTAGGTCATCCGCTGGAAATTATATAACAGGTCTTCCTAATTTTTTGATTTTCTTCAACAAATTACCGATCAGTTGCAACAGATAAGTTATATGTTGTAACAGATCGTAAATCTGTTACGATAGACAGACGGGGAACATCTGCATAATGCGACAGATGACCAAACTATTCAAACAGATAATCAATTTGTCACAATAGGTACTATATTTGTTACGACAGATATAAAATCTGTTGCATTATAAAAATTCAACTTTGTCAGACATAAAAATTATTGTCCCTATATGTATAGTGAGTTGGCTTGAAATAAAAATTTGTTATCGTGTTCGTCTCTGTCTTTGTACATGTTTTTTTTTTATACACGGGCTCCAACCATTTAGTTAGTACCCCATATGCCCAAACCCATTGCATCTTTCCCACAACGGTGTCGCACACACCGATTATTTGTATGCCGGTCAACAAACACTCCATGTATGCAAGCGAGTATGGCCCGCACGCTGCACCGGTTGTATTTTTTGGGAGATGGATGTTCTTATTTCGACCTTCAAAAACCCATGATTTCTTCGCCAAGACTTCAGCCGGCAAATGATCCATCAGCTTACTCTGCGTCAACAACTTGGGCAACAACTTCAAGAGTGGCTGCATGTGGGTTAAAAACGTCTTCTCGCTTAACACAGGTAAGTTGCAGTCATAAACCTTAGTCTTTTCCTCGTATATTAGTATCTCAACAGTGAGAAAATGGGTGACATCCATGTTTATGACTGCAAGGATTTTATTTGCCTTGGTCCAGCTCTTGCCGTGTGGATATGGCCTCTTTCCTCTAACATATTTAATCACTTCTTCATTCCATTGGAATGTAGAAACTAAATGATCAAATCACAGGCCACCAGAATCAGCTAGATTACGAAGATCAGCGTACCTATCTTTGAAATTATTGTAGAAGTTGAGGTTCATTATCCGATCAGCAGCATCATAAGCATCTGGGTACGCTAATTGTCTGCCCCTCATGAGGCAGAGAATTTCATCAATATACTGTGGTATAAGAAGATAATTTTTAAATAGGTTAGTAATTGTAAAGAATAAAAACACAATGGAAAGAATCTGATGCAGAGGGTTCTCTGAATCAGTTCACAGATTACCCTGTCAACACAACTTATGCAATAGATGTGTGTTATGTTGCAATAGAATACCAAGCTGTTGCAATAGATTACACATCTGCTACGTAGATTCTTCTTCATGGAGTAGATTGGAAGGGTAGTTTAGCAAAAGTAAACTTACCTTGTCCTCGTACCACACGCACATATTTGTCATATTCGAGAAGTCTTTGGCGGCAAATGAATGCATAGTGTATTCTTATTGAACCTTCATCTTGATGAATTCTTCCAGTTCCTTCTTATTCTCCTTGCCAAGCGCCGCAAATATGTCCACCTTCTTCAGCAACCCCTGAACTTCAACAACTATTGGAGTGGGGGGAGTTGCATTTTTTACTGATTTTAGAATGGAGAGAATTTGTCTAATTTTTATTCTCTTTCTCTTAACCTCCACTATAGGAGTGCATGTCTCTCTCACCTCATTGGATGGTATGACACCTCTCTTGGATTTCAACTCCTTGGTAGCTTCAGCAATAGCCTCTATCTTGTCGAGGAGTTTATTCTCTCTGTTTTTGCACACTTTGCATTTGCAATGAGAACATGAGGATGAGGAAGGATGAGAGGGACCACTGTAAGGGTGGGAGGGACTGGTGTAGGGGTGAAGGGATGACCTATGCAAGGGGTGTTTTCAAATATATTTATTTTTTGCTAAGCACCAACATGCTCATAATCACGACTGGCAGCAGAAGCAGGATGGCTGCCACCATCACAAACAACTCCACCAGCAACACCCCCAGAAGAAGCACCCGGATCTATTGCAGTTTGAGTTAGGTCATGAAGAGCTTCAACATTAGACTGACCTTGCCTAACTACTCTTCTTATGGATGTTGCTCCATCCAATTCCTTCCTTATTAACTCCACAGTTGGGTCGTCTTTTGTATCAACAAGACCCAGAGTAAGAAAAAAAGCCATCCCAAGCTCATCAATGGTAGGCACGATCCAAGGATGCACAACCTATAAAAAACGACAGGAGGAATTTAAATCATATAATAATAATTTGCAGTCAGTTGGGTTACATGGGGCTCGGGTTATGTTAACATAGCCAACTTATACAACAAACGATCTAGCTACCGTAATAACTGATCTGTATGTTGAAATAGATTGATAATATATTACATCAGAATACCCATCTGTTGCATAATTTACAGTAAATGGGTAATCTGTTGAGTAGGGTTCAGAGAACAGAGCAACATATGGTCAACCTATTGTGAAATATGGATCGTCTGTTGCAACAGACTACCCATTGCATCAGTTGCAGTTGATGGGTAATCTCTTACAATAGATGGAACATTTTTTTTCAATATCTTTCTTCGATGCACATTATTTTAGTTGAAAGAAGATGTACTACATCATCTGAAGGGTTAAAGAGATCAGCCTCGTTAATATTTTTTTTCCTGCTCTCTACTGCAGCCAACCACCTACGGATCCTTGGATGAGAAACCTTATTCGGGTAATTCGTGAAATGCTTTCAGAGGGGAGGAATGGATTCACCTGCCCAAACCTAAAAATTGTAAACAGAAAGCAAGCAAAAAAAAACGTCACAAGTACATTCAATATAAATTAATAAATGAGTAAAAATAGTGATCAATTTTACCATGAAAGCCCAAGAAAAGCCGTATAATGTGGTCGTCTTTGGCTTTAGCTCTTTCAGTAAATATTTGACAGTCAAGTAGTAGTTGTTGTAGCCCCAGGGATAATTGTTGAATCTCCTAAAATCATCAGCAAACGCCAATAAATCACGTTATATGACTTTCTTGACGTCTTTTGCCAATAAAACGGAATGGACAAACCAAACTAAGCACAATTTCTCCCTGTAGTAATTTGGTATGTCTTTATTCTTGAGATCCTCTATCAAATCCTTCACTTTATAGCTTGGTCCAACAATGCCCAACAACCCATCTTTTTTAACCTTGCATTTGTTGGACCCTTTGTGGGGTGTTTTCTTGATGGCATGTTCTTCTGGACGATTGCATCTCAAGCTCATCACAATGGCAAACTCTTTCAATCCAAAACAAACGATATGCCACAATAGTTGATCCAGACTTCATTCATCTTATTTCTGCCCTCCTTCGAACCTTCATCATTCCCCGCATACATGATCCTACGCTTGAGAAGGCCATATACTATGATCATTGGGAAACGGAGAGGGCGAGGCCCAGACAGCTCAAGAAAGTGTGCAAAAAAGCTCTTCTTAAAAAGTCCATCTATGTTTTCCTTCTTCATAATACTCCTAAGTTCGTCAAAAGGTTTCCCTAATTGACATTAAAGTATAAAATCACCAAATACTGCATTAGGGTTATTCATCGTCATCGCAACTCAAAACTTGTCAATACTAATGGTTTTGACAAAATCATGCTGGAATTTCGCTACTATTTCACGCCCCATTGGTGAGGAGGAGTAATCACTTTCCTCATCTTCATTTTGCCCTGACTGAGATTGTTCTGCAAGTTTCTCTGAATCTATCTATACTCTAGACTTTTTTGTTTGGTGATCAGAAGTTGATCCACTTTCTCCACTTTCTGTTTCTTTTCTTTTGGGAGACATCTTTTAACTACAAACAAAAGAAAAACAAAAAAATACATTGCATTTGATGTCTGCATAATTTTTTTAAAAAAAGGTGAGACAAATTTCAATAAATTATTCTTACCACATAACAAAAAAAAATACTCCAACGAATAACCCACCAATTGGAACAGATGGGGAACCCGAATTTGTTTGAATACCTATTTAATATCTCCCCACAGATATTCCACCTATTGCAACAGGTGGAGAAATTTCAATAAATTATTCTCTGCCACATTACAAGAAAATACTCCAATGGATAACCAATCAGTTGGAACGGATGGAGAATCTGTTTGAAGACCTATTTAATATCTCCCAACAGATCTTCCACCCGTTGCAACAGATGGACCACCACCACCACAACCAATGCCATGACCAATGCCACCAATACCAACACCAAGACCACTGACACCACCGCCAAAAAACACAAATACCAACACCACCACCAACAGCCACCAACAATACCACAAACACCATCCAACAATACCACGACAGTCAACAAAATACTGAGAGAAAAATTAGGGTTTTCTCGGGTGCTTCTTACCTTTTTAGCATCAAAACTCAAAATTGTTAATCTATTCTCGAAGATAATACAACTAAAAGTCTTTTTTATCATTAACTAAAAAGCCCTATTTTTTAGAATAAAGAACAAATGTAGAACTCTTCTTAAACTCTGTTACATGCGAAGATAGAGAAAACAATGGATACAAGAGGGAATGAAGTCAAAAAAACAACTATATGTAGTCGTAAATGGGAAGAAAATCAACCTATTTTGAAGGGTTGAGCAATATGTTGAGTAGTTATTGTTTGTATTATTGAGAGGGAGAGGACACCCCGAGAGAGAGAGAGAGAAGAGCGAGAACTTAAGATTTGAAATGAAAAGTTTTTCGTGCAAATGGATGATTTGTATGGGTTGATTTGTAATTTTGGAAAAGAATAACAAGATTTGAAATTGTTAATTTAGTCCGAATTGATATTAATTAATTTTAAACATTTTAAAAGATATAGTTTTTAAAAAATTAAGTTGATGAGAACTCATTTCTACTCAGAGTGATCGTTGACGACTCAGGTCAGGATGAACGCAATACCAACTCCATGCAATTTCAAAGACTCGATTGGATTTGTAGTTGACCCTGCGAGCTCATTCATTCATCCCTAGTTCCACCTAAATCAACTTAGGTACTATCACTATCCTAATATTGAGTTGATGAGTACTCATTTCAACTCAGAGTGATTGATCGACAACTCGAGTCGGGATGAACGCAATACCAACGCCATGCAATTGCAAAGACTCGATTGGATTTGTAGTTGACCTTGCGAGCTCACTCATTCATCCCTAGTTACACCTAAATCAACTTAGGTACTATCACTATCCTAACATTAAGTTGCTGAGAACTCATTTCAACTTAGAGTGATCGATCGACAACTCAGGTCGGGATGAAGCAATACCAATGCTATGCAATTGCAAAGACTCGATTGGATTTGTAGTTAACCTTGCGAGCTCACTCATTTATCACTAGTTCCACCTAAATCAACTTAGGTACTATCACTATCCTAACATTGAGTTGATGAGAACTCATTTCAACTCAGAGTGATTGATCAACGACTCGAGTCGGGATGAATGCAATACCAACACCATGCAATTGCAAAAACTTGATTGGATTTATAGTTGACCTTGCGAGCTCACTCATTCATCCCTAGTTCCACCTGAATCAACTTAGGTACTATCACTATCCTTACATTGAGTTGATAAGAACTCATTTCAACTCAGAGTGATCCATCAACGACTCGGGTTGGGATGAACGAAATACCAATGCCATGCAATTGCAAAGACTCAATTGGATTTGTAGTTGACCATGCGAGCTCATTCATTCACCCCTAGTTCAACCTAAATCAACTTAGGTACTATCACTATCCTAACATTGAGTTGATGAGAACTTATTTCAACTCAGAGTGATCGATCGACAACTCGGGTCGGGATGAACGCAATACCAATGCCATGCAATTGCAAAGACTCGATTGGACTTGTAGTTGACCCTGCGAGCACACTCATTCATCTCTAGTTCCACCTAAATCAACTTAGGTACTATCACAATCCTAACATTGAGTTGATGAGAACTCATTTCAACTCAGAGTGATCGATCGATAACTCGGGTTGGGATAAACTCAATACCAATGTTATGCAATCACAAAGACTCGATTGAATTTGTAGTTGACCCTGCGAGCTCACTCATTCATCCCTAGTTCCACCTAAATCAACTTAGGTACTATCACTATCCTAACATTGAGTTGATGAGAACTTATTTCAACTCAGAGTGATCGATCAATGACTCAGGTCGGTATGAACGCAACCAACGCCATCCAATTACAAAGACTCGATTGGATTTGCAGTTGACCCTGTGAGTTTATTTATTTATCCCTAGTTCCACCTAAATCCATTGTTATGAAATCTGTTGCAACAAACGACTTAGCGATTGAAAATTTTCAAACAGGTTCATATATGTTGCAACAGATGACATATCTGATTTAATTATCAAATAGCTATTTGCATCTGTTGTGACAGATGACTGAGCTATTGGAAATTTTCAAAAAAATATTTATATGTGTTGTAACAGATGACATTTCTGCTTTTATTAATTATCAAATGAACATTTTCATCTGTTGTCACAGATGACTGAGCTTTTGGAAATTTTAAATAGATATTTATATCTGTTGTAACAGATGACTGAGCTGTTCAGATTTCTAAATAGATATTTATATATGTTGCAACAGATGACATATCTGTTTGAAAATCTTTTTATCTCTTTTAATTTTAAATCAAAAAGCTTCTGGTCCGAGTAGATAATATCAAGTAGTAGTACTTACTACTAAAGGCGGTAAAAAATGTTTTTTGGATATCTCAAAAGTGAGTTCATTGAGCAGTCTTGTCTTATTTTTTTCAATGTCAGTAGTCTTAGTCTTCCTCGTGCCCCTCAAATTATTAATGAAATTAATGAATATTGAAAACCACCACGTCTACTTACACAATACATCTATGGAAATTATCTCATCTCCTCCTTCAGCTGCAGTTTATTTTATTCAACTCTCATTTTTTACTCTCTCCTCTTTAGGGTCACAACCTTTTTTCTTGTTTTTCTCTTCTCCTCTCATAAAGATCTTTTCGGATCTAAACCCATCCATATCTTTTCTAGATTTAAATTTCTATTTTGATCCCCTTTTTGATATTAAGGTATGGTTCATTATTGCTCTTTCATTCTCGTCTTCTTCTTTGCATATTATTTACATCTGTTTTTTTATTTAATTACTATTTACCCATATCATATTTATTAACTTTTTTTAAGGAACTTGTAAGTGTTGAATAAAAAATCCAAGAATTTTTATTACAATATGAGAAAAAAGTCATCTGTTGGGAGAAGTTTAAAAGCCTTGTTGGCAGTATCATTTTTTTTGTATTTTGTTTGTTTCATTATTGTTGATGCAGTTATTGATGTTGGTGGTGGGATTGGCGTTGTTGGAACTTGTGTTGTTGTTGATGGTTCTGGCATAAAGGATGTTGCTTCTTTGTTGTTGATGATGTTATTGGAACAAATATTATTTTTTTTTGTTGATGTTTATGTTGTTGTTGATGTTGCAACAGATGGAGAAACTATTGGAAAAAATAAAACCACTAGAAAGGTTGGTTTGATGTATTCTATCAGACTCCACATTTGTTGCAACAGACTCCACATCTGATGCAACAGATGGACAATGTTCTTTTTGTGACATCAATTTTTTTCCTCTTCTTTGTAGATATAAGGAACTGACAGTTGATCAACTTTTGATGAACTATCTCAAGAGGCTGCAGTAAAGATGGGATCGGAGAAATAAGTTGCTTGTAGATGGAACTACTTCATATGTGGGAGTTATGTATTACTGATAGTGTTATCGTGGAAACACACATATAGTGCACTGATTTTGTGAATGATGTTTTTACTGATTAGTCATAGATCGTTCAAATAAGATGTCTATAATTTTACAATTAAGTTTGGTAGGTCCAAACTGATAAGGCTGAGGGACCATGAATATGGTTCTGATAGCCTGTTAAAATTTAATGTCGGTTGTTGCTCATGTTTATTTGTCAAGCATTGTGAAGGGATCTAATTTTTGTGTCATTGTAAAGAGATTCAATAGAGATTGGACTAATTTTTAGGGTGCATTGGACCCTTAGAGGGCCTTCGAAGCTTAGCACTGCATCTAATAAGACGGAAAACCAATATATTTAGTACCCTGGCCAAAATTTATATGGTTGGGTTGCTCGCTCGGGGTGATTATTTTATGCTAGAATGTGCAGCAGGAGAATGCTTTCAAAGGAAAATGGGTGGTTGATGGAAGACTATATCATCTGAGAGCTAATTGAAGAAGAGACATAGGGTAGAAAGTAACTTCTAACGCATCTGGCAGGTGGAATTATCTTAACAGATGCAAGATCTGAATCAAGTGTAAATATGAAAGTTTATCCGGTAATGTAACTTCATCTGTTGTGTCTCAGAAAGAAAAACAATGCAGATGGACACTTTGCTAGGGAGCTACGTGATCGGGATTATCACCTAGATAGAAAATAAGAGAAGACCAACAAAGAAGCCTCACGGGCATCGAGGGTAGAAATTATGCACAACAAGTCTAGAAAACTTATGCCAATAGCAACTGCAGTTAAAATAATAAATCTAAGCGAAGGGGGCAAATTTTATCCCATGCCTTCTTATTTGTGTTTTCGATCAGGTCCACTGTTGTTGACCTGATCGGAACCACAAACGAGATTGAAAGACAAATAGAGTATCATTGCTTCCTTAGCAATATGGTTATGATTGATTGTGTTTTCTTGCCTTGACATGCTTTCAACATTCCTTAAAGCAGATCAGATGTTTGCTGTAGTATGTGAATCCTGATAATTTTCAAGATTGCCTCCAGCTTGTTGATTCTGTATTCAAGTTGGTCGTCGCCCTCTTCGAAGTTGGTAAAGAGTTCCTTGTCTCTTGTGAGCTCGATCAGGAACACTACCTTCAAAGCTGTGGCATTCTAGAAGCCCTTCAGAACACTTTCTTCAGAAGCCTTAAAGGATACATGGAAGGTCTCTGTGTTTCTTTTAGGTCAAAATGTGTTGATGCACATTGAAGATGTGGTCCCAAAAGTTAAACAACACATTTTATCCAGCGTTGCTCTATGCATCTTGCTCAACCAATTTGATAAATTAGTAAGCAGAGAGTTACGTAGCGTGTGATCTAAACCGGCTCTACCAAGCCTATCAAATGTTACGTAACTCTAAGCTCATTACTCTATAAAAAAATATGACCGAGTTAGTGCACAAATCGAACGAGCTCAATCTCTCAGCCTTTCTGCTGATTGCTCTTCTCCAATATAGATGACAAGATATTTGCTATGCAAAAGTCTACGCCGTCGCTAAACATGTTCCCAGGTATTCATGTCTGGCGATGGTGTAGACTTTTGCATAGCAGATATCTTGTCATCTATATTGGTGAAGAGTGATTAGCAGAAAGGCTGACAGATAGGGCTTTTTTCTATGTGCACTAACTCTGACATATTATTTTGATAGGGTAATGGGCTTGGAGTTACGTAACATTTGACAGGCTTGGTAGAGCCGGTTTAAATCACATGCTACATAACTCCATGGTTACTAATTTATAAAATTGGTTGAGCAAGATGCATGAGCAACGCTCGATAAAAATATGTTGTTCAACTGTTGGGACCACATCTTGAACGTGCATCAACATATTTTGACCTAAAACAAACACAACAACCCTTCATGTATCCTTTAAACCTTCTGAAGAGAAAGTGTTCTGAAGGGCTTCTAGAATGCGACAACTTTGAAGGTAGTATTCCTAATCGAGCTCAGAAGAGACGAGGAACTCCTTACCAACTTTGAAAGATGGTAACGACCAGCTTGAATACAAAATCAACAAGCTAGAGACAAGCTTGAAAATTATCGGGATTCACATACTATAGCAAGCATCTGATCTTATCCAAGGAATATTGAAAGCATGCCAAGGTAAGAAAATACAATCAGTTATAACCATATTGCCAAGGAAGCAATGATACTCTATTTGCCTTTCAATATTGTTTGTGGTTCCGATTAGGTCAACGGTAGTGGACCCGATCGAAAACACAAATAAGAAGATGGGATGAAATTTAAAATTCAGAAATTGCCGCCTCACTTAGTTTTCTTATTTTTACTGCAGTTGTTGTTGGCGTAAGTTTTCTAGACTTGTTGAACATCATTTCTACCCTCGATACTCGTGAGGTTGCTTTGTTGGTCTTCTCCTATTTTCTACCTAGGTGATAATCCCGACCATGTAGCTCCCTAGAAAAGTATCCATCTGCATTGGCTTTCTTTCAAAGACACAACAGACGAAATTACATTACCGGATACACTTTCATATTTGCACTTGATTCAGATTTCGCATTTGTTAAGATAATTCCATCGGCTAGATTCGTTAGAAGTTACTTTCTACCTTGTGTCTCTTCTTCAATTAGCTCTCAGATGATATAGTCTTCCATCAATAACCCATTTTCCCTCGAAAGCATTCTCCTACCGCACCTTCTGGCATATAATCATCAACCCGAGCGAGCAACCCAACCATATAAATTTTGGCCAGGGCAAGAACTATATTGGTTTTCCATTCTTGTTTGATGCAGTGCGAGGCTTCGAGGGCCCTCTAAGGGTCCAATGCACACCTAAAGTTGAGTTCAATCGCTATTGGTTCTCTGCAGTGACGACAAATATTAATCCCTTCTCAAAACTTGACACGCATAAACACGAGCACCAACCGTCAGTAATTTGTAAAAGGGTATTTGCACCATCTTGATGAGGTCCTCAGCCTTATCAATTTCGAACCCATCAAACTTAACGGTACAATGCAGGATCTTGTTTGAGTGATCAATGCCTAATCGGTTAAAAACTGCATTCACAAAAATATTGTACTTTGTGTGTGTTATCTCGGTAACCTTATCAATAATACATACTTAACTCTGACACATATGATAGTGGATCCATCTGCATGCACCTTATTCTTTCTAGCCCATCTATAGCTAAAATTGAATAAACATATGACTAGTTTATTGCAACAGATGACACATTTGTTTGTATTGTCAATCAATTGGAAACATCTGTTACGACAGTGATCAACCTGTTGCAGAAATTAAACAAATATATACATCTGCTGCAAAAAGATTGCAAGTATGTTGTAAGTTATCTAACAGAAAGAATATTGTAACAGATTATCCATCTGTTAGATTTATTTTAAAGCAATTTTCTTTTCTTTCCGAGATACAATAATTTATAAATAGGTTCCTCCTTACAAATATGGATGATCCAGATTCGTACAAGAATATTCATATAGAGTCCTTGCGTGAACTTCAAAGGCAGTTTGATTGATGAACTCCAGAGAGATATTTGGCTGACTTCGGAGCAAGGCTGCCGGATGAATGAAAGATGTCTGATTGACAATAATAATAATAGTAGTAATAATAATTAGGTAATGTTTTTTATTTTAGTGATTATTTTCCTCCTTTTATATATCAAATCTACCCAGGGGATTCAAAAATCTATGAAAATTCATTTCATTTTGTTGTCGACTTTGAATTTTTAATTCTTATTTAGTATTTAATAATAATCATTCTGTTTATTCCTTGCTCTCAACATGTCGACGATTGGTGGTAGGGATTGAGCAGCAATTTGTGTCAACAGTTAGAGGTTAATCTGCTATGACAGATCGATCATATGTTGCACCTGGCGGTTATTTATAAAAAAGGGCTATTGTTGTTGAGAGGATAAAAAGCGAAAGACATGACTCGGAGTTCCGATTATTCAATATGAAAAATGTTTCGTAAATAAATAATAAACACAATTTATAACCACAATTTTAATAACTGATCGTGACTTTTCACCATTTTTATTTTTGAATTTGTTTTTAAAATTATTTATTATACAATAAAATGATTATTATTTTATTAAGGAATTTGAAAAGGTATTTTTTTTATTTATAAAATAAAAAAGTAAGCAAATTTGGATTAATGATATGATGATATAGTTATTTTTTTTAAAAAAAGTAGATTATATGTTGCATCAATTAAATTATCTGATGCAACAGGTTCACTATGGTTGCAACAGATGATTTATCTGATGCAACCTATATCGAGTCACAACTCAATAAAAACAGTTCTTGGAAAGAACTAATTAATAATAATAATCTAAAAAGTCATGACTTATCGCAATATTTCTTAATTTAATTAATTCATTACTTTTCACATTAATAAAAAATGTAATTAATAAATGGGGGTGAATAGTTAGATTATATGTTGCAACAGATATGTTATCTGATGCAACATATTTTATATTTGTTGCAACAAATAATATATCTGTTGTCATAGATGTGTTATCTGATACAACAGATATAGAATTTCTTGTCACAACTCAATAAAAACGGTTCTTTGAAAGACTAATTAATAATAATAATCTGAAAAGTCATGACTTATATCACAATATTTATTTTCTTAATTTAATCAAAAATTTAATTAATGTATGGAGGTGAATTGTCACGCCTTTTTGCCTCTCATTCAAATTCAATCCTCTATAAATAGGTCCGTCCTTACTCAATCGTTCATTCAAATACACACTCTATTTATTTATTGCATTTCGTCTTTCATATTACACTCTAGAAGATAAGATTATGGATGACCCAGTGTGGGACGTTGCTTTTCTGCAAGACGCCGTGAATGAACTTTGAAATTAACTTTGTGATCTGCAATGGGAATTGAGAGGAGTTAGATCAAGAATGGTCTGCAAGATATGCAGGCTGAGGAGGGTCTTGCTACTTCCGGTTAAAGATTGGTCGGCTGGCAATGATGATGCTGATAATAATAATAATAATTAGACTATTATTTTTATTTTAGTTTGATAAATTATGTTTATTTATGTTTTTATTGATGTTTTATTTATAATAATAATAATAATATTTTTATTTATGTTTAATAAATAAATTATGTTTGATCTTTGACGTTTTAATCCATATTTAATTTTTATTCTGTCTATTATCTTCTCAACAAATATTTCAACGATTCAACGTAAAAAGGAATAATTTAGAATCTAGTAGCAATAACAAGATTTATCTGTTGGGTTTGTGGCAGGGGTTGATTTGTGTTGTTTCAAACAAATTAATCATTCGTTGCAACAGATAATTAGTCTGGTGCAACAGATAAATATTCTGACGCAACAAATAATTAGTCTGGTGCAACAGATAAACATCCTGATGCAACAGATAATACGTCTGATGCAACAGATAATACGATGATGCAACAGATAAATAGTCTGATGCAACAGATTAATCATCTGATGCACCAAATGATTGATCTGTTTAAATTGTGGGCACTTGTGCTGGATTCATAATCGGGGTTCTATCCATTGTTGGAAAAACAGAAGTGTACCTAGATGACAAATACGAATAAAAATCATAATTTTACTTACCAAAGTAACCTATGAAGTAATACCAAAGTGGAAAGTGATGTAGTAAACAAAATTTGACCTAAGAAATTGGTCAAATCGCAGCAGTAGCGTTGTACCACCACCACCAACAACAACAACAAATGGTCGACAAGAAGAAGATAAAGCAGAAGATGATGAATAAAGCAGCAGAAACATAAACAATTAACAACAAAAATCGCTAAGAGAGAGAAAACAACGATGGATGAGAAGAGAGAGAAAGATGCCTTTTTTCCCCTCTGTTTCCCGTTATTTTAGTTATACATTGGGATCAAAGAGTAAATTTAAAAACTTGTGGGTTATTTTAAAACTTTCCCAACTTTCTTAATACATAATAAAGTAATTGTCATCTCCAACTAATAATTAAGACTTGTGTCACCTACACCTCATTTTAAAACTCTTTTGTCACTTGTGACCCAAACCCTCTATTTACTTGACACTCTTTTTATTTATTTTTTTGTTAAAGCTTATTTTATTAAATTAACCTTATTAATTATGTTCTAAAGATATAAATTTGATTATTATACATTATATATATATATATATATATATATATATATATTATAATAATAATTTAATGATAACGATTCTATTAAAATAATATGATAAACTTGTCTTGATTTCACACACTAAAAAACAATTAAATGTGAACAATTGCAATTCCAATGTCTAAGGATTGTTCTTATTAATATGTGTAAGGGGTAAAGTAGTAACATTCATCATTCAATTTATGATTTTTTAATCATCATATAAAATAAAATGTGCCCAACTAAAATGAGACAAAGAAAGTAGGATTTTATCAAAAAAAAAAAAAAAAGACACATATGAAGTAATAGGATGTTATTACAAAAAAAAAAAAAAAGAAGAAGAGACACATATGATTTGATAGGATTTTATTACCCAAAAGAAAAAAAGACACATATGAATTAATAGGATTTTATTACAAAAAAAATAAATTAAAAGACATATATGAATTAATAGTACGATTTTATTATATATGTATAAAAAAAGGCATGAATTTTAGGATACATAGAAATTGAACAAAATCGAATTTTCAGAAAAACATTGTCACGCATAAAAAATGAATGTCATGTTAATAAATGGCAATATGGATTAAGGGTTTTATTACCAAATAAACCATATATATTAATTAGGATTTCATCACCAAAAAGAATAAAGAGAGACACATATGATTTAAGATTTTACTACCAAAAAAAAAAAAGAATATATGAATTAAGGTTTTACTACCCAAAAAAAAATAGTCAAAAGAAACATAAATTAGTAGGATTTTGTTACAAAAAAGGACATTTGAATTAGGACACACAAAAATTCAACAAATTTGAATTAAGATTTTATTACCAAGAAAAAAAGAACAAACAAGACATGATTAAGATTTTATTACCAAAAAAAAAAAAGAGACAATATGGATTAAGATTTTATTATATAAAGATATATATTAATTTGAATTTTATCACCAAAAAGAATAAAGAGAAACACATATGATTTAAGATTATATATATCTATATCTATATCTATCTATCTATCTCTCTCTCTCTCTCTCTCTATATATATATATATATATATATATATGTATATGAATTAAGGTTTTATTACCAAAAAAAATATAGTCAAAAGAGATATAAATTAGTAGGATTTTGTTTACAAAAAAGGACATTTGAATTAGGACACACAATAATTCAAAAAATTCGAATTAAGATTTTATTACCAAGAAAAAAAGAACAAGAGAGACATATGAATTAAGATTTTATTACAAAAAAGGAAAAAAAAAAAGAGTCAATATGAATTATGATTTTATTACCAAAAAAAATAAACAAAAGAGACACATATGAATTAGCAAGATTTTATTATAAACAAAAGGTCATAGAAATTAGGACACATCAAATTCAACAAATTCAATTTGAGATTCTATTACCAAAAAAGAGACAAATGAATTAGAATTTTACTACCCCCAAAAAAGAGAATATATGAATTAACATTTAATACCAAAAGAAACAAACAAAAGAGAAACGTATGAATTAGTAGGATTTTACTACCAAAAAACAGCCATAAGAATCAGGATACACAAAAAATCAACAAATTCAAATTAAGATTTTACTGTCCCCCCCCCCCCCCCCCCCCCCCCCCCGCCCAAAACAAAAAAAAAAAGAGGCATATGAATTAAGATTTTATTACAAAAAAAAAAGGGATTTTTTTTTAAATACATATAAATTAGGACACTTCAACAAATTCAAATTAAGATTTTACTAACAAAAAGAAAAAGAGACAAATGAATTATGATTTCATTACCAATAAAAAAAAAAGAGACAATATGAATTAAGATTTTATTAACAAAAAAAAAGACAATATAAATTAAGATTTATCACCAAAAGAAACAAACAAAAGAAACACATGAATTAGTAGAATTTTGTTACCAAAAAAATACATATGAATTAGGACATTCAACAAATTCAATTAAGATTTTACTACCAAAAAAGACATGAATAATTATTTCATTACCAAAAAAAAAGAAGACAATATGAATTAAGATTTTATTACCAAAAAAAAAAAAGACATGTGAATTATGACACACAAGATTTAATAAATTTGAATTAAGAATTATTACAAAAGAAAAGAGACATATGAATTAGGATTTTATTTCAAAAAAAAAAAAAGAGACAATATGAACTGAGATTTTATTACATAAAAAAAAAAAGAAAAAGATATACTCTCCCATTCAATAATACTTGTCCACTATTGATTTGAGGTAATTTTACTAAATCACTATTTAATATAATTAATTCAATCTTTAAAAATGTATTGGGTAATTACTATAATTAATAACTAAGAGTTAAATTGGTAAAAATGAGTAAATCATTTATTAATTTTTCAAATTGAAGTATGGTTGAATATTTACTTTTATCAACATAGAAAAATATTATTGGATGGAGGGAGTATGATTTAGTAAGATTTTATTTTATTTTTCAAATTTTAAAAAGAAATGACATATTAATTAGGACAAAAAAAATTGGACAAATAAAGAAAAAATTATGGTGTTATTATAATACCACATCTATCACTAAGTGATTATATGAAGTATATAATATTGAAATTTATGTTTTTCAAAATATAATTAATTAGACGAATTTATAAAACAAGCTTTTAACAAAAAAAAATCTTAAAGAAAGCCTCAAGATAATAAGGACCGAGTAAAACGGAATGAAGAGAGTATGAATTTGGACAGAAAATTGAACAAAATTGAATTTTGAAAAAATATTGACGCGTAATATTAGGAAGAGCACGCACAAAATCCGCATGATCTCGGCGCGTGAACTCCATGCACTTCATAGCAAAATACTCCACTATAAATACCTGAGCGGGAACAATACCCTTCTATAGGGTTTTTTCACTTCTTTCTCCGTCACTGTTCAACTTGCTTGAACTTTCTTTCAAAGCTTTCAAATTCTTCGGTGAAGATGTCATTGTCTCCGACTTTATCATCATCATCATCGTTGTAGGAGAATCGTCTTCGCCGTAGTCATCGTTCACTGTTTTACCAGTAGCAGCATTAAAGGGTAAAATAGTTGAGAAGATTCAGAAAAATTGAGTTACATTTATTGTTTCTCAAAAGTGTCTGTGGTACTTGTCTTTTGTTTAATCTCATTATCGTTATTCTCTTAATTATAGTCATGAATTTAGTTACGGTGTACAAAACTAGCCCGGACACCACATCATGATTATCAATTAAAAAAAATAACTATAATGAGATTGAGAAAAAGTGAAGTACCGCAACCAATTTCACCGACGAGAAGCGTAACTCTGTTCTCCTGAATCTTCTCCAAAATTTTGCTCTTCAATGCTGCTACAGGTAAAACACCGAACCCCGATATCTTCGATGATGATAGCTCCGACAATGATGATGATGATGAAGTCAGAGAAGATGATGTCATTATCGCCGGAGAATTCGAAAGCCCTAAAAAAGAAGAAAGTTCAGACGAATTGAACGATGATAGAGAAAAAGGTGAAAAAAGGCAAAAATGAAGTGCATAAAATTCATGCGCTGATATTATAAGGATTTTGTGCGTGCTCTCTCTCTATTAGTACATGTCAATGTTCTTTCAAAATTTAAATTTGTTCAATATTTATGTGTCCTAAATCATACTCCCCCATTCTCGTTTCATTTGATCCTTATTTACTTGAGAAAATTGAAGGAAAGATGTCTTTTAAGTCTTGAATGAAGGATTGGTGATATTGACCAACAGATAGGGTCAAACATCATTAGGAAACTTAATTAAGTTAATTGTGGACTTGATTAATATTTTTAAAACTTTTTAATCTTTTCAAAAATACAAATCAACCCAACCCACACCCCTCTTCAATCCTAATCAACCACTCTATCTCTCCAGCTTCTCCCAACCAACAGTTCTGCAAAATTTCTCCCTTCAACCTCCGGCGACAAATAGTCGGGCGATTTCCTTTTCGACTTTCAACCGTCAATCGACGTGAATACTTCTCCGATGACAACAACTTCGAGTTCTTCGTCCTCCCATTTCTTTTTTCACAGATAAAAAATTATGAAGAAGCAGAGGAACTTGAGCCAACTACTCTTCTTGTATTGAAATGTGGACTGAATAAAATCCTAATTTCTGGTATTTCTGCATTTTTCTTCTCGTTGTCGTACTGTTGATTCGAATTTGTTGGTAATTTTTTATCACAGTTAATGTTCTTAGTGTGTATGTGTGTGTGTGATATGTTGGTGTTGCTGGGTTGATTTGTTATTTTTCTTAGTAGAAATGATATTGCACCACCACCACCACCACCACCACCAACAACAACAACAACAAATGGTCGACAGAAGAAGATGAAGCAGAAGATGATGAATAAAGAAGCAAAAACATAAACAATTAACAACAAAAATCGCTAAGAGAGAGAAAACGACAATGGATGAGAAGAGGGAGAAAGACTCTTTTTTTTTTTCCTCTGTTTCCCGTTATTTTAGGTATACATTGGGATCAAAGTATAAATTTAAAAACTTGTGGGCTATTTTAAAACTTTTCCAACTTTCTTAATACATAAAATAATTGTCACCTCCAACTAATAATTAAGACTTGTGTCACCTACACCTCATTTTAAAACTCTTTTGTCACCTGTGACCCAAACCTCCTATTTACTTGACACTCTTTTTATTTATTTTTTTGTTAAAGCTTATTTTTTAAAATTAACCTTATTAATTATGTTCTAAAATATAAATTTGAATATTACACATTATATATAATAATAATAATAATAATAATAATTTAATGATAACGATTCTATTAAAACAATATGATAAACTTCTCTTGATTTCACACACTAAAAAACAATTAAATGTGAACATTTACAATTCCAATGTCTAAGGATTGTTATTATTAATATGTGTAAGGGGTAAAGTAGTAACATTCATCATTCAATTTAAGATTTTTTAATCATCATATAAAATAAAATGTGCCCAACTAAAATAAGGCAAAGGGAGTAGGATTTTATCGAAAAAAAAAAGACACATATGAATTAATAGGATTTTATTAAAAAAAAAAAAAAGAGACACAAATGATTAGATAGGATTTTATTACACAAAATAAAAAATAAAAAAAGACACATATGAATTAATAGGATTTTATTACAAAAAAAAATTAAAATACATATATGAATTAATAGTATGATTTTATTATATATGTATAAAAAAGGCATGAATTTTAGGATACATAAAAATTGAACAAAATCGAATTTTCAGAAAAACATTTTCACGCATAAAAAATGTATGTCATGTTAATAAATGGCAATATGGATTAAGGATTTTATCACTAAATAAACCATATATATTAATTAGGATTTCATCACCAAAAAGAATAAAGAGAGACACATATGATTTAAGATTTTACTACCCCAAAAAAAAAAAAGAATATATGAATTAAGGTTTTATTACCCAAAAAAAAAAATAGTCAAAAGAAACATAAATTATTAGGATTTTGTTACAAAAAGGGACATTGAATTAGGACACACAAAAATGCAACAAATTTGAATTAAGATTTTATTACCAAGAAAAAAAAAAAACAAGACATATGATTAAGATTTTATTACCAAAAAAAAAAAGAGACAATATGGATTAAGATTTTATTTTATAAAGATATATATTAATTAGAATTTCTTCACCAAAAAGAATAAAGAAAGACATATATGATTTAAGGTTTTATTACCAAAAAAAATATAGTCAAAAGAGACATAAATTAGTAGGATTTTGTTTTTTAAAAAAAGGACATTTGAATTAGGACACACAATAATTCAACAAATTCAAATTAAGATTTTATTAACAAGAAAAAAAGAACAAGAGATACATATAAATTAAGATTTTATTACAAAAAAAGAAAAAAAAAAGAGTCAATATGAATTAAGATTTTATTACCAAGAAAATAAACAAAAGAGACACATGAATTAGCAAGATTTTATTATAAACAAAAGGTCATGGAAATTAGGACACACCAAATTCAACAAATTCAATTTGAGATTCTATTACCAAAAAAAGGAAAAATGAATTAAGATTTAATACCAAAAAAAACAACCAAAAGAGAAACATATGAATTAGTAGGATTTTATTACCCCAAAACAAACATATGAATTAGGACACACAAAAATTCAATAAATTCAAATTAAGATTTTACTGCCCCCCCCCCCCCCCCCCCCCCCCAAAAAAAAAAAAAAAAAAAACAAAAAAAAAAGAGGCATATGAATTAAGATTTAATTACAAAAAAAAAAAAGAGACACATGTGATTAGTAGGATTTTTTTTTTAAATACATATAAATTAGGACACTTCAACAAATTCAAATTAAGAGACAATATGAATTAAGATTTTATTAACAAAAAAAAAAGACAATATAAATTAAGATTTATCACCAAAAGAAACAAACAAAAGAAACAAATGAATTAGTAGAATTTTGTTACCAAAAAAATACATATGAATTAGGACATTCAACAAATTCAATTAAGATTTTACTACCAAAAAAGACATGAATAATTATTTCATTACCTAAAAAAAAGAAGACAACATGAATTAAGATTTTATTACCAAAAAAAAAAGAGACACATATGAATTAATAGGATTTTATCACCAAAAAAAAGACATGTGAATTATGACACACAAGAATTTAATAAATTTGAATTTAGAATTATTACCAAAAGAAAAGAGACATATGAATTAGGATTTTATTTCAAAAAAAAGGAGAGACAATATGAACTGAGATTTTATTACATAAAAAAAAAAAAAAAAAAGACATACTCTCCCATTCAATAATACTTGTCCACTATTGATTTGAGGTAATTTTACTAAATCACTCTTTGAATATAATTAATTCAATCTTTAAAAATGTATTGGGTAATTACTATAATTAATAACTAAGAGTTAAATTGGTAAAAATGAGTAAATCATTCATTAATTTTTCAAATTGAAGTATGGTTGAATATTTACTTTTAGCAACATAGAAAAATATTATTGGATGGAGGGAGTATGATTTAGTAAGATTTTATTTTATTTTTCAAATTTTAAGAAGAAATGGCATATTAATTAGGACAAAAAAAATTGGACAAATAAAGAAAAAATTATGGTGTTATTATAATACCACATCTATCACTAAGTGATTATATTAAGTATATAATATTGAAATTTATGTTTTTCAAAATATAATTAATTAGACGAATTTATAAAACAAGCTTTTAACAAAAAAAAATCTTAAAGAAAGCCTCAAGATAATAAGGACCGAGTAAAACGGAATGAAGAGAGTATGAATTTGGACAGAAAATTGAACAAAATTGAATTTTGAAAAAATATTGACGCGTAATATTAGGAAGAGCACGCACAAAACCCGCATGATCTCGGCGCGTGAACTCCATGCACTTCATAGCAAAATACTCCACTATAAATACCTGAGCGGGAACAATACCCTTCTATAGGGTTTTTTCACTTCTTTCTCCGTCACTGTTCAACTTGCTTGAACTTCCTTTCAAAGCTTTCAAATTCTTCGGTGAAGATGTCATTGTCTCCGACTTTATCATCATCATCATCGTTGTAGGAGAATCGTCTTCGCTGTAGTCATCGTTCACTCTTTTACCAGTAGCAGCATTAAAGGGTAAAATAGTTGAGAAGATTCAGAAAAAATGAGTTACATTTATTGTTTCTCAAAAGTGTCTGTGGTACTTGTCTTTTGTTTAATCTCGTTATCGTTATTCTTTTAATTATAGTCATGAATTTAGTTACGGTGTACAAAACTAGCCCGGACACTACATCATGATTATCAATTAAAAAAATTACTATAATGAGATTGAGAAAAAGTGAAGTACCGCAACCAATTTCATCGACGAGAAGCGTAACTCTATTCTCCTGAATCTTCTCCACAATTTTGCTCTTCAATGCTGCTACAGGTAAAACACCAAACCCCGATATCTCCGATGATGATAGCTCCGACAATGATGATGATGATGAAGTCAGAGAAGATGATGTCATTATCGCCGGAGAATTCGAAAGCCCTAAAAAGGAAGAAAGTTCAGACGAATTGAACGATGATAGAGAAAAAGGTGAAAAAGGCAAAAATGAAGTGCATGAAATTCATGCGCTGATATTATAAGGATTTTGTGCGTGCTCTCTCTCTCTATTAGTGCATGTCAATGTTCTTTCAAAATTCAAATTTGTTCAATATTTATGTGTCCTAAATCATACTCCCTCATTCTCGTTTCATTTGATCCTTATTTACTTGAGATAATTGAAGGAAAAATGTCTTTTAAGTTTTGAATGAAGGATTGGTGATACTGACCAACAGATAGGGTCAAACATCATTAGGAAACTTGATTAAGTTAATTGTGGACTTGATTAATATTTTCAAAACTTTTTAATCTTTTCAAAAATACAAATCAACCCAACCCACACCCCTCTTCAATCCTAATCAACCACTCTATCTCTCCAGCTTCTCCTAACCAACAATTCTGCAAAATTTCTCCCTTCAACCTCTGACGACAAATAGTCGGGCGATTTCCTTTTCTACTTTCAACCTTCATTCGACGTGAATACTTCTTCGATGACAACAACTTCGAGTTCTTCGTCCTCCCATTTATTTTTTCACAGGTAAAAAATTATGAAGAAGCAAAGGAATTTGAGCCAACTACTCTTATGGTATTGAAATGTGGACTGAATAAAATCCTAATTTCTAGTATTTCTGCATTTTTCTTCTCGTTGTCGTACTGTTGATTCAAATTTGTTGGTAATTTTTGTCACAGTTAATGTTCTTAGTGTGTATGTGTGTGTGTGTGATATGTTGGTGTTGCTGGGTTGATTTGTTATTTTTCTTGGTAGAAATGTTATTGCAACAGTTGAAACATCTGATGTAATAGATGAAACATATAATGCAACAGATTAAAAATCTGATGCAACAGGTGAACAACCTAACAGATCATTCATCTGTTGCGACAGACGACTCTTCTGTTTGGAAGAAATCTAAACAATATTGATCTAACAGATTATTGATCTGTTTTTATTCTTTCCAACGATTTACTCTTCATTTTAAAATCTGATGCAACATATTAAAAATCTGATGCAACTATGAAAATCTGATGCAACAGGTGAACGATCTCACAGATCATTCATCTGTTGCGATAGATGACTCTTCTGTTTGGAAAAAATTTAAACAATATTAATCCAATAGATAACTGATTAGTGATCTGTTTTTATTCTTTCCAACAATTTACTCTTCATTTTACAATAGATTAGGACTGTTTTTATTCCTTCAACGATTTACTCATACGGGTCGGTTATCTATTACAACAGATAACATACCTGGTGCAACAGATAAGTGATCCGTTTTTATTATTTTCAACGGTTTCCTTATCCGTTGCAATAGGTCGGTTATATATTGCAACAAATAAAATACCTGGTGCAACTGATTAGTGATCTATTTTTATTATTTTCAGTGGATTACTCATCCGTTGCAACGGGTCAGTTATGTATTGCATCAGATAAAATACCAGATGCAACAGATAGTGTTGTTTTTATGGTTCCCATGTATTGCAACAGGTCGGTTATATGTTACAACAGATAACATATCTGGTGCAACAGATTAGTTGTCTGTTGGAACTATTATATTACTGTTATGCATTAATCAATTATAATCTATGTTATGTTCATGTTAATTTAAGATAACATGGCTCCCAAAATAAAAGAAATCAAATCAAGTTCAAGTAAAGGAACAAGTGCAGCAGCTCAGCTACATCCATCACTCTATGAGCTTGCTTTACAAGCGTTATCTCAATCAAGAGCAGAAGGTAATGAACACGGGGAAGAGGAATCTTTCAAAAGAGATGATCCAAATGCTAATAGCCCTTCCGTCGAAGAGTTGGTCAAAACCTTCAACATTGATTGTTACCCTATGAGAATGCAGTGCGATGGTGCCACAGATTTAACGGGTGATCTCGTGGTTACGTCAGTCATGGGAAAATCTTTTGACGCCTTCGGAAAAATACTTCGAGAACAAAAATTGGATTCTTATTTTAGGGAAAATTGCTTTGGGAAATATCTTGATTTGTCGAAGGACAATAATGCTTGTTTTCAGATAAAAATGGTATATGATCTTCTCAAGCGCAGATTTATGTATGGAAACAAAGATAAGATGGATGAGGTGTGGATAAATTACTACGGCATGCCTGTTTGTTTTGGTTGGGAGAAGTTTTCCATAGTTATCGAACTAAAATGTTATCCTCCTTCTCTTTCTCAAGTTATACCTACTCTTACCCCAAAAAAGCACCCCGCACACCCAAAAAAGGAAAAGACAAGTCGAGTGATTGTGATGACCTGGTGTCTATTGTTGGTCCAAGCTTCAAAAATAAAAATATGATTGAAGCATTGAAAGGTAAAGGACTATCAAAGAAGCACAAGCAATCATTGTGATTGGTTTGGTTTGTACTTAATGTTCTTTAGGCGAGAGACGTTAACAGCAACATAAGCCTCGGTTTAATAAATCTCTCCGAGGATCTTGAGGCATTTAACAGCTATCCTTGGGGTTATGAAAGCTTCAAAATGACTGTCGAATATTTGTTGACTCCGTTAACGCCAAAAAAAGTCAACTTATATGGTTTTTCATGGGCCTTCATGGTAAATATTTCTTTTATCATGATATGATTCATCATTTTTTATTCAATAATGCTTTTGATTTATTGGCGTTATTTAATAGGCTTGGGCATTTGAAGCCATTCCTTATTTGAGACAACAAGTGAACTAATAGGAAGAAGTTTCCTGTCCAAGAATTTTGAGATGGTTGTTGGCCAAAATCGATAAAAATGCAAAATTTCTTGATCTTTTCAACCCCCCAAGGAAGCAGTAAGTCCAATTTTAATCAAGTTTTTGTTTTAATTAATGATTAAATGACTTCATCATCATTCTTAATATATGTACTGATTTATTTTAGATTGTCCATCTGTGGCTTGTTCCAACCAACCGAGAGTTGAAGATGCCATTTTTTCTTACTTTACAGTCTGTGCAAACTTTATCCGACCCTAAGGTCGTTGATGAAATAAAAATAGAATTGTTTGGAGCAACAACCATCACAAGAAAAATAATTTTAGAGGGTGGGACTAATGATGCTCCTCTTACAGTTTTTGAAACAACAAGCCATTATGATTATGATCATAATGGTTGTACATATTTTTCTCCAGATTTTGCCGCATCTAGCAATGTTCTTCATGCAAATGTCAATACTGCAAGGCGAAACACGATGGAGTGATTAATGCTATTAATGCACTAACTTCTTATGTGAAGGAAATGACATCTAAGAGGGGTGTCATTCTATCAAAGAGGATTTCATATCCAGACACTTCACTAGAGATCAAGGTGGCTAAGAGGAGAAGGAAAGACACTTTCAAGGCATTATCAATCATAAAAAAAGCAACATTACAATGCCTCTATCTTTGTCTTGCACCGATGTTCAGTGTGCAAGGGCTACAGAAGAGCAACATGAGCTGAAGAAGGTGAATGTACATCATCTGTTCCAAAAAATAAACAAGCACATATCTGTTTCAACAGATGATATATCTGTTGAAAATTATCAAACAGATGTATATATCTGTTGCAACTGTTGTCTAACTTGTTGCATCAGATTCGTCATCTGTTTCAACAGATAAGTCTTATGTTGTAATAGACGGGTCATCTGTTCAAAATTATTGTACTACTCTGATTTACCTGTTCGAATTTATCCCAATAAATAATCCATCTGATGCAACATAAGAATCATCTATTACAACGGATGGAAAATCTGTTGTATATCTCTACTTAGTATTGACAATCCTGGCTTTCCAGGTGGATGTCACAGCTACTGCCGGAGAGCATAATATGACAGTTGATAATCCATCAACTGCTTCCAAAGATGAAGAAAAAGTGGAACCTATCAGTTTGGGAGAATGGAAGAATTACCCGTTTGAAGGGTTCAACATCTCGGATGAGGCTTCAAAAAAACTAATACAGTTGATCAACGACTATTCAGAATGGATTGCCGATGGGCTGTTAAAGCATCTTACCGGCAGGTACATAAATCAATTTTATGGATATTGGTTTATACAATTCTTATTGTAAGAACCTGACATTAACTCATATAAATCATCATGTAGAAAACCAAATGACGAGCGCTACAAAGTAAATGAATCGAGTCTTAGTTTTGATATGTTCGACTTTGTTGTTGCACAACCTGGAATGAAGAATTGGTTCTTTTTGATGTCACAGCCCCAAACTTGCTAGAATGATGAGTTTTAAAGGCCATACATATTACTATTAATTAATACTTTATTTAATTGCATTTGCGTATTGATTTTTTCACCACGTAATCCAAAATGTTTGATAATATGTGCAGCACATCGATGTGATTTTTTACTACCTCCGAAAGAAGGCCAAGTTGCAATTACAAGAACAATACAGATACACAACAGACAATTGGTTGTACAAAGTTTACATCAATAATGCCTACGATAGGTATTGTTAACAGCAGCTGAAAGTTTCCCGAAATGAGGAATGCTTAATCAACATCATCAAAGGTTTTAGTATTCCGGATGGCTTACCTTGGCATTTGATCGATGAAGTGTACATTCCAATCAATTGTGGTGATGAATCCCATTGGGTGTTGGCTGTCGTCGTTCTAAAAGAGAGGCGCATCCGAGTTTATGACTCGATGTCATGAAGGAGACGTTTCGGGCCATCGTCTAAGATACAAAAACTGGCCAAAATATTGTCTACTTACCTTGATGTGAGTGTCTTTTTGGATCAAAAGATTCGTACTGATTGGTCGACTATTGAAGCATACCGAGATAAAATGGCTAATCCATTTGATGTACAATATGTTGACGGAATTGCTCAACAAACCATTGGTAGCTTGTAAGTTTAAGTGTCATGATTTAGTTTCATTTCACAAATTTCACAACGCTTGCATGAACTGCAAGATATGGATTATCTATTTTTTAATAACGCAGGGATTGCGGTCCTTTTGTTGCTGCCTATGCTGAGTATTTGAGCAATGGATTATAAGTACCAAATGATGGACTTGATGTCGGATTACTCCACAAAAGATATGCTGCTCTTTTATGGAAATATGGAGAAGCAAAAGCTTAGAAGTCGTACGCAACCGACATTAAAGATCCACGACGACCAAAGCCAAATTCCATAGCACTGGATGAAGAACAACTTGTCCATATTGATTAGATCTTTATAGCTCAAGTCCGTCAATGTAATAACCTATCCTCCTTGGTTTAACTTGTTGATTTATTTGTAGAGTAGATCGTTTGTACTCGTTGACACCCAATTTTTACTCTCCGTTCCTAAAATTAACGTCTTCAGACTTCTTGATCATTAAATGGTACAAAATATAATTTTTTCATCTTTTTTATAATTGTTGACAAATTATTGATAATCATCCTTACTTTAGGATTTTTATCAATTTGTTTTCGTATTTCTACTTTTCATAATTTATTAATAATCCTCCTTATAATAGGATTTCTATCAATTCATTATTGTTTTTAATATTTTACAATTATCTGCACACGTACACGACATGACATCACATTTTTATAATATTTTTCATATTAAATTACATTTTTAATATTTTCAACATTCTTTATATTTTTCATAATTACAAATCAATACCTGCATTTTGTATATTTTTACGGTCCGCAAATGCCAAGTTGGATCAATTATTTTTACATAGTATAATAATTCAATGTCATGTCGTATTCGACAATGACCACACAATAATATCTTGTCACATCCGACAATGACTACACATAATGTCTTGTCACATCTGACAATGACAACTCAATGACACTATCCTTTAGACAATAATTTTATCCATTGGTCAAAAAGATGAAAATCCTTTGGTCAATACCCTAAGGACCAAAGGATGTACTATTATATAAAGAAGGGACATCTCTTTATCCATTGGACAATAAGAGGTGCCCAATTTCATTATAAATAGGAGTGATGGGAAGACATTTCCACACACACATTTTTATTCTTCCTTTCTCTAAAAAAATCCACACTTATTTTTCACCTCTTTCTCCTCTCCCTCAAACACAAAATTTGTTCATCTTTTTCTTTTTCTCAAAAACACTTACATATACTCAAAATAAATACTTCGGCCGATGAAATTATCTTTCCGTCAGATATTTGAGGCCATCTCGTGACAAAAGACGGATTTATTTTGTCAAATTCATTATTTTATATCAAAAGCCAACACATGGCCGATGAAAATATCTTTCCGTCGGATTTTTGAGGCCGCCCCATTACAAAAGACGGACTTTATTTTCTCAAATTTATCAATTTTATGTCAAAATAAATATTCTTGGCTAATGAAAAGATTACCGTCGATTTTTGAGGCCTCCACAAATAAAAGACGGATATTACGTATATAAATACGTAATAAAAAAATTAAATATTTTGGGCAATGACGAAACTTTTATAACACCACGACACCACAAAAGGTTTTATGATTCGTATCTTGACAAGGCGATTTAGGACGGCTGATTAGTCAAGCAACCACTTCGTAGCCATGGCAAGTCTAAAACTTAATCTGAGCCCATTTTATAACAAGACACTATTTTTATATGTACATCTATATGTACATGTGTGTGCACATAATTTCACTTACTTTAATGATTATTTCTTCATTACTTTATCAAGCACTTATACATAATTCTCGAGCTTTATGTTTGTAGTTTATTTCTCGTTTGTATAATTGTACATAAAGATAAAAGATAGTGGAAACTTTATTTTTGAGTGCTGGGCGGGGATATTCTTTATTACATAATTTCATCGCTTTTAAGCAAAACTTAGGCCTTTAATATTTAGATAAAAGAATTAAGTTAATCAAATAATTCACATATTATGTAGTCTTTTCTTCTCAAATAAATCTTTACTTTTCTCCGTAACTTTAATCAAATAAAAATATTACTTGTAAATGTTTTTCCTTTTCATGGCACATCAAAATACATTTCTTTTCATGTCACAAAATACTTTCTTTTTCACATGTAATTTATACATTTTTATACATATCTTTTACATATTTCTTTTCATACATCACAAAATACTTTCTTTTTCACATGTAATTTATACATTTTAATACATATCTTTTACATGTTTCTATAACAATAGATTTTATTTGTATATTTAATATACATATACTTTTACATAATTTTACATTTATATTTTTTCAAAAGAATTATTTAATACTTAATACACATACACATACACTTTTACATTATTTTAAATATTTATACCTCCTCCCTCATTGATAAGTTTAGTCTAGCCGGGTACCACGTTTGTGGATCCTGAAGGGTGCCTAACCCCTTTCCTTCGGGATAATTTGAACCCTTACCTAGAGTCTCAATTGGTTTTTCGTAGACTAAAAACATCAATCATACGTGTTAATGAATAAACAGGTTTCCTTATTTTCCTTAAAAATTAGGTGGCGACTCTGTAAAAAATTTCAATTCTTTAGAGTCTAATAAGTCAGGTTTTGTTTAACCTTGGCGAAAATAGGGAATGACAGTACTCATAATGATTTTTTTGTACATTTCATTTATTTGTTGAGTTATTTTATTTCATGTAATTTTCGAAGGCTTCAATTTATTTTATTCTGTCTATGAATATAATTAATTCTGAATTTTGAACATGTTAATTAAAATAGAGTACTAGATTCAAATATCACAACAGATAATACATCTGCTGCAACAAATGACATATCTTATCAGACAGATTTAGATATATGTTGCAATATGAGATGCAACACGTAGGTCATCTGCTGGAAATTATATAACAGGTCTTCCTACTTTTTTTATTTGCTCCAACAGATTACCGATCAGTTGCAACAGATAAGTTATATGTTGCAACAGATCGTAAATCTGTTCCAACAGACAGACGGGGAATATCTGCATAATGCAACAGATGACCAACCTATTCAAATAGATAATCAATCTGTCACAACAGGTACTATATCTGTTACGACAGATATAAAATCTGTTGCATTATAAAAATTCAACTTTGCAAGACATAAAAATTATTGCCCCTATATGTATAGTGAATTGGCTTGAAATGAAACTTTGTTATCGTGTTCATCTCTGTCTTTGTACATGTTTTTTTTTATACACGGGCTCCAACCATTTAGTTAGTACCCCATATTAGGCCTATGCATATTTTGGTACAAACCGTTAACCCAAACCGTTAATTTACTTATCGGGTTAACGGGTTGGTTATTTTGTATATCGGGTCGGTTATCGGGGTGAGAATTTCTGCTATTGGTTAATCGGTTCGGGCCACGGTTTATTTGATTTTTTTATCAGGTGGCCCGATAAGCACAGACATAGAGTGGGTTGCTACTGGCCCATACTCCACCCATACCCACTGGCCCAAGTCCATTTATTCACATTCCTGATTTCACAATTTAATTCACAATAGGGTTAGGGTATTATTATATTAGGCTAGATCCTCTACTCCTCTTTCACAATCACAAATTCACGCCTCTCACTCCTCAGTCTCTCACTCTCTCTCAGTCACTACTCGCTACTCACAATCTCACATCTCCGATCTCACTCTCTCTCAGTCTCTCAGTCACAGAAAATTGCTATTGCTGACAAGATCAAACTTGTGCCGAAGATCGAACTTCGAATTGAGCCAAAAATTTGACTTAGAGTCTATTCGCTACTCACATCTCCGATCTAAAATTGAAGGTCAAAAATATCAGGTAACCCTTTTTCTCCATCTCATTTGCATGTTCAATTTCTGTTGTTGTTGATAGTATTCTACTTCATCTTCATTTTATTGTATTAATGGCTTAGCAGTAGCCATTAATGGTGTTGAAATAGCTCAACAAAACCATATCCTGACACCCCCATTATTGTATTATTAGAAAGTTCAGTTCTTGTTTTGCTTAAAGATTTGAATCTTTTCTTGTTTTTGGGTATTGGGGTGTTGGAGATTCAACCCGACACCCGATGTTGATATTCTGTGATCGTGTGTTCTATCATGCTCTATGCACAACTGCACATTGTCAAGTTTTGGTGATTTGGTCATGCTATGTTTTAATTTTATTGTTGGCTTGTTGTTTGACTATTTTTATTTTAAAATTACAGTCACATTGATACAACATATCACAAGATACTAGAGTTGATAAAGTGATTGCTGAGAGTGTAGCTTCTGATTCGAATGTAGTGAATCAAAATTCAATAGTTGAGTCTAAAGCAAAGAAAGAAAGGAGAAAAAGATCTGTTGCATGGGATCATTTTACTAGTAAAGTTGATTCGGAAGGAATTAAAAAAGGTGTGTGTAATTATTGTAAGAAAGAGTATTTAGCTGATACAAAAGAACATGGTACGACGGCAATGCTTGGTCATATAGGAAAATGCAAAAAAATACCTTGTAATGTTGATACTAGGCAATCAAAGATAGCATTTCAACCGGTTACGGGGGGTAACAAGGGTGATGTATCAATTGTTTCATGGAAATTTGATCAATAAGAGTGTAGAAAAGCATTGTGTCGTATGATAATTCTTGATGAGCTTCCTTTTAGATTTGTTGAAAAAGTAGGCTTTAAATAATTTATGAAAGTGGTACAACCTTTGTTTCGAATTCCTTCTCGTACAACTGTTACTCGTGATTGTTTTGATCTCTTTGATGAAGAAAAAAATAAAATGAGGAGCATTTTTAAGGAAACTCAACAAAGAGTGTGTATAACGATTGATACTTGGACTTCTGTGCAAAGAATTAATTATATGTGTATCACTGCTCATTGGATTGATAAAAATTGGACTTTGCATAAAAGAGCTATCAATTTTTGTCCAATTTCTAGCCATAGAGGTGAAGATTTAGCAAAGGGCATTGTTAAGTGTTTGCATGAGTGGGGATTGCATCGGATTTTCACGGTAACTGTTGATAATGCTAGTTCAAATAGTGTGTGTGTGGCTGAGTTGTCTAAGCAATTGACTAAGTGGAGGACCAATCTTTTAGGTGGTAAGCATCTTCATGTTAGGTGTATGGCGCATATAATAAACCTTGTCGTTCAAGATGGCATAAAAGAAGCAAATATTTCAATTGAACGAATTAGGCAAGCAGTGAGATACATTAGGCAATCTCCTGCTAGATGGAAGAACTTTCAGGAATGTTGTGTCGATGAAAATCTTGCAAAAAAATCTTTATGCTTAGATGTTCCCACAAGGTGGAATTCCACCTACTTGATGTTGAATAGGGCTATTGAATATGAGGGTGCAATTTTGACTTATGTTGATCGTGATATTGGGTTGGCACATCATTTCGAGTTTGGCCATATCTGTGTGTGTGATGGTGATAGTGATATTATGGATGAAGAACAACCTGTAGGTTCACTTTTGTGTAGTGATTGGGATAGCGTTAAAAGGATTGCAAAATTTCTTGAATTATTTTTTAAGCTCACTTTGAAGGTTTCTGGATCATTATATATTACATCAAATATTCATTTTCTTGAAATTTGTCAAGTTGGTTTTTGTTTGTCAAAATTGATATCAAGTGATGATATTGTGTTGGCTCAAATGGCAACAAACATGAAGAAGAAATTTGAAAAATATTGGGGTGATCCAACAAAAATGAATAAGATGCTTTTTATACCTTGTGTTTTGGATCCTCGTCACAAGTTTACCACTCTTAGTTTTGCAGTTAAGAAGATGTTTGGGGATAATGGAGCAACTATAGAAAAAGATGTGCGAGAGTACATGAAATCATTGTTTAATGAGTATTCATCGTATGCTTCAAAAGACAAATGTGGTAAACTATCTTCAGAAGTGGAGGCTTCTAGTTCAAGTTCTATGGTTGATATTGGAGACTTTTATGAGGAGTTGAGTAGACACACATCTGGGAGTGGAGCTGGGAATTCTAAGTCGGAGTTGGATAAATATCTTGCAGAAGATACTGAAGTTGGAACGTCCAATTTTAATGTATTACTTTGGTGGAAGTATAACTCGGCTAGATTTCCCTTTCTTTCTGAGATGGCTCGAGATATTTTAGCTATTCCTATTTCTAGTGTAGCATCGGAATGTGCTTTCAGTACCGGGGGGCGTGTTCTTGATTCATTTAGGAGTTTATTAACTTCTAAATTGGTAGAAGCTCTAGTGTGTCTACAGGATTGGCTTCGAAGTGAATCACAACCTATAAGTATCGAGGAGGATTTAGATTCTCTTAAGCAACTTGAACAAGGTAAAAAAAAATCTTGTATTTGGTGAATTATTTATTTAATATTTTTTATGCTTGAGTCTTGACTTGTTCTTTTAATTTATTTAGATTTGGCTAAAGTTGGAAAAGAACCTAGCATTGATGACATATAGCAACTTGAACAAAGGTAAGAAAAGAATATTGTTCTTGATTTTGGAAGCCTTTCTCATGTCTCGTTTGATGCTCCTTTTTATTTCAAAATACAGGTATGAAGGGAATGAAGAGGGTCTATGGCTGCATTGTGTAAAATATTCAGGACCTGACTGGATATATGAATGCCCACATCCAGATTGGGCTTCTCTAAGTTGATACACACTTCCAACATTCATTATATGTCTGATTTAGGAACTCTATTACGCTCTTGGTGCTTGGTGTCTTGTGCTCTATTCATTGTTGTGCAGCTGTATGTATGTATGCGCTGTTTCCTGGTAATTTCGGGTATGCTGTTTCCTGGAGTTCTGGGAATCTGTTGTTGGGGAGGTACCCATATGGTGTTTTGGGCATCCTATGATGCAGGGTCTGCTTTGAATTTGTATTTGTGGGAGGGGTTTGCGTTAGATGCCTTTCGAGCTCAACTGGTTCATAAACAAGTGTTTGCAGCAATTTTCGAGCAATTAATGGACTTCGTCTTTGTTTGGCTGAGGTGATTTTGTTTCACCTTCTTAATTTATTGGAGTACAGAGAACCTACCCTTTTTATTTGTAAAACTGCAGCATGGAACATTCGGCAGTTGATCAATAACTAGTTTCCTGTTGCAAAATTTCAATATCTGGTAATAATCCTTGATTTTTTTTTATTTTTTTTATCTTATCCATCTATTGCTTCATTTGGTTGTGTTCTCTTTTTGAAGTTTCTTTTTGTTAGTTGATTAGATGTAAGAGACTAATTAATTCTATCGTGGTAATGTTTTTAATTACCATCCACGACATACTGGGACTATGTGCTTGAGGAATCATGTTGATCGTTGTTTGGAAAGGATGCAGTATCGTGCTCAGACTTGAGTAGTAATTAGTACTGTTACTATGTTTGGACTTTGGAATTTGAACTTAATTTTCAACTTCTGTGAGCATGTGACTTGTAACTTTGGATTTTTCTATTTTGTTTGTACTAGCAGTTTTAAATTAATTTGTGACTTAGAGTTTTAATGTTTAATGTTAATGGTTAACCCGATAACCGAACCGATAACAATGAAAAATCGATAAACCGATAACCGATTAACCAATATCTTAATGGTTCTTTAACGGTTTAGCATATATACAAACCGATAATGAATAAGTGAAACTGATAATTTTCAAAATCGAACCGAACCGACCGATATGCAGCCCTACCCCATATGCCCAGACCCATTGCATCTTTCCCACAACGGTGTCGCACACACCGATTATTTGTGTGGCGGTCAGCAAACACTCCATGTATGCAAGCGAGTATGGCCCGCACGCTGCACCAGTTGTATTTTTTGGGAGCTGGATGTTCTTATTTCGACCTTCAAAAACCCATGATTCCTTCGCCAAGACTTCAGCTAGCAAATGATCCATCAGCTTACTCTGCGTCAACAACTTGGGCAACAACTTCAAGAGTGGCTGCATGTGGGTTAAAAACGTCTTCTCGCTGAACACAGGTAAGTTGCAGTCATAAACCTTAATCTTTCCCTCGTATAGTATTATCTCAGTAGTGAGAAAATGGGTGACATCCATGTTCATGACTGCAAGTATTTTCTTTGCCTTGGTCCAGCTCTTGCCGTGTGGATATGACCTCTTTCCTCTAACATATTTAATCACTTCTTTATCCCATTGGAATGTAGAAACTAACTGATCAAATCACAGGCCACCAGAATCAGCTAGATTATGAAGATCAGCATACCTATCTTTGAAATTATTGTAAAAGTTGAGGTTCATTATCCTATCAGCAACATCATAAGCATCTGGGTACGCTAATTGTCTACCCTTCATGAGGAAGAGAATTTCATCAACATACTGTGGTATAAAAAGATAATTTTTAAATAGGTTAGTAATTGTAAAGAATAAAAACACAGTGGAAAGAATCCGATGCAAATGGTTTTCTGAATCAGTTCACAGATTACCCAGTCAACGCAACTTATGCAACAGATGTGTATTATGTTGCAACAGAATACCAAGATGTTGCAATAGATTACACATATGCTACGTAGATTCTTCTTCATGGAGTAGATTGGAAGGGTGGGTTAGCAAAAGTAAACTTACCTTGTCCTCGTACCACATGCATATATTTGTCATATTCGAGAAGTCTTTGGCAGCTAATGAATGCATGGTGTATTCTTTTTGAACCTTCATCTTGATGAATTCTTCCAGTTCCTTCTTCTTCTCCTTGCCAAGCGCCCGCAAATATGTCCACCTTCTTCGGCGGCCCCTGAACTTCAATAACTATTGGAGCGGGGGGAGTTGCATTTTTTGCTGATTTCAGAACGGAGAGAATTTGTCTAATTTTTATTCTCTTCCTCCTAACCTCTACTGTAGGAGTGCACGACTCCCTCACCTCGTTGGATAGTATGACACCCCTCCTGGATTTTAACTCCTCGGTAGCTTCAGCAATAGCCTCTAGCTTGTTGAGAAGTTTATCCTCTCTGTCCTTGCACACTTTGTATTTTCAATGAGAACATAAGGGTGAGAAAGGGTGAGAGGGACCCATGTAAGGGTGAGAGATACCACTGTACGGGTGAGCGGGATGACCTGTGCAAGGGGTGTTTTCAAACATATTTATTTTTTGCTGAGCACTAACATGCTCATAATCATGACTGGTAGCAAAAGCAGGATGGCTGCCACCATCACAAACAACTCCACCAGCAACACCCCCAGAAGAAGCACCCGATCTGTTGCAGTTTGAGTTAGGTCGTGAAGAGCTTCAACATTAGACTGACCTTGCCTAACTGCTCTTCTTATGGATGTTGCTCCATCCAATTCCTTCCTTATTAACTCCACATTTGGGTCTTCTTTTGTATCAACAAGACCCAGAGTAAGAAAAAAAGTCATCCCCAGCTCATCAATAGTAGGCACGATCCAAGGATGTACAACCTATAAAAAAAAATGACAGGAGGAATTTAAATCATATAATAATAATTTGCAGTCAGTTGGGTTACATAGGCCTCGAGTTATGTTAACATAGACAACTTATGCAAAAAATGATCTAGCTACCGCAATAACTGATCTGTATGTTGAAACATATTGGTAATATATTACATTAGAATACCCATCTATTGCATAATTTACAGTAGATGGGTAATCTGTTGAGTAGGGTCCAGAGAACAGAGCAACATATAGTTAATCTGTTGTGAAATATGGATCTTCTGTTACAACAAATTACCCATTGTACCAGTTGCAGTTGACGGGTAATCTCTTGCAACAGATGGAACATCAATTTCAATATCTTTCTTTAATGCAAATTATTTTAGTTGAAAGAAGACGTACTGCATCATCCGGAAGGTTAAAGAGATCAGCCTTGTTAATATTTTTTTTACTGCTCTCTACTACATCCAACCACCTAAGGATCCTTTGTCACGCCCCAAAATCCCATCGGGCCGGACTAGCACCCGAAGCTGAGAAGGCCCAGGAGAACCCGTTCAAATACCTGTACCTTCACTTACATTCACCAAAAATTTGGGCAACACTTCGTTACATATATAAGGGTCTAATTTCCTGTATCAGCACAACACGCACAAATATATATATATATATATATATATATATATATATAATACTTGGCCGTCGGGGCCACCACATATACAAATATAACATCACTATATAAACTCCCATGACTTGACCCTTCCTTATGTCTACAAAGCCTCTAGGACATATATACATGACATAACTAGGGTCGGGACAAACCCCCGCCCACACATGACTCCTGTACAATAACAAAACATAAGGAACCGACTCAGAAAGCTCCGAAGCAAACTGGATCTCACCAACAATAGTTGTACGACCCGACTCCTATCTATGTTGTGAATAAGCTGAAGTACCTGTGCCTGCAGCATGAAATGCAGGTCCCCCGTGAGGGACGTCAGTACGAAATATGTACTGAGTATGTAAAGCTGTAGATAATCATATGTGATATGGGGGATCAAGAAAATCATACACATGTGAATAAATCATAATAGAAGTGAACCACACTTCACAAACACTTTTAGGATCATGTACATTATCATTAATCTGAACTGGGTTCTTGGATTCAAACACATTTGTGGAAATATATTCGTTCATTTCATTCTTTACAATTATCATTCGCCATTACCTCCTCCTCCCGAACCTCCAACCACCTAAAAATAATCAATATTGTACCGTACTGAGACCATTTGGCTGCCTCCAGTACATATCAATTGGGATCGACCCATGCTAGGCTTATGCCCTTGGGATACCACCCATAAACACATAAATAGGGATCGACCCATGCTAGGCTTATGCCCCTGGGATACCACCCACACGTATATCAAGTAACACACATAAGAAATCTTTCCAATAACTTAGTTCAAAAGCTTTTGAGATTATTACATTAGTGTTCATGCCAATATAGTACCTTTGGAACAATGATACATCAATAGGAATCAAGTAATAGACCTTCTATACAATAACGATGTAATAAAGACTCATTAGTACATCAACAATGTGTTTCAGAATCATCAATATCACAACAATGAAATAGGAGCCTTTTGGTATATCAATGAAATATTTTGACACTTTATAGAATGGAAACAACTTCATTGGTAATGTAGAACAATACATGTGTTTGGACAACCTTGGAATCTTACTTGATGGAACATTGGTGTTTTCATGCCAAAGAACATCGTTAGAGTATGCTTTACATACCTCGTTGTAGATTCGGACACCAATTCGACACAACTTCCCGCCTTTACAAATCACTTATCTACAATGAAATATTTGGCATCTAGTATTAGCAACCCAACACCACAATTCTCTTCCATAATTCCATACAACCAATATTTGTAAAACATTCCAAAAACCAACTTGATCAATAGGTTTATGTGTGTATATATATATAATCATCATTTCAATACCACATCATCACACCAAATCCCTTCACAATTCAACATAATCCAACCATGCACAAGAATAATCCAACATCATTTCCAATCATCTTTCAACAACAATCAAATAACATACTTCTTATGCTCACATGCATATATATATATACATATCCATATAAATAACACCAACATAATTTACATCCTTACCATAAAATGACCCTTTTGATTTCGAAGTCCTGTTAGCACAAATAAGGGGTGCTTCTCGAAGCCCTCGAGACGGTGAACACAACTACGGAATCAATTTGGATTTTCTACGGTTGAATCACAAGATAATTGGTGTTGAATGGTGCGCTCTGCTTGTCCATCCGTCTGAGGGTGAAAAGCTGTACTCAGATTCACTTGTGTTCCCAAACTCCGTTGGAAAGACTTCAAAAAGTTTGCAGTAAATTGAGTTCCCCGATCCGATATAATAGAAGTTGGCACTCCATGCAATCGGACTATTTCTTTAACATCCAGCTTCGAATATTCTTCAACTGTGTAAGTGGTCTTAACGGGTAAGAAATGTGTGGATTTAGTAAGCCTATCCACAATCACCCATATAGAATCAAATTTCTGAGCTGTACGAGGCAAACCTGTAACAAAATCCATGTTGATCATGTCCCACTTCCAAATTGGAAGATCTATGCATTGCATATAGCCTCCGGGTTTTTGGTGCTCAACTTTAACTCTTTGACAATTTGGACATTCAGCTACAAATTCTGCAATGCTCTTCTTCATGTCCTTCCACCAATACATATCTTTCAAATCTTGATACATTTTGGTTGATCCTGTAAGAATGGAATACCTTGAAAAATATGCCTCTGTTATAATCTTCTTTCTTAGCCCGTCTACATCCGACACACACAATCGGTTTTGGCACTGAAGTACTCCTTCTCGCGTAAGCTCAAATGCCTTGGTCGCACCACTCTGAACGTTCTCCTTAAGCTGTAATAAAATAGGATCTGCATCTTGCTTCTCTTTCACCTCAGCTACTAATGAGGATTCCGCGGCATTATGCACAATAAGCTCCTCGTTCGGAGTTCCAAGAAGGCGAACTCCCAAACTAGCTAACTGGTAAAGATCTTTAATCATCCCTTGCCTTTCTATGGGCGCCAACATAGCCTTACGACTTAACGCATCAGCTACCACATTTGCTTTCCCTGGATGGTACAAGATATCAACATCGTAGTCCTTTAATAGTTTAAGCCATCTCCGCTGCCTTAAATTTAGATCCTTCTGATTAAATATATATTGCAAGCTCTTATGGTCAGTATATATATCAACATGAACCCCATATAAGTAGTGGCGCCATATCTTTAAAGCAAAAATAACTGCTGTCAGCTCAAGATCGTGTGTAGGATAATTTTTCTCATGTGGCCGCAATTGTCTAGAAGCATATGTTATTACCTTACCATGCTGCATCAATACACATCCTAAACCAATTTTGGAAGCATCACAATATACTGTATACCCTTCGGTGCCTTCTGGAAGTACCAACACGGGTGTAGAAATCAACTTGTTCTTCAATTCTTGGAAACTCTCCTCACACGCATCATTCCATTGAAACTTGGATGCTTTATGCGTTAGCTTGGTTAAGGGTGCTGAAATGGAAGAAAAATCTTTAACAAACCTTCTATAATAACCGGCCAACCCGAGAAAACTACGAATCTCCGTAGGCGTTGTGGGCTTTGGCCAGTTCTTCACAGCTTCTATCTTTTGAGCATCAACCTTTATCCCTTCACTAGATACAATATGATCCAAAAATGCCACCGACTTTAACCAAAACTCACATTTAGAGAACTTTGGCATAGTCCTCTTCTGATATAGAATAAACTAGAATATCATCTATAAAAACTATCACAAATACATCCAGGAATGGCTTAAACACCCTATTCATCAAATCCATAAAAGCTGCAGGTGCATTTGTTAGCCCAAATGACATAACTAGAAACTCATAATGACCATACCTTATTCGGAAAGCTGTTTTGGGTATATCTTTTTCTTTGACCCTCACTTGGTGGTAACCTGACCTCAAATCAATCTTAGAAAAGCACTTGGCGCCCTATAACTGATCAAATAAATCATCAATTCTTGGGAGTGGATATTTATTCTTAATAGTCAACTTATTCAATTGCCGATAATCAATACACATCCTCAGCGAGCCATCCTTTTTGCGCACGAATAACACTGGTGCTCCCCAGGGGGACATACTAGGCCTTATGAATCCCTTTTCTAGCAAATGTTTCAATTGCTCTTTCAATTCTCGCAATTTTGCTGGGGCCATTCTATGGAGGAATGGAGATTGGTTGGGTGCCTGGTATTACATCAATACCAAACTTTACTTCTCGTTCAGGAGGCAAACCTGGAAAATCTTCAGGGAATACATCAGGAAATTCATTTACCACTAGTACAATGTGAAGATCTGGTGATTCCGATTCCGTATTCTTTACTCTAACTAAATGACATATGTAGCCCTTGGAAATCATTTTTCTCGCTTTGAAATAAGAAATAAATCTACCTCTTGGTGCGCCAATCTTACCTTGCCATTCAATAACTGCTTCATCAGGAAAATGTAAATACATCTTTTTCGTACAACAGTCAATTTTGGCATAACAAGACGTCAACCAATCCATACCCATTATAACATCAAAATCTACTATTTCTAGTTCCACAAGATTGGCCATCGTGTCTCGACCACACACAGTTACTACACAATCTTTATAAACTCTTCTAGCAATAATAGATTCCCCAACCGGGGTAGACACTTCCAATGGTTTATCTAACAATTCGGGGGTCCTTTTGAACTTTCCAGCAACCAAAGGAGTAATATATGATAATGTAGAACCGGGATCAATTAGAGCATATACATCAAATGAAAATATGGACAACGTACCCGTAACCACATCTGGGGAAGCCTCTAGATTCTGTCGATCCGCTAAAGCATAAGTGCGATTCTGAGTCCCGCTGGAACTAGCGACTCTTTTTTCATTGCTAGCATGACCCGCAGGTAGTGCACCCCTACTAGAATAAGATACCGGTGACGATGATGCAACAGCTAATCCCAAAGGTCGTGATATGCCACCTGCGCCCCTTCGTGGGCATTCTCTCATCATATGCCCCGTCATACTGCACCAATAACAAACATTTGTTCCCATTCGACATACGCCCATATGATGCCTTCCACATTTATTGCATGGATCTCGAGGAGGTCTCGATTGGCTCATATTCCCTTGCCCATGGTAACCCACAGATCGCGAACTATGACCCTCATTTCTTTGCCCAAATTGACTGCCTCTGAACCCCTGATGCTGTGGTGGAGCACTAGATGCAGAATAAGAAAATAATGGCCTAGGTGGTCTAACAGAAAATTGAGGTCTAAAACCTCCCTGTGGCGCCATAAACTGCCCTGTAGATCTGGCCCTCTTAGAAAATCCGCTTTCAAATTCCTGTGTTCTTCTTCTTTGCCTCTGATCTTCCATTTTCTGTGCAAATGCTTGGATCCTAGCTATATCCATATCTTTATTCAGTGCAGCAATAGTATAATCCCTAACCAAATACGGATCCAATCCATTCACATACCGATGAACTCTGTCATCCATAGTAGCTATAACATTAGGAGCATATCTGAACAAGGAATTAAATCGAAGACTATACTCCCTCACACTTGTATTACCCTGCCGAAGATTTAAGAACTGATCCTCACGGGCCTGACGAGTCTCATATGGAAGATAATGATCAATAAATGCCTCCTTGAACTCTTTCCAAGTAGCTGGGGGTGCATCAATGCCCCTTGACCGTTTCCAGTCTTCATACCAATATATAGCCTCACCTTTGAATCTATACACGGCTAACTCCACTGTCTCTCTGCCTGATATATGAATCACCTCTAGGGCCCTTTGGATCTGATCAATAAAGTCCTACGGATCTTCATTAAGATCGGATCCGGTAAAAGTAGGCGGATCTATCTTAAGAAAATCTTGCGTCCGAAGACAAGCCGCCCTATCAGTACCGTTAGAACCCGCGTCAGGAATAGCTTGCCCTTGGACTTGCCCAGCAACTATACGAGTCAAAAGTTGCACTGCATTTCTAAGATCTTGATCAACAGCATTAATAGGTGGCTCCGGGGATATAGTTCTCCTCCCCCTTATTTCTTCCGGACTGGGGGAAGTTTCTGATGCATGCTCAGCTGGAGCCTCACTTTGATTAATTGGTATAGTGGGTGACTTACTAGTCCCCTCTCTGGCAGCCACATCTACTTGCTTACCGGTATTCTTGCTTCTGGTAACCGGCATCATTACTATAATAAGAGAAACAAACTGATTCAGTGGTCAACTATGACTTCATATACAATACAAGCTCTATCGCACAATCTAAGATATGAAGAAAAGAAACAATTCCTAAATCTCCATAGCCTCCTGTTTATAGATGTGGTGCACAACACACCGATAAACAAGACTCTACGTAGACACGCTTTGTAGACTCACTAGGATGAACCTCTCTGATACCACTTTTGTCATGCCCCAAAATCCCATCGGGCCGAACTGGCACCCGAAGCCGAGAAGGCCCGGGAGAACCCGTTCAAATACCTGTACCTTCACTTACATTCACCAAAAATTTGGGCAGCACTTCGTTACATATAGAAGGGTCTAATTTCCTGTATCAGCACAACACGCACAAATATATATATATATAATACTTGGCCGTCGGGGCCACCACATATACAAATATAACATCACTATATAAACTCCCATGACTTGACCCTTCCTTATGTCTACAAAGCCTCTAGGACATATATACATGACATAACTAGGGTCGGGACAAACCCCCGCCCACACATGACTCCTGTACAATAACAAAACATAAGGAACCGACTCGGAAAGCTCCGAAGCAAACTGGAGCTCACCAACAATAGCTGTACAACCCGGATCCTATCTATGCTGTGAATAAGCTAAAGTACCTGTGCCTGCAGCATGAAATACAGGTCCCCCGTGAGGGACGTCAGTACGAAATATGTACTGAGTATGTAAAGCTGTAGATAATCATATGTGATATGGGGGATCAATAAAATCATACACATGTGAATAAATCATAATAGAAGTGAACCACACTTCACAAACACTTTTAGGATCATGTACATTATCATTAATCTGAACTGGGTTCTTGGATTCAAACACATTTGTGGAAATATATTCGTTCATTTCATTCTTTACAATTATCATTCGCCATTACCTCCTCCTCCCGAACCTCCAACCACCTAAAAATAATCAATACTGTACCGTACTATGACCATTAGGCTGCCTCCAGTACATATCAATTGGGATCGACCCATGCTAGGCTTATGTCCCTGGGATACCACCCATAAACACATAAATAGGGATCGACCCATGCTAGGCTTATGCCCCTGGGATACCACCCACACGTATATCAAGTAACACACATAAGAAATCTTTCCAATAACTTAGTTCAAAAGCTTTTGAGATTATTACATTAGTGTTCATGCCAATATAGTACCTTTGGAACAATGATACATCAATAGGAATCAAGTAATAGACCTTCTATACAATAACGATGTAATAAAGACTCATTAGTACATCAACAATGTGTTTCAGAATCATCAATATCACAACAATGAAATAGGAGCCTTTTGGTATATCAATGAAATATTTTGACACTTTATAGAATGGAAACAACTTCGTTGGTAATGTAGAACAATACATGTGTTTGGACAACCTTGGAATCTTACTTGAGGAAACATTGGTGTTTTCATGCCAAAGAACATCGTTAGAGTATGCTTTACATACCTCGTTGTAGATTCGGACACCAATTCGACACAACTTCCCGCCTTTACAAATCACTTATCTACAATGAAATATTTGGCATCTAGTATTAGCAACCCAACACCACAATTCTCTTCCATAATTCCATACAACCAATATTTGTAAAACATTCCAAAAACCAACTTGATCAATAGGTTTATGTGTGTATATATATATAATCATCATTTCAATACCACATCATCACACCAAATCCCTTCACAATTCAACATAATCCAACCATGCACAAGAATAATCCAACATCATTTCCAATCATCTTTCAACAACAATCAAATAACATACTTCTTATGCTCACATGCATATATATATATATACATATCCATATAAATAACACCAACATAATTTACATCCTTATCATAAAATGGCCCTTTTGATTTTGAAGTCCTGTTGGCACAAATAAGGGGTGCTTCTCGAAGCCCTCGAGACGGTGAACACAACTACGGAATCAATTTGGATTTTCTACGGTTGAATCACAAGATAATTGGTGTTGAAATTAGGCTAGGGTTTCTTATTTCCAATAATATGATGATAATTTATGGATATAAGACCAATTATATCTATATAATGACCAATTTTCGTCCAAGAGGTGATGTAAAATGACCATATTGCCCTTACAAATTTAAGTAAATCCGAATCTGTCCATGGTGGACTGTTTTGATAGGCTAAAGTAAATCAGCCATAACTCTTTGCTCCGATATCGAATTTGGGTAAAATTGGTATCGTTGGATAAATAATTAAAAGGGATTTCATTTCATATAAAGTAGTACACCCAGTTCGTCCTGTACAAGGAGTTATGATCATTTGAAGTTGACCCTAAAAATCTGCTTTGAGAGGATGAAGTAAAACGAGTATAACTCCTTACTCAGATGTTGGATTTGGATGAAACCAATTGCATTGGAAATAAGACTCAAAGATATTTCTTTTGATAGGTGGTAGCTCTCCCAGTTCATTATATTGAGGGAGTTATGATCGTTCAAAGTCGACCCAAAAAACTGGCAGGCCTCAGTAGTTTGAATTTCCTGCACATTTACTGTTCACAATTATCCCGGCCGCCGTTTTATAGTTTCGAACGTGCTCGATTATATTCGAAACTTATCCGTTTTTGGAAATCTTTATATCGTTGGAAAGCTTATTCAATAAAATTCGTATGGAACCATCGACGGGCAAATTCCGGTATAAATAAAGTCGATTCCCATACACATATAATCAAACTATACACTTGAAACCATCTCAAAATAATCAATACTCATACTTAAACTCATATATACCTAACTTAGGATCAATACATATAATCCAACACATATAATCATGGATAATGCACATAATTAAGTATGGGGTGTTACATCCTTGGATGAGAAACCTTATCTGGGTAATCCGTGAAATGCTTTCGGAGGGGAGGAATGGCTTCACATGCCCAAGCCTAAAAATTGTAAACAGGAAGCAAGCAAAAAAAAACTTCACAAGTATATTCAATATAAATTAATGAATGAGTAAAAATAGTGATCAATTTTACCATAAAAACCCAAGGAAAGCCATATAATGTGGTCGTATTTGGCATTAGCTCTTTCGGTAAATATTTGACAGTCAAGTAGTAGCTGTCGTAGCCCCAGGGATAGTCGTTGAATCTCCCAAAATCATCAGCAAATGCCAACAAATCACGTTCTATGACTTTCTTGACGTCTCTTGCTAATAAAACGGAATAGACAAACCAAACTAAGCACAATTTCTCCCTGTAGTGCTTTGGTATGTCTTTATTCTTGAGATCCTCTATCAAATCCTTCACTTTGTAGCTAGGTCCAACAATGCCCAACAACCCATCTTTTTTTACCTTGCATTTGTTGGACCCTTTGCGGGGTGTTTTCTTGATGACAGGTTCTTCTGGATGATCGCATCTCAAGTCCGTCACAATGGCGAACTCTTTCAATCCAAAACAAACGGCATGCCACAATAGTTGATCCAGACTTCATCCATATTATTTTCGCCCTCCTTCGAACCTTCATTATCCCCCGCATACATCATCCTACGCTTGAGAAGGCCATATACCATGATCATTGGGAAACGGAGAGGGCGAGGCCCAGACAGCTCGAGAAAGTGTGCAAAGCAGCTCTTCTTAAAAAGTACATCTATGTTTTCCTTCTTTATTATACTCCTAAGTTCGTCAAAAGGTTTCCCCAACTGAAATTTAAGTACAAGATCACCAAATACTGCATTAGGGTTATTCATCGTCATCGCAACTCAAAACTTATCAATACTAATGGTTTTGACACAATCATGCAGGAAATTTTGATATTATTTCATGCCTCATTGGTGAGGAGGAGTTATCACTTTCCTCGGCTTCATTTTGCCCTGACTGGGATTGTTCTGGAAGTTCCTCTGAATCTATCTGTACTTTAGCCTTTTTTGTTTGGTGATCAGAAGTTGATCCACTTTCTCCACTTTCTGTTTCTTTTGTTTAAGGAGACATCTTTTAACTACAAATAAAAGAAAAACAAAAAATACATTGCATTTGATGTCTGCATAATTTTTTTTAAAAAGGTGAGACAAATTTCAATAAATTATTCTTACCACATAACCAAAAAAATACTCCAACGGACAACCCATCAATTGGAACAGATGAGGAACCCAAATCTATTTGAAGACCTATTTAATATCTCCCCACAGATATTCCAAATGACAGATTCAAGAATTATTTAATTTTTAGGGGCATTTTGGTCATTCCCCCTCACCCAAAATCCGTCCAAACCCTATATTAAAGCCTATTAGAAGCATTATATGTTATATTTCATCAAACTCCCTCAAAAAGAAAACCCTAAGCTCCTACATCCAACTTCAAGAACCTCCAAAGTTCACCATTAATTCTGCAAATTTATTCAAGATTCCAATTTCCTAGTTCAAGAACTCCAAGAACCATCATTCAAAGGCACGATTAACATCTCAAAAATGAGTATCGATCTAAATTTCATCATTCAAGGTATGTGGGGTTTTTCAACAAGAACTCTCTTTCGTTCTTGTGCCCAAAAGTAATTTTCTTTACAAAGGCATGATTTTTATTTGATTTTTATGAATTTGAAGCATGAACCCATATCTTATTATGATTATTATGAAATCTTGATGTTTATAATTTTGAAAGATGAATTTACATGTGTGGTGATATAAAGCATGAATCTTGAACGATATTTATCATGATTTTGATATTTGGGTCGTGAATCCCCATTGGAAATTGTGTTTTTTTAGAAAGTGTGTTATAAGCACGTTGATTTTGAATATTTGAGATATTTTGAATGATTTAACCTTTTGGTCTTAATGGAGTTGTTTTGAACTCAAGTGTGAAAGAAATCCACAACGTGGTTGATTTTGATAGATGGGAAGCATGATGGCTCCCGATGTATATTTATATATTACTAAAATTGTTTTGTTGTGGATTGTCTTTGAAATGATCTGATCTAAGTCCGGGAGAAATCTTTAGCACCGAGTGGGAGGTATAAAGCGACCTTACTTCCCTAGACTACGTGCCCCCGTAGGAGTAAGCCTGAGGCTGATTTATATAGTGATCACTAGTTTGTGTGGATTTGATATCGATGGTCCTACTCCGATGGCAAGTATAGGACGGCTCTCCCCAACTTGGGTTGTACGTTGGACTCCATGTAGACCACATGGTTTATGTTGGTTATAGTATCTCCAGTGTGTGCGTGTTTCCTTATGTCTATGGTGAACGGTGAAGTGATTTGAAAGTGGAATTGAAAAAGTTATTCTTTCGAAAGATTTAAATGATATTTACATTATAAGAATTGATATTCTTGATGAACTGAAAGTGATTGACAAATTATATGATGACTCACATGTGTTATTATACTTATTTTATCCTCTCATGATTATGATGATTTTCTTCGGGCTATGTGAGTCTTTCATACATCCTGCATATTTCTTATAAATATTTATGATGATGATGTTTATACAACTGTATACACCCCCATATACTCGGTTCTTTTCCATGGTACTGACCCACATCTTCGGATGTGGGCTGCATTTTCTCAGAATGTAGGTTCAAGTGCTCAGTTCTAGGTTCAACAGTGATTCTTCGGGCACGTTGTTCTATATCCTCTGTTGTGGTGAGTCCTCATGTTCCAAGGACGTGATGTCTGATGTTGGTTTCACGGAATTATTTACATTTGATACCTGAGTATGAGTCAGTTGGGGCATGTCTTAATGGCTCGCTGGTTTTATTGATTTTCTTAGAGGCTTGTCAGACTAGTATAGATGTTGGGAGTTGACTAATAAGTCATATTTTGTTATTTTTCTAAAATTCTTTTATTTTTGGATGATGATTACTCTGTTGACATTTGAGGGTTATTTATGGAAACTCCATTGATTTGTGTTGAACTGAATAAAAATGGCTCAAAGGGTTAGCTTGGGTCTACTCGTAGCCTCAAGCACCGTGTGACGCTCTGGGACCCATTTTCGGGGCATTACAAATTTGGTATCAGAGCCTAAGGTTTTAAGGTGTCCTAGAGAGTCTGCAAGCCGTGTTAAGTAGAGTCTTGATCATCGGTGTGTAGCGCTCCACATCTATGAGCAAGAGGCTACAAGACGTTTTAGGATAAAATGTGATTCTTTCTTTCAGAAGTCTATCGTGCTTAAAGTGTCTCTCTCTACTATTGATTCGTGCTCTCCTCTTTCAGAAATATGCCTCCACGTCGAGTGAAAACAAATAATAATGGTCATCAACCTTAACCCGCTGACCCATTGAATGAAAATGTGTCTCATGCTGAATTTCGGGCAGCCTTTCAGGCGCTGGCCCAAGCTATTACTACAAATGTTCAGGCCAACTCGGCCCCGGCTCCACAGCAGTAGGGAGGTGATTCAGCTGCTGCCAGAATCCGTGACTTCATGCGGATGAATTCACCAGAATTCTATGGGTCCAAGTATGATGAGGATCCGCGATTGTTTTTAGAGTAGGTGTGGAAGATTACTCAGGTGATAGCTTATGCTTCTAGACAGTTGAAACCCCATAGGAAAAATTACCCCGCCCATGACCTTGAGTTGGTTGCTGTTGTGTTTGCTTTGAAAATCTGGAGACACTATTTGTATGGTGTCCATGTTGATGTTTTCACTGATCATAAGAGTCTGCAGTATGTGTTTACCTAGAGAGAATCGAATCTTAGGCAGAGACGATGGTTAGAATTATTAAAAGACTATGATATGAGTGTGCTGTACCATCCGGGCAAGGCCAATGTTGTGGCGGATGCCCTAAGTAGAGTGTCCATGGGTAGTGTTTCGCATGTGGTAGAAGGTAAGAAAGAGTTGGCTCGTGATGTACATCGTTTGGCTAGATTGGGGGTTAGGTTGTTGGACTCTACCTTCTATTCATTCTGGTGCCACCAAGATGTACCGAGACTTGCAAAAAATCTATTGGTGGAGTGGCATGAAGAGAGATATAGCAGCGTTTGTAGCTAAGTGTGCAACATGCCAACAGGTTAAGGTTGAACACTAAAGACCTGGTGGTATGATGCAAGAGTTTAGTATTCCCACCTAGAAGTGGGAAGAGATAAATATGGACTTCGTGATTGGTTTACCTCCTTCCCGACGCCATCATGATTCCATTTGGGTTGTGGTTGATAGATTGACTAAGTCTGCTCATTTCTTGCCTGTTCATACTTCATATACTACTATTATGCTAGATTGTATATTCGAGAGCTAGTCAGACTGCATGGAGTTCCCTTGTCTATCATGTCGGATAGGGGTACTCAGTTTACTTCACAATTTTGGAAGCTTTTCAGAAGGGTCTTGGTACCCAAGTGCTTTTGATTTCTGCTTTTCATCCGCAGACCGATGGTCAGGCTGAGTGGACCATACAGACCTTAGAGGATATGTTGAGAGCTTGTGCACTTGACTTTAAGGGAAGTTGGGATGATCACTTACCGTTGATAAAGTTTGCTTACAATAATAGTTTCCACTCTAGTATTGGCATGGCTCCATTTGAAGCCTTATATGGGAGGAAGTGTAGATCACCCATAGGTTGGTTTGAGGTGGGTGAAGCGGCTGTGAGTGGTCCTGATTTGGGATTTGAGGCTATGGAAAAAGTTAAGTTGATTAGGGAAAGGTTGAAAACTCCACAGAGTCGTCAGAAGTCATATGCGGATGTTAGAAGGAGAGACCTTGAGTTTGAAGTTGGTGACCTAGTGTATCTGAAAATTTCACCCATGAGGGGGGTGAAGAGATTCGGAAAGAAGGGAAAGCTTAGTCCCCGTTATGTTGGTCCTTACAAAATTCTTAGCCGTGTTGGTAAGGTAGCTTATGAGGTCAAGTTGCCTTCCGAGTTGTCCTCTGTTCATCCAATTTTTCATGTCTCCATACTTAGAAAGCATATTAGCGATGCTGTGGTAGTGGATTCCTCTGTGAGTGCTGACATTCCAGAAAATCTTTCTTTTGATGAGATTCCTGTTGAGATTCTTGATTTCAGTGTTCGAAGACTAAGGAACAAAGAAGTTCCCTTGGTCAAGGTGTTATGGCAAAACCAATCTGTTGAGGGTGCAACTTGGGAAACTGAGGCGGATATGCGATCCAAGTACCCACACCTATTTTCCGCGAACTCCGATCAAGCCGAAGGTACCGTTCTTTCCTAAATCATGCACTTTTGATAAAAGTTGCAGCAGTTCAGCTGTCACTTATTATGTTTTCAACTGTAGTTTCTTGAATTTATGCATTCTAGGTTGCATTCGGAGTGAGAAACGATGTGGTGATGAGTCTAACGAATGGTTTCAGCTATATGCTCTATTCCCTATCTAATCTTGGCATGTCTAGAGTCATTCGAGGATGAATATTTCCAAGGGGGGGATGATGTAATACCCCGGGAAATTTTTCATTGAAATTTTGTGCGTAAACGTGTTGGGTTCTATCTTCTAGAATAAACTATAAATTTTTCATGTGGAATGTATTAGATTATGACCCAACATTGCATAGAGTATCGAATAAGATTTCCAATGATATGTGGATCATCCAAAACGGACACCCGAGCGACGAGTTATGAACATTCCGATCGAACCGTGAATAGTAGTGAACAGTAAGACGTGCAGGAAAAAGTACTGAGGTCTGACGTATTTTTGCTCCAACTTTAAATGATCATAAATACCTGTACATAATGATATGGGTGATCTACTATATATCAATGGAAACCTCTGCGAGTCCTCTTTTCGATGAAATTGGTTTCATCCAATTTGTCTATCGGAGCAAAAAGTTATGGTCGATCTACTTTAGCCTATCAAAAGTGAATTTTTGGGTCAATTTCAAACAATCATAACTTCTCGTACACAATGACCTGGGTGAGATACTATATATCAAAGGAAAGATATGAGAGTCCTCTTTCTAATAAAATTAGTTTCATCCAATTTGGATATCGGAGTAAAACGTTATGGTTGATCTACTTCAGACTATCAAAACAGTCCACCAAAGGACAGATTCGAGAATTATTTGATTTTTAGGGGCGTTTTGGTCATTCCCCCTTACCCAAAATCCGTTCAAACCCTATATCAAAGCCTATTAGAAGCATTATATGTTATATTTCATCAAATTCCCTCACAAAGAAAACCCTATGCTCCTACATCCAACTTCAAGAACCTCCAAAGCTCACCATTAATTCTGCAAATTTATTCAAGATTCCAAGTTCCTAGTTCAAGAACTCCAAGAACCATCATTCAAAGGCACGATTAACATCTCAAAAACGAGTATCAATCTAAAGTTCATCATTCAAGGTATGTGAGGTTTTTCAACAAGAACTCTCTTTCGTTCTTGTGCCCAAAAGTAATTTTCTTTATAAAGGCATGATTTTTATTTGATTTTTATGAATTTGAAGCATGAACCCATATCTTATGATGATTATTATGAAATCTTGATGTTTATGATTTTGAAATATGAATTTACATGTGTGGTGATATAAAGCATGAATCTTGAACGATATTTATCATGATTTTGATATTTGGGTCGTGAATCCCCATTGGAAATTGTGTTTTTTTAGAAAGTGTGTTATAAGCACGTTGATGTTGAATATTTGAGATATTTTGAATGATTTAACCTTTTGGTTTTAATGGAGTTGTTTTGAACTTGAGTGTGAAATAAATCCACAACGTGGTTGATTTTGATAGATGGGAAGCATGATGGCTCCCGATATATATTTATATATTACTGAAATTGTTTTGTTGTGGATTGTCTTTGAAATGATCTGATCTAAGTCCGGGAGAAATCTTTAGCACCGAGTGGGAGGTATAAAGCGACCTTACTTCCCTAGAACTACGTGCCCCCATAGGAGTGAGCCTGAGACTGATTTATATAGTGATCACTAGTTTGTGTGGATTTGATATCGATAGTCCTACTCCGATGGCAAGGATAGGACGGCTCTCCCCAACGTGGGTTGTACATTGGACTCCATGTAGCTCACATGGTTTATGTCGGTTATAGAATCTCCAGTGTGTGCGTGTTTCCTTGTGTCTATGGTGAACGGTGAAGTGATTTGAAAGTGGAATTGAAAAAGTTATTCTTTCGAAAGATTTAAATGATATTTACATTATGAGAATTGATATTCTTGATGAACTGAAAGTGATTGACAAATTATATGATGACTCACATGTGTTATTATACTTATTTCATCCTCTCATGATTATGATGATTTTCTTCGGGCTATGTGAGTCTTTCATATAACTAGGGTTTTCTCGGGTGCTTCTTACCTTTTTAGCATCAAAACTCAAAATTGTTAACCCATTCTCGAAGATAATACAACTAAAAGTCTTCTTTTTTATCATTCACTAAAAATCCCTATTTCTTAGAATAAAGGACAAATGTAGAACTCTTCTCGAACTCTGTTACATGCGAAGATAGAGAAAACAATGAATACAAGCGGGAATGAAGTCGAAAAAAATAACTATATGTAGTCATAAATGGGAAGAAAATCATCCTGTTTTGAATGGTTGAGCAATATGTTGAGTATTTGTTGTTTGTATTGTTGAGAGGGACAGGACATCCTGAGAGAGAGAGAGAGAGAAGTGCGAGAACTTAAGATTTGAAATGAAAAGTTTTTTGCGCAAATGGATGATTTGTATGGGTTGATTTGTAATTATGGAAAAGAATAACAAGTTTTAAAATTGCTAATTTAGTCTGAATTGATCTTAATTAATTCTAAAAATTTTAAAAGATATATTTTTTAAAACATTAAGTTGATGAGAACTCATTTCTACTCAGAGTGATCAATCGACGACTCAGGTCGGAATGAATGCTATACCAGCTCCATGCAATTGCAAAGACTTAATTGGATTTGTAGTTGACCCTGCAAGCTCATTCATTCATCCCTAGTTACACCTAAATCAACTTAGGTACTATCACTATCCTAACATTGAGTGGATGAGAACTCATTTCAACTCAGAGTGATCGATCGGCGACTCGGGTCGGGATGAACGTAATACCAACGCCATGCAATTGCAAAGACTCGATTGGATTTATAGTTGACCCTGCGATCTCACTTATTCATCCCTAGTTCCACCTAAATCAACTTAGGTACTATCACTATCCTAACATTGAGTTGATGAGAACTCATTTCAACTCAGAGTGATCGATCGACAACTCGGGTCGAGATGAGCGCAATACCAATGTCATGCAATTGCAAAGACTCGATTAGATTTGTAGTTGACCCTGCGAGCTCACTCATTCATCCCTAGTTCCACCTAAATCAACTTAGGTACTATCATTATCCTAACATTGAGTTGATGAGAACTCATTTCAACTCAGAGTGATCGATCGACAACTCAGGTCGGGATGAAGCAATACCAACGCCATGCAATTGCAAAAACTCAATTGGATTTATAGTTGACCCTGAGAGCTCACTCATTCATCCCTAGTTCCACCTAAATCAACTTAGGTACTATCACTATCCTTACATTGAGTTGATGAGAACTCATTTCAACTCAGAGTGATCCATCAACGACTCGGGTCGGGATGAACGCAATACTAATGCCATGCAATTGCAAAGACTCGGTTGGATTTGTAGTTGACCCTACGAACTCACTCATTCATCCCTAGTTCCACCTAAATCAACTTAGGTAATATCACTATCCTAACATTGAGTTGATGAGAACTCATTTTAATTCAGAGTGATCGATCGATGACTTGGGTCGGGATAAACGCAATACCAACGCCATGCAATTGCAAAGACTCGATTGGATTTATAGTTGACCCTGCGAGCTCACTCATTCATCTCTAGTTCCACCTAAATCAACTTAGGTACTATCACTATCCTAACATAGAGTTGATGAGAACTCATTTCAACTCAGTGTGATCGATCGATGACTCAGGTCGGGATGAACGCAATACCAATGTCATGCAATTGCAAAGACTCAATTGAATTTGTAGTTGACCCTGCGATCTCACTCATTCATACCTAGTTCCACCTAAATCAACTTAGGTACTATCACTATCCTAACATTGAGTTGATGAGAACTAATTTCAACTCAGAGTGATCGATCGATGACTCAGGTCGGTATGAACACAATACCAATGTCATGCAATTGCAAAGACTCGATTGGATTTGTAGTTGACCCTGCGAGCTCATTCATTCATCCCTAGTTCCACCTAAATCAATTGCTATGAAATCTGTTACAACAAATGACTAAGCTATTGAAAATTTTCAAACAGGTACATATATGTTGCAACAGACGATATATCTTATTTAATTATCAAATAGCTATTTGCATCTGTTGTGACAGATGACTGAGTTGTTGAAAATTTTCAAAAAAATATTTATATCTATTTTAACAGATGACATATCTAATTTTATTAATTATCAAATGTACATTTTCATCTGTTATCACAAATGACTCAGCTTTTGAAATTTTTAAACAGATATTTATATTTGTTGTAACAGATGACTGAGTTGTTCGAATTTCTAAATAGATATTTATATATATTTCAACAGATGACATATATGTTTGAAATTTTTTTTATCTCTTTTAATTTTAAAGCAAGAAGCTTCTGGTCCAAGTAGATAATATCAAGTAGTAGTACTTACTACTAAAGACGGTAAAAAATATTTCTTGAATTTCTCAAAAGTGAGTTCATTGAGCAGTTTTGTCTTGTCTTTTCAATGTCAATAGTCTTAGTCTTCCTCGTGCCCCTCAAATTATTAATGAAATTAATGAATATTGAAAACCACCACGTCTACGTATACAAGACATCTATAGGAATTATCTCATCTCTTCCTTCAGCTGCAGTTTATTTTATTCAACTCTCATTTTTTTCTCTCTCCTCTTTAGGGTCACAACCTTTTTTCTCGCTTTTCTCTTCTCATAAAGATCTTTTCGGATCTAAACCCATCCATATCTTTCCTTGACTTAACTTTCTATTTTGATCCCCTTTTTGATATTAAGGTATGGTTCATTATTGCTCTTTCATTCTCGTCTTCTTCTTTGCATGTTATTTACATCTATTTTTTTATTTAATTACTATTTACCCATATCATATTTATTAAATTTTTTTAAGGAACTTGTAAGTGTTGAATAAACAATCCAAGAATTTTAATTATAATATGAGAAAAAAGTCATCTGTTGGGAGAAGTTTAAAAGCCTTGTTGGCAGTATCATTTTTTTGTATGTATTTTGTTTGTTTCATTATTGTTGATGCAGTTATTGATGTTGTTAGTGGGATTGGCTTTGTTGGAACTTGTTTTGTTGTTGATGGTTCTGGCATAAAGGATGTTGCTTCTTTGTTGTTGATGATATTGTTGGAACAAATATTATTTCTTTTTTGTTGATGTTTATGTTGTTGTTGATTTTGCAACAGATGGGAGAAACTATTGGAACAAATAAAACCACTAGATAGGCTGGTTTGATGTATTCCATCAAACTCCACATCTATTGTAACAGACTCCACATCTGTTGCAACAGACTCCACATCTGATGCAACAGATGGACAATGCTTTTTTTGTGACATCAATTTTTTTCCTCTTCATTGTAGATATAAGGAACTGACAGTTGATCAACTTTTGACGGACTATCTCAAGAGGCTGCAGTAAAGATGGGATCGGAGAAATAAGCTGCTTGTAGATGGAATTACTTCATATGTGGGAGTTATGTATTACTGTCAGTGTTATCGTGAAAACACACATATAGTGCACTGATTTTATGAATGATGTTTTTACTGATTAGTCATAGATCATTCAAATAAGATGTCTGTAATTTTACAGTTAAGTTTGGTAGGTCCGAACTGATAAGGCTGAGAGACCATGAATATGGTTCTGATAGCCTGTTAAGATTTAATGTCAGTTGTTGCTCATGTTTATTTGTCAAGCATTGTGAAGGAATCTAATTTTTGTGTCATTGTAAAGAGATTCAATAGCGATTGGACTAACTTTTAGGGTGCATTGGACCCTTAGAGGGCCTTCGAAGCTTAGCACTGCATCTAATAAGAACGAAAAACCAATATATTTATTGCCCTGGCCATAATTTATATGGTTGGGTTGCTCGCTCGGGGTGATGATTTTATACCAGAATGTGCGGTAAAAGAGTGCTTTCAAAGAAAAATGGGTGGTTGATGGAAGACTATATCATCTGAGAGCTAATTGAAGAAGATACATAGGGCAGAAAGTAACTTCTAATGAATCTGGCCGATGGAATTATCTTAACAGATGCAAGATATGAATCAAGTGTAAATATAAAAGTGTATCCGATAATGTAACTTCATCTGTTGTGTCTCTGAAAGAAAAATAATGCAGAAAATTACTGTATGGCGATGGTGTAGACTTTTGCATAGAAAATATCTTGTCATCTATATTGGAGAAGAGCAATCAACAGAAAGGCTGAGAGATTGAGCTCGTTCGATTTGTGCACTAACTCGGTCATATTTTTTTATAGAGTAATGAGCTTAGCGTTACGTAACGTTTGATAGGCTTGGTAGAGCCGGTTTAGATCACACGCTACATAACTCCATGCTTACTAATTTATCAAATTGGTTGAGCAAGATGCATGGAGAAACGCTAGATAAAAGTATGTTGTTTAACTTTGGGGACCACATTTTCAACGTGCATCAACACATTTTGACCTAAAATAAACACAAAGACCCTCCATGTATCCTTTAAGTCTTCTGAAGAAAGTGTTCTGAAGGGCTTCTAGAATGCCACAACTTTGAAGGTAGTGTTCCTGATAGAGCTCACAAGAGACGAGGAAATCCTTACCAACTTCAAAGACGGTAACGACCAACTTGAATACAGAATCAACAAGCTGGAGACAAGCTTGAAAATTATCGGGATTCACATACTACAGCAAGCATCTGATCTTATCCAAGAAATGTTGAAAGCATGTCAAGGCAAGAAAACACAATCAATTATAACCATATTGCCAAGGAAGCAATGATACTCTATTTGTCTTTCAATCTCGTTTGTGGTTCCGATCAGGTCAACTGTAGTGGACCTGATCAGAAACACAAATAAGAAGATGGGATGAAATTTAAGATTCAAAAAATGTTGCCTCACTTAGTTTCCTTATTTTCACTGCAGTTGTCGTTGGCGTAAGTTTTCTAGACTTGCTGAACATCATTTCTACCCTCGATGCCCGTGCGGCTGCTTTGTTGGTCTTCTCCTATTTTCTACCTAGGTGATAATCTCGAACATGCAGCTCCCTAGTAAAGTATCCATCTGCATTGTCCTTCTTTCAGAGACACAACAGACAGAATTACATTACCGGATACACTTTCATATTTGCACTTGATTCAAATTTCACATCTGTTAAGATAATTCCATCGACCAGATTCGTTAGAAGTTACTTTCTACCCTGTGTCTCTTCTTCAATTAGCTCTCAGATGATATAGTCTTCCATCAATAACCCATTTTCCCTTGAAAGCATTCTCCTACCGCACCTTCTGGCATATAATCATCAACCCGAGCGAGCAACCCAACCACATAAATTTTAGCCAGGGCAATAACTATATTGGTTTTACATTCTTGTTTGATGCAGTGCGAGGCTTAGAAGGCTCTCTAAGGGTCCAATGCACACTTAAAGTTAAGTTCAATCGTTATTGGTTCTCTGCAGTGACGATAAATATTAATCCCTTCTCAAAATGTGACACGCATAAACACGAACACCAACCGTCAGTAATTTGTAAAAGGGTATCTGCACCATCTTCATGAGGTCCTCAGCCTTATCAATTTCGAACCCATCAAAATTAACGGTACAATGCAGGATCTTGTTTGAATGATCAATGCCTAATCGGTTAAAAACTGCATTCACAACAACATTGTACTTTGTGTGTGTTGTCCCGATAACCTTATCAGTAATACATACTTAACTCCGACACATATGATAGTGGATCCATCTGCACGCACCTTATTCTTTCTAGCCCATCTATAGCTTAAATTAAATAAACAGATAACTAGCTTGTTGCAACAGATGACACATCTGTTTATATTATCAATCAATTGGAGACATCTGTTACGACAGTGATCAACCTGTTGCAGAAATCAAACAGATATATACATCTATTGCAAAAAAGATTGCCATTATGTTGTAAGTTATCTAACAGAAAGAATATATTTTGTAACAGATTACCCATCTATTAGATTTATTTTAAAGTAATTTTCTTTTCTTTCCGAGATACAATAATTTATAAATAGGTTCCTCCTTACAAATATGGATGATCCAAATTCGTACAAGAATATTCATATCAAGTCCTTGCGTGAACTTCAAAGGCAGTTTGATTGATGAACTCCAGAGAGATATTTGGCTGACTTCAGAGCAAGGCTGCCGGATGAATGAAAGATGTCTGATTGACAATAATAATAATAGTAGTAAGAATAATTAGGTAATGTTTGTTATTTTAGTGATTATTTTTCTCCTTTTATATATCAAATCTACCCAGGGGATTCAAAAATCTATGAACATTCATTTCATTTTGTTGTCAACTTTGAATTTTTAATTCTTATTTAGTATTTAATAATAATCATTCTATTTATTCCTTGTTCTCAACATGTCGACGATTGGTGGTAGGGATTGAGCAGCAATTTGTGTCAACGGTTAGAGGTTAATCTGCTACGACAGATCGATCATATGTTGCACCTGGCGGTTATTTATAAAAAAGGGGCTATTGTTGTTATTGAGAGGATGAAAAGAGAAAGACATGACTCGGAGTTCCGATTATTCAATGTGAAAAATATTTCGTAAATAAATAATAAGGAAATAAATAATAAACACAATTTATAACCACAATTTTAATAAATGATCGTGACTTTTCACCATTTTTCTTTTTAATTTTTTTTTAAAATTATTTATTATATAATAAAATGGTTATTATTTTATTAAGGAATTTGAAAAGGTATTTTTTTTTTATAAAATAAAAAAGTAAGCAAATTTGAATTAATGATATAATGATATAGTTATTTTTTGAAAAAAAAGTAGATTATATGTTGCATCAATTAAATTATCTGATGCAACAGGTTCACTATGGTTGCAATAGATGATATATCTGTTGTCACAGATGATTTATATGATGCAACCTATATCGAGTCACAACTCAATAAAATCAGTTCTTGGAAAGAACTAATTAATAATAATAATCTGAAAAGTCATGACTTATCACAATATTTCTTAATTTAATTAATTCATTACTTTTCACATTAATAAAAAATATAATTAATAAATGGGGGTGAACAGTTAGATTATATGTTGCAACAGATATGTTATCTGATGCAACATATTTTATATTTGTTGCAACAGATAATATATTTGTTGTCATAGATGTGTTATCTGATGCAACAGATATAAAATCTGTTGCCACAACTCAATAAAAACGGTTCTTCGAAAGACTAATTAATAATAATAATCTGAAAAGTCATGACTTATATCACAATATTTATTTTCCTAATTTAATCAAAAATTTAATTAATGTATGGAGGTGAATAGTCGCGCCTTTTTGCCTCTCATTCAAATTCAATCCTCTATAAATAGGTCCGTCCTTATTCAATCGTTCATTCAAATACACACTCTATTTATTTATTGCATCTCATCTTTCATATTACACTCTAGAAGATAAGATTATGGATGACCCAGTGTGGGACGTTGCTTTTCTGCAAGACGTCGTGAATGAACTTCGAAATCAACTTCGTGATCTGCAATGGGAATTGGGAGGAGTTAGATCAAGAATGCTCCGCGAGATATGCAGGCTGAGGAGGGCCTTGCTACTTCCAGTTGAAGATTGGTCGGCTGGCAATGATGATGCTGATAATAATAATAATTAGACTATTATTTTTATTTTAGTTTATTATACGTATTTTTATTTGTTTAATAAATAAATTATGTTTGATTTTTGGCGTTTTAATCCATATTTAATTTTTATTCTGTCTATTATCTTCTCAACAAATATTTTGATGATTCGACGTAAAAAGAAATAATTTAGAATCCAGTAGCAATAGCAAGATTTATCTGTTGGGTTTGTGGCATGGGTTGATTTGTGTTGTTTCAAACAGATTAATCATTCGTTGCAACAGATAATTAGTCTGGTGCAACAGATAAATGTTCTGATGCAACAAATAATTAGTCTGGTGCAACAGATAAACATCCTGATACAACAGATAATACGTCTGGTGCAACAGATAATACGATGATGCAACAGATAAATAGTCTGATGCAACAAATTACTCATCTGATGCACCAGATGATTGATCTGTTTAAATTATGGGCACTTGTGCTGCATTCATAATCGGGGTTCTATCCATTGTTGGAAAAACAGAAGTGTACCCAGATGACAAATACGAATAAAAATCATAATTTTACTTACCAAAGTAACCTATGAAGTAATGCCAAAGTAAAAAGTGATGTAGTAAACAAAATTTGACCTAAGAAATTGGTCAGATCGCAGCAGTAGCGTTGTACCACCACCACCAACAACAACAACAAATGGCCGACAAGAAGAAGATAAAGCAGAAGATGATGAATAAAGCAGCAGAAACATAAACAATTAACAACAAAAAACGCTAAAAAAGAGAAAAAACAACAATGGATGAGAAGAGAGAGAAAGACGCCTTTTTTTCCCCTCTGTTTCCCGTTATTTTAGTTATACATTAGGATCAAAGTGTAAATTTAAAAACTTGTGGATTATTTTAAAACTTCCCCAACTTTCTTAATACATAATAAAGTAATTGTCATCTCCAACTAATAATTAAGACTTGTGTCACCTACACCTCATTTTAAAACTCTTTTGTCACCTGTGACCCAAACCCTCTATTTACTTGACACTCTTTTTATTTATTTTTTTGTTAAAGCTTATTTTATTAAATTAACCTTATTAATTATATTCTAAAGATATAAATTTGATTATTATACATTATATATATATATATATATTATAATAATAATAATAATTTAATGATAACGATTCTATTAAAACAATATGATAAACTTGTCTTGATTTCACACACTAAAAAATAATTAAATGTGAACAATTGCAATTCCAATGTCTAAGGATTGTTATTATTAATATATGTAAGGGGTAAAGTAGTAACATTAATCATTCAATTTATGATTTTTTAATCATCATATAAAATAAAATGTGCCCAACTAAAATGAGACAAAGGGAGTAGGATTTTATAAAAAAAAAAAAAAAAAAAAGACACATGTGAATTAATAGGATGTTATTACAAAAAAAAAAAAAAAAAGACACACATATGATTTGATAGGATTTTATTACCCAAAAGAAAAAAGAAAAAAAGACACATATGAATTAATAGGATTTTATTACAAAAAAAATAAATTAAAAGACATATGAATTAATAGTACGATTTTATTATATATGTATAAAAAAAAGCATGAATTTTAGGATACATAAAAATTGAACAAAATTGAATTTTCATAAAAACATTGTCACGCATAAAAAATGAATGTCATGTTAATAAATGACAATATGGATTAAGGATTTTATCACCAAATAAACCATATATATTAATTAGAATTTCATCACCAAAAAGAATAAAGAGAGACACATATGATTTAAGATTTTACTACCAACAAAAAAAAAAGAATATATGAATTAAGGTTTTACTACCCAAAAAAAAATAGTCAAAAGAAACATAAATTAGTAGGATTTTGTTATAAAAAAAAGACATTTGAATTAGGACACACAAAAATTCAACAAATTTGAATTAAGATTTTATTACCAAGAAAGAAAGAACAAACAAGACATATGATTAAGATTTTATTACCAAAAAAAAAAAAGAGACAATATGGATTAAGATTTTATTATATAAAGATATATATTAATTAGAATTTCATCACCAAAAAGAATAAAGAGAGACACATATGATTTAAGATTATACATACATATATATATGTGTGTGTGTGTGTGAATTAAGATTTTATTACCAAAAAAAATATAGTCAAAAGAGACATAAATTAGTAGGATTTTGTTTTAAAAAAGGGACATTTGAATTAGGACACACAATAATTCAACAAATTCGAATTAAGATTTTATTACCAAGAAAAATAGAACAAGAGAGACATATGAATTAAGATTTTATTACAAAAAAAGAAAAAAAAAAAGGAGTCAATACGAATTAAAATTTTATTACCAAAAAAATAAACAAAAGAGACACATATGAATTAGCAAGATTTTATTATAAAGAAAAGGTCATAGAAATTAGGACACATCAAATTCAACAAATTCAATTTGAGATTCTATTACCAAAAAAAGGAAAAATGAATTAGAATTTTACTACCCCAAAAAAAGAGACAATATGAATTAAGATTTAATACAAAAAAAAACAAACAAAAGAGAAACATATGAATTAGTAGGATTTTATTACCCAAAAACAAACATATGAATTAGGACACACAAAAATTCGACAAATTCAAATTAAGATTTTACTGTCCCCACCCATACACACATAAAAAAAAAAAAAAAGAGGCATATGAATTATGATTTCATTACCAACAATAATTCTAAAAAAAAAAAAAAGAATATAGTATGAATTAAGATTTTATTACCAAAAAAATAAATAAAAGAGACATATGTGAATTAGTAGGATTTTTTTTCTTTTTAAATACATATAAATTAGGACACTTCAACAAATTCAAATTAAGATTTTACTATCAAAAAGAAAAAGAGACAGATGAATTATGAGTTCATTACCAATAAAAAAGAAGAGACACTATGAATTAAGTAATAAATTAAGATTTATTACTAAAAGAAACACCTGAATTAGTAGAATTTTGTTACCAAAAAATACATATGAATTAGGACATTCAATTAAGATTTTACTATCCCAAAAAAGAAATGAATAATGATTTCACTACCAATAAAAAAAGAAGACAATATGAATTCAGATTTTATTACCAAAAAAAAAGAGACACATATGAATTAATAGGATTTTATCACCAAAAAAAAGACATGTGAATTATGACACACAAGAATTTAATAAATTTGAATTAAGAATTATTACCAAAAGAAAAGAGACATATGAATTAGGATTTTCTTACAAAAAAAAAAAAAAAGAGAGAGACAATATGAACTAAGATTTTATTACAAAAAAAAAAAAAAAGACATACTCTCCCGTTCAACAATACTTGTCCACTATTGATTGAGGTAATTTTACTAAATCACCCTTTGAATATAATTAATTCAATCTTTAAAAATGTACTGGGTAATTACTATAATTAATAACTAAGAGTAAAATTGATAAAAATGAGTAAATCATTCATTAATTTTTCAAATTGAAGTATTGTTGAATATTTACTTTTAGCAACATAGAAAATTATTATTGGATGGAGGGAGTATGATTTATTAGGATTTTATTTTTAATTTTTTAAAAAGAAATGACATATTAATTAGGACAAAAAAAATTGGACAAATAAAGAAAAAGTTATGATGTTATTCTAATACCATCTCTATCGCTAAATGATTATATGAAGTATATAATATTGAAATTTATATTTCTAAAAATATAATTAATAAGATTAATTTAGTAAAACAAGCTTTTAATAAAAAAAATTCTTAAAGAAAACGTCAAGTCAACAAGAACCGAGTAAAACGAAATGGAGGGAGTATGAATTTGGACAAAAAATTGAACAAAATTGAATTTTGAAAAAATATTGACGCGTAATATCAGGAAGAGCACGCAGAAAACCCGCATGATCTTAGCGTGTGAACTCCATGCACTTCACAGCAAAATACTCTACTATAAATACCCGGACGGGAACAATACCCTTCTATAAGTTTTTTTCACTTCTTTCACAGCAAACTTGCTTGAAGTTTCTTTCAAAGCTTTCGAATTTTTCGGTGAAGATGTCATTGTCTCCGACTTCATCATCATCATCGTTGTCGGAAAATTGTCTTCGCCGTAGTCGTCGTTCACTGTTATTCCAGTAGCAGCATTAAAGGGTAAAATAGTTGAGAAGTTTCAGAAAAATTGAGTTACATTTATTGTTTCTCAAAAGTGGTTGTGGTACTTGTTGTTTGTTTAATCTTGTTATCATTATTCTTTTAATTATAATCGTTAATTTAGTTACGGTGCACAAAACTAATCCGGACACCACATCATGATTATCAATTAAAAAAAAATAACTATAATGAGATTGAGCAAAAGTGAAGTACCACAACCAATTTCGCCGACGAGAAGCGTAACTCTGTTCTCCTGAATCTTCTCCACAATTTTGCTCTTCAATGCTGCTACAAGTAAAATACCGAACCTCGATATCTCCGATGATCATAGCTCCGACAATGATGATGATGATGAAGTCAGAGAAGATGATGTCATTATCGCCGGAGAATTCGAAAGCCCTAAAAAGGAAGAAAGTTCAGACGAATTGAACGATGATAGAGAAAAAGGTAAAAAAGGCGAAAATGAAGTGTGTGGAGTTCACACATTGATATTATGAGGATTTTGTGCGTGTTCTCTCTCTAGTAGTACATGTCAATGTTCTTTCAAAATTCAAATCTGTTCAATTTTTATGTGTCCTAATTCATACTTCCTCTTTCTCGTTTCGTTTGATCCTTGTTTACTCGACACTTTTTTTTTGGGTTAAAAACTTATTTTACTAAATTAACCTTATTATTTATGTTCTGAAAATGTAAATTTGAATATTATACATTTTATATATATAATAATTTAATGATAGCGATTCTATTAAAACAACATGATAAACTTCTCTTGATCTCACACATTAAAAAAATAATTAAATGTGAACAACTGCAATTCCAATATCCATTTCTATAATATGTGTGAAGGGTAAAGTAGTAAAATTCATCATTCAATTTATAATTTTTTAATCATCATATAAAATAAAATGTGTCCAACTAAAATGAGCCAGAGGGATTAGGATTTTATCAAAAAAAAAAAGAAAAAAAAGAAGAAGAGACATATATGAATTCATAGAATTTTATTAACAAAAAAAAAAAAGAGACATGATTTGATAGGATTTTATAACCCAAAAAAAAGAAGAAAAAAAGACACATATGAATTAATAGGATTTTATTACAAAAAAATAAATAAAAAAGACATATATGAATTAATAGGATTTTATTACCCAAAAAAATAATAAATCTGACCATATTTGAATTTTGAAAAAACATTGACACGTAATATTAGGAAGAGCACGCACATCACAAAGCCCACGCGAATCTTATAGCGAGTGAACTCCACGCACCTCACTGCAAAAATAGTACAGTATAAATACCAGTAGCGGGAACAGTTCCCCTTTTTCACCTCCTTCACTTTTTTTTCTCCGTCATCGTAATCTTAGGGCTTTTGAATTCGAATTCTCCGGTGATAATGACGTCATCATCTCCGGCATCATCTTCATCATCGCCGTCGGAATTATCGGTGTTCGGAGTTTTGCCGGTAACTGCTTTGAAGAACAAAATTGTCGAAAAAATACAGGAGAACAAAGTTACTCTCATCGTCGGGGAAACTGGCTGTGGTAATCCTCATTTTTTTTTTTTTTATAGTCGTGGTGTTCGGTCCAGCTTTTGCGCTCGTATTAACTAAACTTGTAATAGATATCAGTTAACAAATGAGAAGAATCACCTAGTGATTTTTTTTTGTGTCTCGGAGTGTATATATATATATATATATGTACATTGAAGGTTTAAAGTTCTTTTTAATTGATAATCGTGCTGTTCTGGCCAGCTCTTGTGAGCTCGACTGAACCTGTAATATATATTAGGTAACTTTGTTCACCTAAGCTAGGAGAAATGAGAAGAATCACTTTTTTTTTTTTCTCGGAGTGTGTATATTTACGTTGAAGGTTTAAAGTTTTTTTAAATTGATAATCGTGGTGTGGTGTTCTGGCCAGCTTTCGCGCACCTCTAACTAAACGTGTAATAGATATTTGGTAACTTTGTCCACCAAGGCTAGGACAAATGGTAAGAATCACCTAGTGTTTTTTTCCTTGTCTCGGAGTGTATATATGTACATTGAAGGTTTTAAGTTTTCTTTTGATAACTTACTATTTTAGAATTTATCAATTGCTCGCTTCAATTAGTAACTTGTTGCTTGATAATTAAGGAAAAAGCTCGCAAGTCCCTCAATTTCTGCTGGAAGAAAACATGGAACCAATACTTTGTACACAACCAAGGAGATTTGCTGTGGTTGCAGTTGCTAGAATGGTGGCGAAGGCTCGGAAATGTGAAGTAGGTGGAGAAGTTGGTTACCATATAGGTCACTCCAGGGTCTACTCTGAAAGGTAGATTTTGTTGTTTTTTTCTCAGATGAACTGTTCATCCATGTCTTGCTTGAGTTTCATCTTTTCACTCATAATGTTTGAATTAGTTTTTACGCTTTTTCTGATCTGAAGTTTGAATGTATTACATCCTATAACGGAAGCTACATATCAAACTGCAAAAGCTAAAGTTTAAATAGTGTTAGAAGTAATAGACGACATTTTGTTGCACCTGCATGTGTGGCATGTTTGTATAATTGATTAACATAGTCTTTACTCTTGCCAAGGGTTCACTTATGAGAAAACATTTTATTTGACGAAGATCCTTTGCCAAGTTCAGTAGAATAACGTTGATGCCCTTTGTAAAACGAGAATAACCCAAGAAAGCACACTTCAATGCCTTAGGGTCCGACATATGGCTGAACATCTCGAACATTAAGACGTGCTTCCAAATATCTTTGGTTCCATTGGAAATGATGAATTGTTTGGAAAAAAGAATATTACAAGGCATATCACCTACAAGCAAAATCGATGGCATGCGATTACTCAGAAAGCAAGTCGTAGAAACTGCATTAGTCCAAAATATTTTAGGAACCTTCATTTGGAACAAAATCCCCAAGCTGTCTCAAGTAGATGCCTATTCTTCCTCTCGACAACTCCATGTTGAGAAGGTGTATCAACACATGACGGCCGACGGAGAGTATCGTGTTGTCTCATTAAGACTGGAACAACTCTGACATGTATTCTTTAGCAAAATCACTCCGTAGAATACGCACCGAAGTATTGAATTGAGTTTTGACTTCAGCATAAAAGACACAAAAGTGAGTAAACACTTCAGAGTGACTTTTTATAAAATAAATTCTAGTCACCCGAGAGAAATCATCCATAAAAGGGACAAAATACTTATCTCCAGTTATTGAGACGACAAGACATGGTCCCTAACCATAAGAATAAATTAGCTCAAAAGCTGGCTCAACCCGTTTGTTAACCGTTGGACCTAACGTGCAACAATGATGATTTCCAAATTGGCACAATTCACAATCTAAAGTGCACGGACTCTTCACTTTTGATGCCGCACCCGTGTTGGATTCTCCAAAAATACACTATTTTTGGAGAATCCGACACTCACCTGTTAACATTGGTAGAGAGTCCGAGCAACATAGTTCACAATCCAAGGAAGGAACATTTTGAAACTGGGGACAAAGCTATTTGAACAAAGGCAAAGAAGGATGTCCCAATCGTCAACGTGCTTTAGATGGAGAAATGACACTTGTGAGGGCAACAAATCGAGCTCATATACATCAAGTATATATAAATCATCAAATACATGTCCTTTATCAATAACCTTATGCATTGCAAGATCAGGAAACATGCAATGATTGGGAAAGAAAGAAATATAACAGTAAGTTCTTTAATAAGTTTATTCACAGAGATCATTGAACGCCAACTTCAGTAGATTTAATACAGATGACAGGGTAATAAAGCTCGCTTTGACAGTCCCAGGTCCCACAATGTTACATGTTGACTGATCATTTACTGTTACATGATAGGGTGCTTTGTATAATCGAAAGGTAGAAAATATATTAGGATTACCTGTCATGTGATCTGTTGCATCTGAATCAATAACCCTGTTCAAAGAGGAGACAAGACATGCTTTTCTTGAATCAACAAGAGTAGCAACCGAAGTGAATTCTTTAAGGGATTCGTGACACTGTGAGAACTCTGCAAATTCATCAGCTGAAATCAAAATTGTCTTACCCTTCTAAGTTTTAGCCATATTTCCTCCTTTCTAATTGTTTACCGTTATATTTTCCAATTCAAACCTCCAAAATATCAATACAAGAGAAGCCAACAAACTTAACCAAATACTTGAAATACAGTTCTTTAAGGAAGAACTTAAGAATAACCAAGATTCAGAAGGTCCTCAATAATTTTATAAAAGTAAAGGGCAGCCCAGTGATCTAACGCTCTCGCTATACCCAGGGTCCGGAGAAGGGCCCCACCATAAAGGTGTATTATATGCAGCCTTACCTTGTATGTCTGCCAAAGGCTATTTTCAAGGCTTGAACTCGTGACCTCTTGGTCAAATGACAACAACTTTACCGGTTACTCCAAGGCTCCCCTTCAAGAAATTAGAGCCAACTCACCCAACAAGTAGTTGTAGCCGAGAGTCAAATAATGATGTCTATATACATTTCATGGTGTCTATATAGAGATCATTCTTTGTAATTTACAGAGGCTTAATTAGCTAGGAGATTTGTTGGAATCCCTCTTTATTTTCTTTCCTAAGTTAGTACCTAATGTATTGTATTTATATCTTTCTCACCTGTTGGAATAAGATGATGGCTTCTACCCGATTACAAGTTTAGACACACATGTAAGCTTTTCAAAGTTAAGAGTCTTTTTTTTTATCATGTAAATAATTTCATTAATCATAGGGCCAAAATCAGCCGTATAAAAGAAATATACAAAAATGTAAAGAACCTACAACACGCATGGTTCTCTATAAAAGACACCCAATCCTCTGTACAACTCGAGACTAAATACAACAACAACAACAAACCCAGTGTATTCCCACCTGGTGGGGTCTGGGGGGGGGGTAAGATGTACGCAGTCCATACCTCTACCTCTAAAGAAGTAGAAAGGCTGTTTCCGATAGACCCCCGGCTCAAGACACAAAACACCAGATACCACACAAATACAAAGTAAAGCACCGAACAAGGTTACAAGATTACACAACATAACATCCATAACATAAATACAGCAGCCATAAGTAAAAGAAATAAAAACAGAAAGAAAACAGAGGGAAAACAGAGGAAAGCACCCAGATTCGTACTGAAACAAGGGATAAGGAACACGAAAAATCATAATCAGAATACTACCCCCAACAAGTAATTCCCTACACTAGCGACCCCCAACTGGCCTAGTCCTCTGCCCTAATTCGCGTCCTCCAGACTTTCCTATCTAGGGTCATGTCCTCGGTGAGCTGTAACTGCTCCATGTCCCGCCTAATCACCTCACCCCAGTACTTCTTCGGCCTTCCCCTACCCCGCCTAAAACCATCCAAACGATCCACATCAAAGCTAAAGGGACAACATTCCAAGCTCTACACTTTCTCCTGCTTCTTCTAGTTTTCCAGCAAGACTACGTATCCTTCACAGATCTAGGCATCACTCAAGATATACCAAACCAACTAAACATATCCCACCATAGTCTCATAGACAGGTTGCAATGTAATAGAAAGTGATCAACATCCTCACCCGTCTCCTTGCATAAGAAACACAACCAATGTATATGAACTTTCTTTTCCTAAGGTTTTCCATCGTCAAAATCACCCGTCTAGCAGCTAACCATGAGAAAAAGCACACCTTCCTCGGCGCATTAGGAATCCAAATCGACTTTACGGGGAAAGCCTCCACCCCCCTCACCAAAAGCTTCTCATAGAAGGACTTGACTTGACAGTAAAAACCCCAATTACTCCCCAACTTCCGTTTCAATGTATCGGGTCTATCAACTGGCTCGCGATGCTGATGAAGTAAAGCTAGTAACCTTTGAAACTCATTAACCTCCCAGTTTTGAAGTCCTCCTAAACGTCAAATCCCTTCCCCTTGTAAACCCTACTATGATGGATTATTGCCTCCTTTTGTCAAGAAAACCTATAGAAGCTCGGGAACACATCTTTTAGTACCATATCTTCGCACCATTTGTTTTTCCAATGACTTACTCTCCTCCCCTCCCCCACCTGTACGAGATGTTAACCTCAAAAGAAACCATCCCGTCATGATATTCCTCTACACTGCACACTCAAATGCCATAGTGATATCATTAGCTCTCCACCCCCCCTTCCATCAACCCATATTCTTTTATTATAACCCCTCTCCATAAAGAATGGACGGACCTCTATCCCGAATTTCCACAACCATTTCCCCAGCAAAGCTCTATTAAATACCCTCAAACGTTTGACTCCCAACCCTCCCCAGTTTTTAGGACTACTCCCATCGGACCAAATGAAGTTTCCTTGCCCCGTCCGCCGAATCCCTAAAGAAAGTTTCTTTGGAGCCTTTCCAACTTTCCTGTAACAGTGGTAGGATCATGAAACAAAGACATAAAGTATGTGAGGATGCTCGATAATGTGCTCTTGATAAGCACTTCTTTCCCTCCTTTGGATAAGTATCTTTATTGCCAACCAGCAAGCCTCTATTCTACCCTCTTAAGAACCGGACTCCACACATTAATGTTTTTGTTTGTGGCCGCAGGGGTAAAACCAAATAAGTGGTAGGTAAAAGTAAAGTGTTAGGGTGTGTTCCAACAGATACTCATTATCCCAAGCTTGACGTCGTATATAAATTCTCACAATTTTGCCCTATTTGACATACTGCTTTCATATGGAGGCTTCCATCATTAATAAAAAAAAATTCTTTATAAGAAAGCTAATAATCTGCAATTTTCTGACACTAGAGATTCTCTACATTTGCTAATAACATGCAAATCCCTAAATAGACTAGAAAGTACCCCTAAAAACGCTAGCCATAATTTAAGGATAACATCATGAGTACGCCTTAGGTCCCATTAGTCATGTCCCCTAAAATTAATCGCTTGCTTCCATTGTCTTATGTCTATGATGATAGATAGAAGAAAGTCCTCTCTTCAGTGATTGTTACTAGGGAAGCCTTTTTGGCACCTTAAGCATTGATTTGTCAAGATGCAGCTTGGATGGAACAGCATGGAAGTTATTCTGATGTTTAAACTGAGATTTTGTGGTTAAAGGGAACTAGAGAAGTATAATAATCTTTACCTTTTCCTTGGTAATGTCCCCGCTCTTTTGTGAAACAGTATTAATGAATGTCATTCTCCTTCGGTGGCTATATCAATGTGTTTGTGTTCCAATTACATCCAGCAATTTTTTCAACTACTAGTTGTTTCTTTCGTTGTGATGTATCTTCAATTACTTTAACTTATCAAGTCAACATTATGTCATAGATCTAAGATTGTGTTCAAAACTGCTGGAGTTCTGCTGGAAGAAATGCTAGAGATGGGCTTGAATGCACTAAAATACAAGGTTATCATTCTTGACGAAGTGCATGAAAGATCTGTAGAGTCGGATCTCGTTCTTGTTTGCGTGAAGCAGTATTTGCTTAAAAAGAGTGACCTGAGGTAACATTCTCTTTCTTATTCTTTTCTTCTTCTATATTTTGTATATACTTGTCTATCTTTGTATGAATTGTTTGTGATCTCTCTGCTTTTTATTCGGAAACTTGATCTACTACATTGCGTGCATCACAATCTCATTGGTGATAGACTGATAGTGTGCTTTGTGGGTCTACTTGGTTCAACTCTGCAGGGTGGTCTTAATGTCTGCAACTGCTGATATTGCAAGATATCGTGAATACTTTAGGGATCTTGATAGGGGTGAAAGAGTAGAACTGTTGGCAATTCCTAGTTCTGGACAAGACACCATATATCAGCGAAAAGTTTCATACATTGAGCAGGTATGATTCATCTACTTTAGAGAAGAGAATCCATTTCATTTACTTGTCCAAAAAAAAGAAGGAAAATTCATTCAGCAGGTTCTTACTTATATTGAAAAGTTATCATGTTAAAGCATACTCTATCAATAGCAGTTAATGGAAAATCTGTAACTTTGGCATTTCCCTCTCTCCAGATTAAAGTTGTTCATTTATATTTAATTTGGTGGTGTGCTGATCATAATGGTAGTTTTGAAGTGCGCTGACTCAACCTGACTAAGTCAGCATTAAATTTTATTCCATCCTTATTCCTTGTCTAAGTCAGCATTAAATTTGTAAAATGATATAAAGTTGCAACATACAAGTGATTTTTAAATAAAACAGTGTTCTAATTACAAACGTAAAATCCTTAAGATAATCTACACCAACTAGGCATTAAATAGGATACATTATCAGCTGAAAGAAGTAGATATTTTCATGTAGGTAGGTATGGTTCGTTAGAAGTGAATATTTTGAATTTGACAATTAGCCATACTGTTAAGTGACATTATTGGATGGATGATTTGGATTATACTCTCTTCATCCTAAAATAGATGACTCTCCTTGACTAGTTGATGCATTACTATCTTTTTTTAAAATTTTTTTTCTTTTATTAAACCATAGTTAGGTTTAGATATGTTACATAACATAGTGTTTACTGAAATCGTGAATGCATAAATAACCTATCATTTCTGAGGTACACACTCTATGGTATTCACTTCAAGTTAACAAAATTATCCATTTAAGAGGGAATGTGCAAGTTTTCAATTTGTGAAGTTTCCCTAATTTAGAGAGAGAGGGGGATGGCTCTGGCTCAGCGGTAAGCTTGCTTACCGTGGTGTGCCAGGGTCGGGGGTTCGAAACGTCCCTTCAGCAAAGCTGGGGTGAGGACGCGTAGGTAAGGCCAGGTGGTCCCCCCCTCCCCGACACCTACGGAGTAGGTATGAACCGGGTCGTCCCTTTCCCTCGTCCCTAATTTAGAGAGAATAGATCCAAGGCACCATGTTTTGATACTTCCAACTTTTCTGCTCAATTAAGGCCTCCTCTGTGTTTAAACTAACAAGTGAAATGTGTAAATATGAGTTCTATACATTGAGGATGTCACATGAAGACCAAGTGATATCAACATATAACACTAACATTGTAAGTTACATTGAATTTTATGGGATGGAAACCTTTGCGGAATGGGAAGGGGTCAAACTAGTATTGTTTCTAATTACCAAACATCATAAACTTTAGCACAGTAATAAAATACTAACCCCTTACTCACCTTCCAAACAGTTTAGTATCTAAAAGAGGACGTATCTCTTCTGTGGTCTTCCACTTAATTAATTTCCCTTTTTCTATCTGATTTCTATGATGTATGTTGCTGACAAAACTCATTGCAGTTTATGCAATTTCTCTGGTCTCAGCATGGTATATTTTGATATTCATATACTGCAAAAAAATTATACAGGGTAATATTTCTGCTTTGCCTGCCAGAATGTGGAATATTTTAAATTTATCAGAAAGGGAAAGATTATGATCATCCTAACATCAAAAAGAGGAAAACTGTATGAAATTCTTTAAGCGTAATACAGTGCAGCAAGTGATTTATTTAGAGGATATGCAATATTGCTTCCTATATATTACTATCATTCAACATAAATTGGAATCTGCAATGACTATTATTTTCCTAACAGGTAGCTGAACTCCTTAACATGGAATCAGAAGACACTTCTCTGAAATGCTGTTCTGGTCCAAGTCCATTGACAGTTGCTGCTGATATCGAGCCTGAAATGTATCAGCTCATACACAATCTAATTATACACATTCATAAAAATGAAATGGACATCGAAAAAGGAATTCTGGTCTTCCTTCCAACATACTATGCACTTGAGCAGCAGTGGCGCTTATTGAAGCGTTTCAGCGAAACTTTTAAGGTTCACATTCTACATCGAAGTATCGACACTGAACAAGCTCTCAATGCCATGAAAATATGTAAATCGCATCGTAAGGTATGCTTTCCTTCCTCCTATTTTCAACATTTATAACTGTCTCAAAAATCTGCGGAGACAGTCCTAAAAAGCAGGCAGAGTACCTAAGGGTGTGCCATAGTTGGTCAATGAAGTGGGGAGGTTATTCAAATTCAAGAAGAGACAAAAAAACTAGGTGATTCTTCTCATTTGCGTCAGGCCGCAAACCTTGGTGGACAGATTTACCCGGTACCTTTGCTGGTGGGAGGTAGAACGTACCCGATAGAATTAGTCAAGGTGCGCAAAAGTTGGCCCATACACCACCGTCAAAAAAAAAAAAGAAACAACTAAAGTAATTATAAACCCCCACAGCTCCCAGCCTGGCCGAAGATAAAAGAAAGTTCTTGCAGGAAAGATCATTTTTTATCTATAACATCTCTTCACATTTCTGTGTTTCCCTTAACACCATTTCCTGGTTTTATTTCTGCAACTAGCTTCTGTCAGTATTCAGTGAAATGAATATGGTTACTCCAGTGTTGTCTCTACATGATGATGCCTCTTGCTAGTTATCAAAAAATACTGATGCCTCTATCTGAAGCTTTAACTTTTCCCCAGGTTATCTTGGCAACAAATATTGCAGAATCTTCTGTTACAATACCAAAGGTGGGCTATGTCATTGATTCTTGCCGTTCTTTACAAGTTTTCTGGGATAACAATAGGAAAACAGATTCTGTAGAGCTTGTGTGGGTTTCGAAATCACAGGTACTAATTGAGCCATGTTTGTCATTACCAATCCCACTTCATGAGATCATCGCTTCTAATGTTTTGAGATGCAGGCAGACCAAAGGAGAGGGAGAACTGGTCGTACTTGTGATGGCCATGTATATCGATTGGTAAAAAGATCATTTTATGGTCAATTAGAGGATTATGAGCCTCCTGCAATACTGAGGTTATCGTTGAGGCAGCAAGTACTTCTCCTTTGCTGTGCTGAATCTAAAGCCATTAATGATCCCAAAGGTAATCAACTAAAATCCTCTGCTTTTTTTTTTTTTGCTAGATTCTGAGCATCAGAAATTCTTTTTTTTCTTTTCTTTCCCTTCCTTTTTACATGATTATCATCAGGAAATTGCTCGCTGCTTCAACTTGAGTTTTTTTTGTGTGTGAGTGAGTGAGTGAGTGAGTGAGAGAGAGAGAGAGAGTTATTATCATCAATATAAGTTTTCTGTCTATGTTCCATAATTCTCTTTTCCTTTTTCTGGTCTACTGCTGTTTATAATGTGGGATACCAAAATTTAACTTGTGGATCTTTGATATTAGTTCTGCTTCGGAAGGCTTTAGACCCTCCAGAACCTGAAGTGGTTGAGGATGCATTGAGTTTGCTTGTTGACAACCATGCATTACAAAAAGTGCCTCCAAGGGGCCGTTATGAACCTACTTTTTATGGAAGATTGCTTGCCAGCTTTTCTCTTTCATTTGATGCTTCCCTACTTATAGTCAAGTTTGGAGCCATAGGAATGTTACGAGAAGGCATTGTTCTTGGTATAATGATGGATATGCAGCCACAGCCCATTCTTCGTCCTTTTGCCCAAGAAAATTTGGTACTACTGCTATATGTTTGAACTTGAGAATGCCTCATTTCATTAACGATTAGTTTAATGGAACATTGTTTGATCAATATATTTGATTTTCCAGTTTATGAAGTACATTGACGACTTCTTCGGTGGAGATTCTAGGACCACTGGTTTATCAGGTAGAAAAGAGGTAATCTGCATGGCAAATTCGTGCGCATTTCAGTTCTGGCAACGTGCCTTCAAGGTAAAACCACATGACTACTGGATATTCCCCCTTCCCCCTGGTTCTCTTGCTCTATTTTGCTGGGATGTAAGCATTCTACTTATATATATGTCTCCAAATGAAGGACAAACACCGTCTTGAACATTTAAGACAACTCTTCAAGTTGGATAATACCAAAGACAGAGAAATAATGCTTCCAAAAATTGAAGAGGAGTGGTGCTTATTCCATAATCTCTTGCAATCGGCACTCAACCAAGTAGCAGAATCATGTATGTTATCCTGAATTTTACCAGTTTAGATCCTTTGTTTCTTTTTCTTGTTCTAAGCCTGTGCTGCTGCAGATGATGAAGTTCTGGATTCCTTGCATCGATATCGACCTCAATTTCTTGCTACATCAGGTGGCATACCATCTTATTATAATCCAAATGAATATCAGCACACGTGCCATCTTGACTGTGAGCAACATTTAGATGCTGATGCCTTAGATATGAATCATGCGCTCCTTGAACAAGTTAGTGAAATAAGGAAATGCATTTCTGTTCCATTTTTGGGCTACAATGAATCTTTAGCACATAAGGTGGCTCAAAATTTGGCTAATGTAGTCAAAGAGGTACAGTATTCTGCTTTTACTTTTGCTGTTATATTTGTTGTCAAGATTTTGATATCATCTTCCTTTTCTATGTTGAATAGATGAGAAGTCAGTCTTCTACGGGTGTCTCTGGAAATTATGACATGTCGGTCTATGGTAATGGAGGTTCCACAAGGGAGGCTTCTCTATGTAAATATTTTCTTAGCGGAATGTGCAACCGGGGTCTCCACTGTTCCTTTTCTCATTCTTTACAAGCACAGAGGCCCACTTGCAAATTTTTCTTCTCTTTACAGGTATCAGTAGTTTTATGGCTTAGAATAAGTATTTGCCAATAACAATGTATCTGATGGATAATCCCCCATTGAGAATTCTGGCTATTAGAAAATGAGGGTGTGAATGCTAGGGAAGAGGAGTTGAGGAAGGTTGCTCCACTTTCTATTTTTGGGTTGATTTGGAGATAGAGGAACAAAAGAATATTTGAAGGGGTTGAAAGTCCATTCTGGAGATTAAGAGTTCAGTTTTGCTTCATTTGGTGTAATAAAGATATCCCTTAACTCATATTGTATATTGACACCGTCTTGGTGTATATCAATGAGATTGTTTTGACCTATTAATATTTTCAGAAGATGTCCTTGAAATATGGCTCGAAATGTTGTCATACTTGCTGCTATATGGCCGTTTTTAATGCCACTCTTCAAATTGTCCCTGTTAAGCCACTTCTTTAAATTTTACCTTTAAATATAGTTGGGTGTATTTATCTTTTTGTAGACAAACTTAATCCACTGGCTAACTGGGACAAAACTTGAGTGGTGGCGTCAAAAAATTCATTTGTGCGGAACGCCCCTATATTTAGACATGTAGAAGCTTAAAATATGAGAAGGTAAGTGATGGTTCAGATTTGGAAAGAGGTAGGAGGAAGGTGTATAATGGAATGAGTAGAAGAGCTTGCGTTAGTGGAAGGGGGTAGGAGAAAGAATGGGGAAGATGAACATTTAATGGTGTGCCTTATATATAGAAGGGGAAAATATTATTTTAGGTGCGTATTTGCCTCATTCAAAAGTTATCATATATTAATTGGTCGTAATGAATATCTTTGGCTTCTCTATATTATCTTCTTACCAAATTTTCTCAAGGGTGTCGATACTCCTATCTGACAGATTCTAATTTGCATATCTATAGGGATGCCGGAATGGAGATTCATGTTTCTTTTCTCACGATTCAGTTCCATCTGCTTATTCTGGTGTTCTGCCAAGCTTATGCCTGCCGGAGAATGATGCTGCTGATATGTTTTCACTTCTGCGATGGTTTCCTGTTCCCAATCATGGGCGCATCCTCATACTGGATGACAATGATTTATATTTTTCATCGCATCTTGCACGTCATTATCCTCCGTCTTCGATAATCTCTACAACATCCCTTCGAGATGAATCCACACTTGACCAGTTACCAACTGGTATCAGAGTTTTGTGGGGCCATTCACATCCATTCAACACGATAATATCCCAAGCTGCAGGTAGTTCAGTTCCATGGCGTGAAGTTAAATGTGTTCTATGGTTCCCGAAATTTGAAGCGGAACATAGAGAAGGGCAGAAGAGCATGATGCAAACCTTTTTTGAGTATTTTGCCATCCGGATGCTTGGAGATAACTTATGTGAAGCTAAAGTAATTATCACCATGAATAACATACGTTTCTCATACCTACAGGTAATTTACTCATACTGGCTTCGGTAATCCCCAATAGCATTTCTATGCAAAAGGGAAGAATTGGATCTGATTAAATTAAGTCTTTTTTGTGCTTTCGACTTAAAAAAAGTAAATTGATAAGAGACTAGTATGGAAGTAATTCCATACTTGGTAATTTGAACTACTTCTCGAGTTTCCTCGAGGAGCTTCTCCCTGAATCCTTTTTAACTTTTCCTATCTTTCTGATAGTTCTGTCCAGCGTCCGAAGTGCTCTATTTGTGGGTGTGCTCAGGGTTGGGGTGGGAAAGGAACCTGAAGAGATGAATGCAAAATCTGTATGAATAAGTTAATAGTAATTGAGCTTTTCGGAAGCTGACATGAAAATATGCTTTGTATGTGGAGCTGATTGATATTTTAAGCATCGACAACGGTAAATGAATGAAATGATGTTATATTTATGCCTAATGATATATAAAATAGGATTTATATGTGAAGGTATATATACTATGTTGCTCGATGTACATTTATATCACATAAACACATACTAATCTGTTGTCGCTTTATCATTTTGCCTTTTCCCGGCATGATTACCATACCTGAACTTTCAGATGGGAAAATGTTTACTGCTGTCTTATGAATAGAGACGATTATATGTACCTCTCTATCATACCGCTGGGTGCAATCCTCATCCCACCGCTGAATGACAAAGAAAAAGAAAACAAAGGAAGGAAAAGATAAAATTATGGAAGCCTGGCATATTGACTTCATATTATGTGTGCTATCTAATTGTCTCAAAATTGTGTTTTTTTTTGTTTAACCATTTAGGGGTCGTTTGGTTGGAGAACTACAATCCCGGGATAACTAATCCTGGGATGAGTTATCCCATGCATTTTGTCCCAACCAAACATGGGATAAGCTCCTCTTCTAAATTAATTCCGGGATTAGTTATCCTTATCCCTCCTACCAAACGACCCCTTAGTATCCAGGATCCAAGCCGACTAATCCAGATTCCCTCTGGGTAGGACCTCTTTAAGGGGGAAGCACTCCCCACTAGGAATATGTGTGCTATTTAATTGTCCCGATATTGTTTTATTGTCCCAATGCAATGCACATTTCGAAGACAATGCCTGAAAATCTCTTTCGGTAAAAAACTACAGATGGATCTGTGCTAGTAGAAATGCTTCGTCGATTCAGATGATATTTTTGTCCTCCTCACTTCACTCGAAATTGAATGTTTGAGACTGTTGCTTCAGGTGGAAAAGCTGGCGAGAGAATGCTGCTTTTTTCTCAACCAATCATTTCCATTTGACGAACACAACCTAGGAGAGTTATTCGATGAGGTCAGAGCCAGAAAGCCCTTGCTGCAGTCGAAGCCTGTTTCGTATGTTTTCTCATTCCATCCTCCCATAGACGTCCAATCTGGTGATTTTGCAAGAATTCTTAATCAAAATGTGAATAAGACTGTTTAAGTGTACAATCAGCTCCTGAATGATGCGCACCGCAGGAGTCTAATGTTATGCTAAGTCGCGTAGAAGTAGGGGTTTTGACTTGTAAAGTCATTTCAATAACGATAGCGTAAAGAAGGTTTCGCATATACTCTTTAATTATCAACGGTATAAGTTTTTTGATGTACATATTTAAATACCTCATGGAGGAGGATAGAGTTCCTTTTCGATATCCAAAAATGCTGAAACTGCAGAGAATTCTCTCGTCTTGATCGTTTTTCTTTTTTGGTTTAATCATTGCATCTCCCCCTCCCATGTGTTTCTGTAATAATCATTAATGGTGATGGCGTTACCTTGTCCTGAGCCCCAGGGTCTATCAGAAACAGCCTCTCTACTTCACTGATCTCTACTTCACTTCACTGAGGTAGCAGTGTGGACTGCGTACACTTTACACTTTTACACTGGGTATGTTGTTGTTGTGGTGGTGGTGATGGTGTTACCTCCCAAGGTCGGAGTAAGGTCTGCGTACTTTCTACCCTACACTGAGTATGTTGTTGTTACGATAACTAATGGTGAGCTTGATTTTAGGGCTTTTTTTGGGCATGGCCATACTGTTCATTGGCCTAACTAATTTGACTTTGCGTTGCCTAAGAGTCCATTTAAAGGAGAAGGTGTTCCGTACTACGATTTTTTCCATTTCCAGGGCTCGATCAAGAGCCCTCTAGTTAAGGGCTCTTGACAATAGTGTTGACCTCTGATCGAGCTATGGACACGAGTAGATAAGCGGTTTGGGGGTGGGGTGGGGGGAGATGGTCTAGAGTCAAATTGGGCTTCACTTCATTCAACCTGCAGGGAGAAGGGACTCGGACTTTCGTTCTCTTAATGGCGAGAGGTTTCTTTCGTATCAAGAGTGTGTTGGGAAGGCCAGGGAAGTTGGATTGGATCGAGAGGCGATGTTATGTCTTTCTCGATATGATTCTCATCATTTCCGTCTATGGCAAAGGATGACGTCATTTCCTTTTTTTTTTTAGGCCATACATGGGTTGTGGTGTAGTGGTGAAACTATTCACCCTTAATCAGATGTCTCAGATTCAAGTCTTGGGTATGAAGAAAATTCTGTTGGGAGCGCCATTCCCATAACGGCCCCTGTAATACGCGATCCGGATTAGTCGGGGTTCCAAAGAGGGTACCGGACACCGGGTGGGAAACCCACCCAAAAAAAGTATTTCAGGATTTTTAGTAATTATGTAAAATATCGAGATTTACTGTAACTAGGCTACAAATTGTGGAGATTTATGTTGTTTGCCCTAAAAATATTTCTATATCAGCAAAATGTGTGATTTATAATCATTATATTCTTAAGTACTTATAAAAATACACGTTAGGTAAATTGTTTCATAATCACAAATGTATCAAATGGCTAACTTATTATACAATGTTTTAATATTAAAGGCAGTTAATAAAACACATATTTATGTATGAAATTTTTATAGGAATAGCGTTTGATTGAAAGTCCTAAAAAGATTTACTAAACTCATCGAGTTGTTTCAAAGGGTCAAAACGGTCAGTTATTAATGAAATTCGTTGTCGGCTCTCTATGAAATACTCGTTTAGCTAAGGACTTCCAAACACGTCGTAAGCTAAATCGGTGCAAACAAATAACCAACACGCAATGAATAGGGATGGTATAGTAATGCTATGAATGACCCAGTATTGAATACTGGTTCGTAATAATATCGGCAAACGAACGTTCTCCTATGCTTCCATACATATATTTACATTTATGTACGAAATTTTTATAGGAATAGCGTTTGATTGAAGCGATCTACTAAATTCATCGAGTTGTTCCAAAGGATCAAAACGGGTTAGTTATTAATGAAATCCCTCGTTGGCTCTCTGTAAAATACTCATTTGTCCGAGGGCTTCCAAACACATCTTAAGCAAAATCGATGCTAACAAATAACCAACCCACAATGAATCGGAAAGGTATAGTAATGCTATGAATGACCCAATATCGAATACTGGTTCGTAATAATATTAGCAAACAAATGTTATCCTGTGCTTCCAGACATGCTGAGCTCAAAAAGGTCTTTCAACTTTACATGAACATTTGGATTTATAATTGTTATGTTGGGCCTTTCAATTTTTTCAATTCCGCTACTTTAGGACAGTTGGAGTTAAAACGAAAGTGATTTCAGTTCGTCACTTCAGACTCAACTCTTCGATTTACATTGTAATATATGTGCGTGTGTACATTTTTTTTTATATTCACTCATGATCTGGCCTGGTAATCATGATATTATTGAAGGAGCGGACCTTTTCTCGAGGAAAAAAAGATTCTTGCAACTACGAGGATTAGCCAGTTCTATTTCCCGATGGGGCAGGGAAGGGATATAACTCACCGGTAAAGTGTCACCTTGACATAGTGGAAGTCATCAGTTCGAGCCTGATTATCCCTAAGCCCAACGTGAGTTTTTCTAGTTGGATTTGCTTCCCAGACCAAAAGGTTTTCTCACCGCCACACAATTAGAGTTAACGAAAGTGACTTCAGTTCGTCAGTTCAGACTCAACACCTCGCTTTGCGTTGTAATAGATATACACTGAATATACATAAATAGGCTGCTATTATATATATATATATATATATATATATATATATATATATATATATATATATATTCTATGGTTTATTACAAGTGAATTTTGTGAAATAGTTCCTCTATAATATAGCAAACATTGGTATGCTTACAATCTATGTTGCTTCGGACGCTTCAAAAATGTCAGCGGGTGTGTGTCGGATTCGCCAAAAGTAGTGTATTTTTGGAGAATCCGACACGGGTGCGACATCAAAAGTGAAGAGTCCGCACAACTTAGCTTACAATACTAACATACTTTCAGCTTGCTTCTTCCTCTGATATATCACCAAAATCTTCACTTGTAAGCATGATATATGCTGTCTATACAATAACAAAAATGGTCTCGGGTGAGGTCCGGGGGCAGCAGTAATGTGAAAAAAGCAAGCGAAACATGTCTGGACGACTTACCAGGACGACAATGGAAGCTTGTTGCAGTTGTACGGAATCCATCCTATCCGTTGTTTTTCATTGTCGTATATCACCATTTTGTCTAACATAGAAATATCTGCAACGTAATTGCAGAGAAAACGAGGAAAGAAAGTTATAATGTGGAAAACGACTTTGATACATCTTCCTCTACCCGAAAACTAGAGTCCTCAACAGCAACAACATTCCCAGCTATGTTGCTCGGACTCTTCAGAAATGTCATCGGGTATGTGTCGGATCCTTCAAAAGTAGTGTATTTTTGGAGGATCCGACACGGGTACGACAACCTTTTTGGAGAGTCCGAGCAACTTAGGGCGACACTACTTGGGAACAGTATGAAAAGAAAGATGTTTCGTGTTTCATACCTCCGATGAGATTCACATTTCCCAATCCGGCCTCCAAACCGTTCAGTATGCCTAAGCATATATTGCCACGATCCTGACAGGACAAGAAGTATCAGCGTCGCTGCACTGCAATATGAGATTCATCGAGCAACTAATTATTAAAATGTACTTACAGTACGAACAAGATAAGACTCGGGTGTCAGTTGAAGCTGAACATTCCTAGCGCTCGTGAAACTAATTGTTAATGGCTTGAAATTGCTCTTGGCATCATCGATGGATCTGAAAGGTTTCGGTCCTTTCCAGCAGACGGGTAACGCTTTTTCGTCCACTGCATCAGTCAGCTGCTTCGGGTTTATGTTTTTCTTGATCTGAAACTCAGCAACATCATATAAGTCCTACGCCAATAAAGCGATATACATTCAGGATCGAGGTTTTTTTTATCTTACCAAAAACAACAGAGTTTTGTAAGCTTCGGAATTAAGGTATGTAAAGGTACTTCCGCTGTCAAAAATCATCGGTAGACCCTTTATTCCAGTTGCCCGTCCACCTAATAGTACATCAGCCGGTCCCAAAGAATAGTGTTTCCTGAAGTCATCGTAATACACAAAGTTTACTCACATCTTACGCGTAAAGTGCTAAGTTCCGTATAAAAAAGCGCGAACAATAGACAGAACATACTCTGAAGGTGCACGCACGATAGGTGCCCAAACAATCCCGGAAGAGGGGACAACATCATCTCCGAGGAAAAGAAAACCTCCACCGTGGCCGCTTAAGCAGTGACCTACTACATTACGGATAAGACCCATGCTGCTCATCTGTGATACTACGCTCGCTTTTCCATTCCCTAGACCAAGAATTCCATCCGTAAAAGGTGCATGCGCTGACGCTGGCACTTCTTGATCATACCCACAACTACGGAAGAGGATCAAGTTCATGAATCAGAACCATCACAACATACATGGTGTAGTCACACAAAGTGGGATCCGGGGAGGGTAGAGCGTGTACAGAGACTTTAACCCTACCTCAGAGGTAGAGAGGCTGTTCCCGATAGACCCTCGGCTCAAGAAAAACAGTCGAAAACAATCCAGAAAAAAGAAACAGAAGTACAGGAAACAACAGAGTAACAGAAGAGTACACTATAACACATTTGAGTTTTCTTACCCAAACACCAGAGGAGGAGCGACGGAGCTACCATTGGTAAATTTTACTGGAAATACGTCTCTGACCAACACGCCTAAGGATGAACAACGATCGGCATACTCAACCTCGTAGTCACATTGATCTTCAGGCGTGCGACACGGATGGTTCCCAGGCGAGTGAAGGGATGCACATATGGGATCTTTACACTTTACAATATTGTTATTCGGTTTGTAAGGCCTATGAGGAGCCTGCAACGTTGTACATTGTGACTACTTACGGATGATTTCATCGCGTAACTTGAAGGAACAAAAAGAAGAGTACTAACCGGAACACATTTGGCGCAAGGTGCATCACATTGGAGCCAAGTGAGATCGCTCCCCGTGTCTATGTCGAGAAAATAAGGTTTGGGAGGTTGGCCTACGTTGAGTGTCACCTGATAATACCTGCACGTCAAAGGAACATCCGCGATTAAGAGATAGTGAACAGGAAACAAGTAATATGCAAGTTTTACGAGTTTCATACATGAATACAACAACAACAAACCCAGTGTATCTCCACATAGTGAGGTCTGGGGAGGGTAAAATGTACGCAGTCCATACCACTACCTCCGAAGAAGTAGAGAGGCTGTTTCCGATAGACCCCCGACTCAGGACAAAAAGAACAGTAAACAAAGTCGAGTTTCATACACGAACATAACAGGATATCCAAACTATTGGAACTAACAACAGATCATCATCCAACATTCCAAAATCGTATAAGGTTGCTAGCTTATGTAAGTTAGAATCAACGGAGGAATGTGAATCAAACGATGTGTGAATTGAACTTGAAAATACTGATGCAAGTTCTTCCCTTCTGAATCATATCGATTCATATCTAAAAGCATTGACATTCTAACCTCATCAGGGGAAAATGCAGCTATTTAGTTCACTAAAATTGTAACAAAATAGTAAGTTCAATACTAAAAATCTTAAACGTTGAACCCCATAGCGATTAAAATACTAAATCCGCCTCTGACCACAATCTGTACTTGTTGCTACACATCAATACAAAACCTTAATAAGGGGTTGTTTGGAACGTGGGATAAAATAGATATATCAGGATTAAGCTTGTAATAAAATTTATACCATCAATCAAACATAGTATAAATTTTATCCGCGCTTAATCCTAAGACATCTCTCTTTATCTCATCCTATGTTGCTCAGACTCTTCAGAAATGCTAAGGGCTCGTTTCGTACGAGGGATAAGGGACAACAAATCCGGGATTAATTTTAGTATGAGTTTATCCATGTTTGGTTGGGATAAAATCGCAAGATAACTTATCCGAGGCTGAAATGACAATCCCGGAATAACTTGTTTCCCAACCAAACGCCCCCTAGAACTATAATCTTGAAAAAGTTTATACCGTCAACAAAACACAGTATATATTTATACAACATGAAACAACAACAACAACAACATACCCAGTGTATTCTCACAAAGTGGGGTATGGGGAGGGTAGAGTGTACGCAGTCCATATCACTACCTCAGATGAAGTAGAGAGGTTGTTTCCGATAGACCTTCGACTCAAGACAGATAACAAATATAACAAAATATAAAAGCAAACAACAAACAATGAGTGACACACTGCTAGATAATGAAAAAAACAAGACACCCACAAAGTAATATATTATAAACTTGCTATACGAAATCATAGACATCACCAAAACACGATGAACAAGAGGCTACAAGACACTACAAGCACCGACACAAACCGAGCACTCTCTCCTACTATTACAAACGTACTCCTACCTACTAACCCTCTACTCTAATACGCGTCCTCCACACCTCTACTATTATGAACGTACTCCTACCTACTAGCCCTCTACCCTCATCCGCGTCCTCCACACCTTCCTGTCAAGGATCACGTCTTCCGTAAGCTGTTACCCCATGTCCTGCCTAATCACCTCCCTCCAATATTTCTTCGGTCTACCTCTAGCCCGACTAAAACTATCCACAGCCAACCTCTCAAAGACTATAAAAATCACATCATAAATTAAGATCCAAATTGCAATAAAACAAACAACATAAGAGTAATGGATGATGATATATTACCCTTTAGGATACACATTCCCAACAAGTGGAAAAACAACAGAAGAACCATAATTTGGTTGTTTGTTCCAAGGTGGTCTAGGCAAATTAAATGCACAAAAACATCCCTCAAACATCATAGATAACATCAAACAGTAGAACACCCAAGTTGCTACTACTTCCAATTTTCCTCTCATAATTATTTTTGCTCAGAAAAAATAAAAAAATAATCAAACAAAAGTAAAATTCAAGAATCAACAATTATTGTTCATATATATAATATAGGGATTGACTATAAGGTGTAGTTGGTAATGGACGAATGAGGAAGAGGGAGACTGAGTCAAATATTTCACGTGTACATGGTAAGAAAGAAAGCACTAAGAAAGAGATGACTTTTGTACTTCTTGTTTTGGCTTTGGGGTGTGTGGGGGTGGGGGGTGGGGGTGGGGAGATTCTTGGGAAGTTTCCTAGTTGTGGGGTCCATATTTTTATTTATTTATTTATTTATTATGTATGTGTAAGCAGAGGAGTCGAGGTTAATCGTGTTGAGTTTATTGAAACTTGTTATAATATCCAGTTGAGTCAAGCTGAGCTAGACTCGAGTGGAGTTGAACCAAACTCTTGTTTTGGTATAGGGTGGAGGTGGGGTGGGGTGGGGTTTTGAGATTCTTGGAAGTTTAGTAGTTATGGGGTCCACATTTTTGTTTTGTTTTTTTTATTATGTATGTGTAAGCAGCGCGAGTTGAGGCTAATCGTATTGAGTTTATTGAAGCTTTTTATAATATCGAGTTGAGTCGAGCTGAGCTAGACTCGAGTGGAGTTGAACCGAACTCTTGTTTTAGCATAGGGTGGGGGTGGGGGTTTGAGATTCTTGGAAGTTTCCTAGTTGTGAGGTCCACATTTTTATTTGTTTATTTATTTATTATGTATGTGTAAGCAGAATGAGTCGAGGCTAATCATGTTGAGTTTATTGAAACTTGTTATAATATCGAGTTGAGTCAAGCTGAGCTAGACTCGAGTGGAGTTGAATCGAACTCTTGTTTTGGCGTAGCGTGGGGATGGGGTGGGGTTTTGAGATTCTTGGAAGTTTACTAGTTGTGGGGTCCACATTTTTGTTTGTTTTTTTATTATGTATATGTAAGCAGCGAGAGTTGAGGTTAATCGTGTTGAGTTTATTAAAGCTTGTTATAATATAGAGTTGAGTCGAGCTGACTTTTGTACTTCTTGTTTTGGCTTTGAAGTGGGGTGGGGTGGGTCGTGTGGGTGGGGTTTGAGATTCTTGGGAAGCTTACGAGTTGCGGGGTCCATGTTTTTATTTGTTTATTTATTTATTATGTATGTGTAAGCAGAGGGAGTCGAGGTTAATCGTGTTGAGTTTATTGGAACTTGTTATAATATCGAGTTGAGTCAAGCTGAGCTAGACTCGAGTGGAGTTGAACCGAACTCTTGTTTTGGCGTATGGTGGAGGTGGCGTGGGGTGGAGTTTTGAGATTCTTGGAAGTTTACTAGTTGTGGGGTCCATATTTTTGTTTGTTTTTTAATTATGTATGTATAAGCAAAGCGAGTCGAGGCTAATCGTATTGAGTTTATTAGAACTTGATATAATATCGAGTTGAGTCAAGCTGAGCTAGACTCGAGTGGAGTTGAACCGAACTCTTGTTTTGGCATAGGGTGGGGGTGGGGTAGGTTTTGAGATTCTTGGAAGTTTCCTAGTTGTGGGGTCCACATTTTTATTTGTTTATTTATTATGTATTAGTTTAGGTGTACGCGTCTTGCGCGTGTACTTCACTTTAATGAGTTTAAATATTCTATTGAATAGGATATTTGTTTAAATAATAAAGATGAATATAATAATTAAATTTAATATCTTTTGAGTATGTAAAGCTAGAGAATTTATTTATTAAACTTAATCTTTACCAAAAATATTTTTAAAAGTTGATCGACATTCATCTACCATTTGTAAATTGCAACAAAATAATACAATGACAGAGACATCAAAATAATACAATTAAATCTAATCTTTACACACAAATTTTTTTTCAAAGTCGTCCAACACTCATCTACCACCTGTAAATAATAACAAAATAATACGATGATAGAGAGACCAAAATAATACAACTAAACCTAACTTTTACATAAAAAAAATTCGCAAAGCCAACCAACATTTATCTATCACCTGTAAACTGCAACAAAATAATACGATAAAAGTAATATCAAAATAGTACAATTAAACTTAAATTTTACACTCAAAAATTTTTCAAAACCGATCGAGATTCATCTACAAATTGTAAACTATCATAAAATAACAAACCAACAGAGATATTACGATAATACAATTAAACCTAACATGTACCTAAAAAAAAAATTCAAAGCCGACTCACATTCATCTAGAATTTGTAAATTAAAATAAAACAATAACCATATTAGTTTGTTCTCTAGTTTAACGTACATCTCAATATTTATAGAAGTATTTCATTAATAGAGTCCTATTTTAGGAGTATTTTTTTAATTGAACAGTGGTAGAAAGGAAAATATTAATTAATTCTCTTACCATATATTTAGGAGTCCATATATTTTAGGAAGTCTAGTAGAAAGGAAAATATTAATTAATTCTCCTACCCTATATTTTAGGAAGTCTAGTTAATATAATAAAAAATAATTAAATAATAAATTTAAAAAAATAGTGAAAAAACTGTTTTGTCTAAAGAAGAGTCTTTTAACGAAGGATAAAAAGTTTAAATCACTTTTCTAAGAGCTTTCACACTTTAAATATATTATAGATATAGATTATAGATATAAATATAGATTATAGATTATAAAATAAATATAGATTATAGATATAGATATAGATTATAGATATAAATGTTATGTTGCGAGTGGGATACAAAAGCTAATTCTAATTTTCCTAATTAGTATCCTAATTTTACTACTAGTGTAAAAGTCATTGTACTTCTTGTTTTGGCTTGGGGTGGGGGTGGGGGAGGGGGGAGGGGGTTTGAGATTCTAGGGAAGTTTCCTAGTTGTGGGGTCCATGTTTTTATTTGTTTATTTATTATGTATACTTAAGCAAACTGAGTCGAGGTTAATTGTGTTGAGTTTATTGAAATTTGTTATGATATCAAGTTGAGTCGAGCTAAGCTAGACTCGAGTGGAGTTGAACCGAACTCTTGTTTTGGCATAGGGTGGGGGTGGGGTGGGGTTTTGAGATTCTTGGAAGTTTACTAGTTGTGGGGTTCATATTTTTTTTTTTTTAATTATGTATGTATAAGCAAAGCGAGTCGAGGCTAATCGTGTTGAGTTTATTGGAACTTTGTTATAATATCGAGTTGAGTCGAATTGAGCTAGACTCGAGTGAAGTTGAGGCGAACTCTTGTATTGGCATAGGGTGGGGGTGGGGGTGGGGTGGGGGGATTCTTGGAAAGTTTCCTAGTTGTGGGGTCCATATATATTTTTTATTATGTATGTGTAAGCAAAGCGAGTCGAGGCTAATCGTGTTAAGCTTATTGGAACTTGTTATAATGTCGAGTTGAGTCGAGCTGAGCTAGACTCGAGTAAAGTTGACCCGAACCGGAGAGTTGGTGGCTGAAATTCTTGGAAATTACCTAGTTGTGGGTTCTGCATTTTTATTTGTTTATTTATTTATTTATTTATTATGTATGTGTAAGAAGAGCGAGTCGAGGCTAATCGTATTGAGTTTATTGAAGCTTGTTATAATATCGAGTTGAGTTGAGCTGAGCTAGACTCGAGTGGAGTTGAACTGAACTTTTATTACTAGTGTAAAAGTCATTGTACTTCTTATCTTGGCTTGGGGTGGGTGGGGAGGGGTTGGGTTTGAGATTATTGAAAGTTTCTTAGTCGTGGGGTTCACATTTTTATTTGTTTATTTATTATATATGTGTAAGCAGAGCGAGTCGAGGCTAATCGTACTGAGTTTATTGGAACTTGTTATACTATTGAGTTGAGTAGAACTGAGCTAGACTCGAGTGGAGTTGACTCGAACTTTTATTACTAGTGTCGAAATAAAATCGAGCGAGTCAAGCTAACCGTGTTGAATTTATTAAAACTTGTAATAATATCGAGTTGGGTCTAGCTGAGCTAAACTCGAGTGGAGTTGAATCAAACTTTTATTACTAGTGTCTAAATAAGATCAGAGAGTTTTCCTAGCTGCGGGATCTGTGCTTTTATTTGTTTGTTTATTATGTATGCGTAAGCTAAGCAAGTCAAGGCTAATCGTGTTGAGTCTATTAAAACTTGTTATAATATCAAGTTGAGTCGAGCTAAACTGAACTTTTATTACTAGTGTCTAAATAAAATCGGAGAGTTGGGGACTGAAATTCTTGAAAATTTCCTAGTTGTGGGGTCCACGTTTTTATTTAGAGTATAAATTTATCATGCATAAGCAGGGCGAGTCGAGGCTAATCGTGTTGAGTTTATCAGAACTTGTTATAATATTGAGTTGAGTCGAGCTGAACTCAAGTGGAGTTGAACGAAACTATTATTACTACTCCCTCCGTCCCATTTTAATTTATCATTTTACTAAAAATAAATGTGTCATAATAAGTAGTTGATTACTTACTAAATCAGAATAGAATTAATTATTTTTTCCCATTTTACCCCTACAATTAATAGTATACGTTAAACGTGAACAATTCCAATTCGAATATCCATTTCTATACATAATAAATATCATTAATAATAGTACAACAAACAAAATCACATGTCTGGTCCCAACCAAAACAAACCATGGTGAACAACATGGAAGCATGACACTAACACACAAATAACACTAGGCTAACCTATCGACAAACACCTGAAGTTGGCACCATCTTACATTTAGACACTTCAACCGAGACTTGTATCATTTAAACACCTGTAGTAGGGCCGTTGTGGCATTTTGACCCCGAACCAAAACATACCACGGTGAACATGGAAGCACAACAATAAGACACAAATAACACTAGGTAGACCCTATCGACGGACACCTAAAGTTGGCACCATCTTCCACTAAGACACTTTTATCGAGACTTGTATCGTTTAAACACCTATACCGTCATGGTGAACATGGAAGCACGACAATAAGACACGAATAACGCTAGGTTGAACATATCGACAGACACCTAAAGTTGACACCATATTCCACTTAGACGCTTCAACTCAGACTTGTACCGTTTAAACACCTGTAGTAGGGCCGTTGTGGCATTTTGACCCCGAACCAAAACATACCACTGTGAACATGGAAGCACAACAATAAGACACGAATAACACTAGGTAGACCCTATCGACAGACACCTAAAGTTGGCACCATCTTCCACTAAGACACTTTAATCGAGACTTGTATCGTTTAAACACACCTATAGTAGGACCGTCATGGTGAACATGGAAGCACGACAATAAGACACAAATAACGCTAGGTTGAACCTATCGATAGACACCTAAAGTTGGCACCATCTTACACTTAGACACTTGAACTGAGACTTGTATCGTTCAAACACCTGTCGTAGGGCGGCCGTTGTGGCATTTCGACTCCTAAACATCACTTGTTCATATTTACAGCAGCAGGTTCTGCATTCAACCAAAAAGACTCTGCTCATGAAGATATCGATAATAGTGACAAAAATTTTAATCGTCGACGATCAGCAACCTCAAGGGATCGCCATTCTGCAATCTTGTTTCCTCCGACGACATCTGTGGTGCACCTTCTGCAATGTGTTCTCTCCAACCTTCTCCATCCTAGAGAGTGCTGATAGTACAAAAGAGCAAAGAAACCAAATTAGCAGACATGGTTGCATACACAAACACCAAGTGATGAAACACTACCGATCTACAACAACAACATACCCAGTGTATTCGGAGGGTAAAATGTACGCAGTCCATATCACTACCTCCGAAGAAGTAGAGAGGCTGTTTCCGATAGACCCCCCGGCTCGGGACTTGAATTACTACCGATCTACTAACGGAAATCACGATAAATAGCAAGCTCAGTCTAACTGCTTAAGAATAATCAGCAGCCCTCCAACCTCTATTGAGATTTCAACAAGAACAGTCTACTTATAAAAACATTTCAATCAACTATTTTTACATGATTATACCAGTAGCGGAACCAAAAATTTCAGTAAGTAGTCCTAAATATAAAAACGTAAACAAATAAAGAAGCCTCAAGAAGTTTTACGTTGTGGTATGACATCGGGTTTTTTGTTGTTATGCAGTGTAATTTTTTGTGGTATGACAAGCTCTGATAACCCGCAGGAACCTTTTTTACCATTCGTTTGAATTTCTTTCACCGTGATTACCAGCATTTGTGCCAAGAAGTACAGATGAATTATTATTTAGAACCAGCAAGATATAATGGGGTATCCACCCCTATAGCCATGTACTATTCGGAGGAATAAATAAAAATAGTCTTTCGGAGAGATGGTTGAGTAGTAGATATTCCCGGTCTTGAAAACTGGTATAGTTTTGAACAAAGAACTATCGAGGGTTCGAATCCCTTTCAATGAGGATTTGGTTCATCCGACACGTACACGTCATGGTCATCCCACCTTTGACATCACCTATATAAAGTGATAGAGGGGATCACGCGACATCATATCCGTTTCCTATCTACTAGAAGAAACTGAAGTTTTCTTACAACGGAGGATTGCAAACAACATTGGATATGTGTGAGTGTGTGTGTGTGTGTGTGTGTGCGAGTGTAAAACTTATTAACTATGAAGATGGAATGAAGCCTTGGATCTCAGCAAAGGTACAGAAAGGCGTTAACTTTACTTCCTAACTCCAACGAATGACAATATACCTCCTTACACTTCCCTATCATTTCCATCCCCTTTTCACCGCTACTAACGAGTCAGTATAGGTTAATGAGCCATCGATATCACCATATAAGAGCCACCAGTAGAATAGGACATGCGGTAAAGCACTACGAACAAATTTGTCAACACGGCGTAAGTGAAAAAACAAAAACATTTTAAGAGTAGACTTCCCTATCAACTATACGTATCATAAACATATATATAGTTATGAATTCGAAAAAACAACTTCCTGCAATATTTCTTTCTTATGGGAGTTCTTCAAGCTGCCATACACCCTTGACCATTTAAATGTTTGCCTCAACAGATAAATACTTCGAGCAAATCTAAGAAGTAGAATATAACAATAAACACACTGGGGACCAAATGAAGCTAAATGGATATAACGATTCATTAATCTATAACCACCTAGTTTTGGATTACGGCGTTGCATATTCACTACATAACCAAGGATGTGGGGTTCAGTAGCTCTGAAGAGAACTATGAGGTCTCAACGGACAAAAAGACAAAATTATTTCTTTCCATCTATCTACCTAGGCCTTGGTGGGCAAAGTTACGGAATAGTTGTACTGGTGGGAGACACCAAGTACCCGTAGGAACAATCAAGGTGTGCATAAGCTGGTTCGGACACTATAGCTATTTAAAAAGAAAAGGACAATAGAACACCAAATTCAGTTTACAGCTACCACCAACTAGTCTCAGACTACGGCTACCACCAACTAGTTTCAGATTACGGCTACCACCTACTAGTTTCAGATAACGGCTACCACCAACTAGTTTCGGACTACGGCTACCACCAACTAGTTTCAGATTACGGCTACCACCTACTAGTTTCGGACTACAGCTACCACCAACTAGTTTCGGACTACGGCTACTAGTTTCAGACTACGGTTACCACCAACTAGTTTCGGACTACGGCTACCACCAACTAGTTTCAGATTACGGCTACCACCTACTAGTTTAGGACTACGGCTACAACCAACTAGTTTCGGACTACGGCTACTAGTTTCAGACTACGGCTACCACCAACTAGTTTCGGACTACGGCTACCACCAACTAGTTTCGGACTACGGCTACCACCAACTAGTTTCGGATTACGGCTACCACCAACTAATTTCGGACTACGGCTACCACCAACTATTTTCGGACTACGGCTACCACCAACTAGTTTCGGACTACGGCTACCACCAACTAATTTCGGACTACGGCTACCACTAACTAGTTGCAGACTACGGCTACCACCTACTAGTTTCGGACTACGGCTACCACCAACTAGTTTCGGACAATGGCTACCACCAATTAGTTTCAGACTACGGCTACCACCAACTAGTTTCGGACTACGGCTACCACCAACTAGTTTCAGATTACGGCTACCACCTACTAGTTTCAGATTACGGCTACCACCTACTAGTTTCAGACTACGGCCACCACCTACTAGTTTCAGATTACAGCTACCACTTACTAGTTTAAGACTAGGCTACCACCAACTAGTTTCGGACAACGGCTACCACCAATTAGTTTCGGACTATGGCTACCACCAACTAGTTTCGGACTACGGCTACTAGTTTCAAACGGCTACCACCAACTAGTTTCGGATTACGGCTACGATCAACTAGTTTCAGACTACGGCTACGACCAACTAGTTTCAGACTACGGCTACCACCAACTAGTGTCAGACTACGGCTACCACCTACTAGTTACGGACTACGGCTACCACCAACTAGTTTCGGACTACGGCTACCACCAGCTAGTTTCAGACTACGGCTACCCGGCTACCACCAACTAGTTACAGATTACGGCTATAAGGGCTATCACTAACTAGTTTTGGACTACGGCTACCACCAACTAGTTTCGGATTATGGCTATGAGGGCTATCACTAACTAGTTTCAGACTATGACTACCACCAATTAGTTTCAGATTACGGCTTTTTGCATAATTCACGATAGGAACAATCAAGGTGTACATCAGCTGGTTTGGACACTATAGCTATTTTTAAGAAAAGGACAATAGAACACCAAATTCAGTTTACAACTACCACCAACTAGTTTCAACTATGGCTACCACCAACTAGTTTCAGATTACGGTTTGTTGCGTAATTCACGATAAGCCAATGGGTGTGGTCCAATGGTGAGAACCATGAGTTTCTCAGCGGGCAAAAAGACTAAAAGTGATCTCTTTAATTCTACCTGCGCCTTGATGCGCAAAGCTATGAGATAGTTGTACTAGTGAAGTGGGAGCTACCAGGTACCCATAGGAACAATCAAGGTGTGTATAAGCTAGTCCAGACACTACAACTACTTAAAACAAAAGGACAATGGAACACCGAATGCAAGATCGCAGGGCAAAAAGTCTAAAAAATGAATCTTTTTACATCTACCTACGCCTTGTTGCGCAAAGCTATGTGAGAGTTGTACTAGTGGGAGCTAGTATCCATAGGAACAGACCAGGTGCCTATAAGCTAGACGAGAAACTACAACTACTTAAAACAAAAGGACAGTGGAACACCAAATGCAAGATTGCAGGATATATACCTCCAAATTCGTCGCCCCAAAAAGAGACTCGTTGATCATCTTCCTCTTCATCAAACTCATCGCCATATCCAAACTCCGCATCTCCTCTATACCCTGGTTCACTCCCATACCCCGATTCATTCCCCAACCCCTCAAAATTCCCCCCATTTTGCAACACATTCACATTGCTCTCTTCCTTCTCCTTCCTCAAACTCCTCCTCGTCGTCGTATTACTAACCACCTCACTACTACCACCATCCAACGTCCAATGCATTACATCCCCACCACCACCACTACCACTACCACCATTAACGAACAACTCCCCGCTCGAATCAGTCCCAACCGCAACATGAAAATCCGAACAAGTCCCATAAGCAGCTGAAGCCCCAACAGAACAACACCTCCTCCTATTCCCACTCCTATCACTACTCCTACCCGAAACTGACCTCGACCCACGCCTTCTCCTCCTCTTATTACCACATATATACTTCAAATTATCACATTTCTCATCGAATAAACTCAGCTTAGACATATCAAGAACAGCTGATTCAATTGTACTTGATCTTGTTCGATCTGATCTACATTGACGCTTACTGTGGACCCCACTTTTCGATGAATCGTAATCAATGCCTTTTGAATTAAAAGGGTTCCAAGAATTGAACTGATATGCACATGATTCAATCGAAGCTTTTGGTGACATTGCAAAAAAAAACTTACCTTTACAGTTTTTCCGAATCAGCTTTCGCGCACCTCGTATTTTTGGTATTTCACAAAACTTAACTATATAGTTTTCTGATTCAGTTTTCGCAAACTTGAACTAATTCTACTAGATATTTATCACCTCCAATATATAGTTTTTGGGTTAATTTTTATGCAACCCAATTAATTTTGGGCAAAATTGAGCTAAGTTCCAGAACCATCTATGGATATTTGGGGTTGTGAATTAATTTATCTTTCGTTGTTTTATACTCACTTCCGTGTAACAATAGCGGGTTATTATTGACTTATTCTATAATTAGTCAAACTGTCCGTGGTCATAAAAAATATATATATAAATTTATTATATCTTTTAGGTATTTTAAAAAAAATATTTATAAACAATATAATTTGTGTTAGTTCATGAATCTGAAAATACCACTAATATATTCTTGATTACATGTAATATTTCATCTCTACTCTCCTATTGCAAATACAAATCAGAATAAGTTGAAAGTTTTAACTATTAGATTATTAAGCAATTAGGATAATTAAATTAGCTTACCTTAGAGCATAGACACTTCGGATAACTCAAAACTTGTGTGAACTAAACATTAAAGGGAAAAACACGAGGTTCTCATAGTTCAAGTAGCGCCATACCTTTTGATTAGTGCTGAAATCAGAAATTTCACTAAGCGGGTTCAAAATATAAAGAGGTACATACACGAATAGGTAAAAGAAGGTACAATATATATATATATATATATATATATATATATAAAAGATAATTTTAATTATATACAAACAATGTACGTTTTCATTTAGAAAATTTGGATGAACCCCTCAATGTACCTTGTTCTGCCCTACCTTCGATGAATTAATATTAACCAAATTAAATTGAGTAATTAGAGCATAAGTACCTCTGCGATAGAATGTAATAAAATATTTTTGTAGGTTAGAGCATATCAAATTCAGGAATTATAAATCTAATTAAAAGCAATATTTTTTAACAACATATTGAACTTGTATTGACATGTAATTGCAATATATATATATTCTTAGCCCATCTTATGTGGTTGTAGTTATTTAATTTGTATCCTTTATATTCGATCTTGTTCTTTATTCTTCCTGGAACAGTCCTGTTTCAAAAAAAGAAAAGAACAAATTTCGACAAATGAAGAGATATCCCTAATCATTTGCATATACAGCTACCAACAAAAACTCAAATCAAAAGATATAACAACATACCCATTGAAATTCCAGAAGTGGGGTCTGGGGAGGGTAGAGTGTGCCTATCTTGACACTACTCCGTGAAGGTAGAGATCCCAAATCATTGTAGAATCTAGTCAGATGTCAACTCCATCATATGAATCATTACTGCATAGAGATGCTTGAAAATTCAAAATGCAAAAACATAATATTTTTTATGGCTTATGCCTTGCTAAGATTTAATCTAATTTATCTATAATGTCAAAAGAAGCTTACCTTTTCATATGCAGTACATAGACCTGAAACAACAACAAACCAAAGAAGAAACATAACAAAAGAAAATAACATACTATGGAAACAAACACCAAGATAATATGAAAACAAGATAATTATATAGACAAAAAGATATTGAAAACATTAGAAAACCATAAATAGTGCTTTATAAATGTGATAATCATTTTGTGAACTCACTGTGAATTTGCACGTTGAAGAATCTTTATGCCTTGTTCTCTCTTTTCCTAAAGAATTCTTTTTGTTGGATGTTGATGATTTTCATGGATGCAGTAGGTGATGACCAAATAACTATATAGACTTATATATTACATTAATCTCGTAACTCATTTTTTCTTTATCTCCATAACTCTAACCATATTTAATGAGTTTAGTTTATTATAATTAAAAGTATATGATTTAATGTGGCATTTTTATCCTCCGTTATTGTCTTTGTAAAAAGGAAGATCATCAACTTTTATGGTAGAAGTTGAAGAGCATATAATTATTAATATGTTTTAATGTGTAATTTAATAAAAATAATTAAACTATTTAATATCTAATATACGGTAAACTAATAGGATGGAGGAGAAAAAAAATGCAAAAAAAAGGAGAAAAAAGATAAAAATAAAATTAGAGGCTTCTAAAACATGCCACATAAAATTGGCTATTGATCTCTTTTATATAGAGAGAGATTGTTTGAATGCTTTAAAAATATATTGGATTCTCTAAAAATAATGTAAGTGCGATATTAAAAATAAAGAGTTTGTGCAAATTAAGACTTATCACTAGAGCTGTCAATACGAGTCGGTCTAGCCCATTCGAGCTATCCACACAAGTTTTGAGTTTGATGGGTCAGGTTGGGCTGACCCATGAAAATGATGGGCCAAAAAACACCAAACCCGCACCATTACATAAATTTTCGAACATTAATAAACATAAATATTACATAGTGTTAGTACTTGTTAATTAAGTCTCCAACACCCCACTCCTAATATCAAAATTAAATAACTTTTGACATGATATCTTTCGAACCAAATAAAAATACTAATAAGCAATTTAAATAGTTGCATCTATTTGACTTACGGGCCGGCCCACGGGCTAGCCCAATCCACATTGCTCAAACCTCATGAGCCACGGGCTTATACGGATCGGGCTAAAAAGCCTCATTCTTAAATGGGCTGCAAAAACTGAAGCTCAACTCCATCAAATTACAGATCAGGTTGGGACGGGTCCGACCCATATTGACAACTCTACTTATCACATAACTAAAAAAAACAATGAATAGTAGAAGCAATTTAGTTTGCTATTTTAAAATATAATAAATTTCACGTTTTAAAAATACATTAGATAATAAATAATATTTAATAATAACGATAAAATAAATATAATAGAGTAAATTATTAATTGATTTTTTAAATCAAACAAATATTGTTGGATGTTGACTTTAGTTAGATGGATAAGTAAAGACGAACAAAGGTACTATTAGTTATGAAAGAAATAATTTTTTTCCTTTTTTTAGTAGTAACTCTTTAATTTTATTAACTGGGGTTGTAGTGGAATGATAATTACTCTTTTATCCTTAATTAGAAGTTTCGAGTCCAAGTCCTTCTGAATATGAAGTTGCCTTTGTTAGGAAATATTTTATTTCGGAACGTGAAACATCCTAGCACGAATTTGAATCTAGTCAGGTTCCAATTCAAATATCAAAAACTAGATAGAAAAAAACTCTTTAATTTTAACATTTCACGTAATATGTTCAAGAGTATAAAATTTAAAATTTTAATATATTTAACGAATTGTTAAGACATAATACATAAACAGATATTAAACTTGACGATGGGATAGTGATGAATATATAAATTAATAAATACCAAAAATAGAATAAATGGTAAGATAAATTAGATATTTATGAAAAAATAATGTTGGAGAGCGTGATTGAAAGTATAAACTGATAAATAAGTATTTTGACTTTGATAGCGCACGCCTAAAACAATCTCAACTTGATCTTAACTAACAACTAAATTATCCAACTTATTTGAATTGCGTCCAACATTCAATGTTAATGTGATACATAAATTTTAAAGATATCTAAATAAATATTTTATAAATTAAAATGTTCAATGAATACCATGAAGAAGTATTAAAAGTTAAGCATATACTTATGTACTAGATGTAATTTTATTTTAACATTACAAAATTCAAAAATATTTTATACTTTATGTCAAATCAAAATTAAACAAATAAATTAAAATGAAGAGAATATTATTCTCTTTTTTTCAAAGTCAAAAATCTTGGCTAAAATGCTTTCAATTTTCAGCCACTAATTTTATGCTAGTAGTTTGGAAATAGGACACATGGCAAAATACTAGTAGTATCTTACTATTTATGTATTTCCTCAATTTAATTTTATTTGATTCTCATAATAAAAACATATTTTTTTAAACTTCTCCACTTTGACAAATCATAATTTGTTTTTGTTAACAACAAATAATGATATATTTAGTGTAATTTTACAATTTAAATCTGATGACATGTGTGCGGATCTTAGCCTATCTTGAGAGATAGAAAGTCAATTTTCAATAATATTGCTTTTATTATTAAATAATTATATAAATAAGTTCGAGGCCAAATCAATATAAATCAAATATAATAGAATAGAATGTTAAAAATATCAAATAAAAAATTAGATAGACATTTATATAGAAGTTTTTACCTATTATTGCCTATTTTTAGGATTATCCACAAAAACAAGTTAAAAAAAATTGGAAAAAGTGGATTAGGATAATTATTTATTAACCCTACTTTAATGGAATCCATTTAATTGTAGTTGGTTTCTAGTTAGCTATAAATTGCAATATTAATAATGTTACTAAAAAAATGTGATATTCTTGAATATTTGTATTACTTATAAATTTTTTGTTTGTCTATTACAGTCTATTAGATAATTGATATTGTTCATTAATATTTTCTTAATATCAAATTATTTATTATGACTTCTAAAAATATTTTGTTTCAAATTATTTGTTATTTTATAAATTTACGATGGAATTAATTGTTTTTTAATTTTATTTTTTATAGTAATTGTTCATAAAGGCTGCAAGCATTTCATTTATAGAAAAATATTGTATCTTAAGATATAAATATGAATAAAATAGTTGAAAAATATTCATAACTAATATTTTTTAAAATGTGAAATTAGATTAAAAAAAATTTGCATGTAGGATGGAGTGATTACTTAGCTTTTTACCCTTAATAATAATGCATTTAAGAATTTGGAATAAGATTTCTTCCATTGTATTTAATATATACTTTTTTTTTGTTTCTATTTATGTGGTAGTTAAAATTTTAAATTCAATCGTGGATTCAAATATTGAATCTTTAAATGTTTCTGAAATGAAATTTATATATCTGAAACTATGTTAAAAAATGTTATAAGTTGAAATACTTAATAATTTAAAATATTAAACCAAATATATAAAAGTTTTGCTTTACTCAAAAAATTTGAACAATGTCATATAAATTGAGCCATTTAGTAGATTTCTTTATATAAGCTCATAATGTTATATATAAATATATAATCATACCGAATAATTAGGATATCGAATTAATCGAATGTATTAATATCAAGGAGAAATTAAGATGATGGAATAATTTTGAATTATTTAACTGACTTTACAAAATAAAATAGTCAAAAAATTAACACAACATGAATTTTATAATATAACCGATTGAATCGTATCATTTGACGCCTCTACTTTTAATAATAATAATAATATAATATACATGTTTTGTACGTGTATATTATTTCAATCAATAAAGCAAATATATAAGATGATTAAAATTATTAATAGGGAGTACAAAAGACTAGTAAGTAAATACAAATATATAAATAAATTCAAAGACCCAACAACCAACTAATTTTCAAGAATCTCAATAAGCAACCCCCACCCCCACTCCACCACCCTCACCCACCCACCCCACCCTACCCCCACCCCACCCCCACCCACCCACCCCCTTCACCCCACCCATACCATAACCCCTCACCCCAACCCTAAAACAACAGTGCTCCATTTTTATTAGTATATATATATATATATATATATATATATATATATATATATATTACATGTTCTAAGTTAGTCTCACCAAGTCTTCTCTATTTAAAAAAAACATTTCAATTTTTTTTGTTGTTGTTGTTGTTGATTTTTGAGACATTTATTTTATCTTTAATTTTAACAAAATTATGAAAGGAAAATGGGAAGTACCACTTTGGGTTATATCAATGTTGTACATTGTGCTTTTATGTGGGAACTTTCATCGCTGTAATTCTATGTGGCCATGGAATCGACGTTCGTATTTTGGTACTATGGTTTTTCCCCTGGATGGAAATGTCTATCCTAAAGGGTATTTTCGTAATCTTAATGCACGTATTTTGAATTTTTTATAAAATTTGATCGAAGACGATTCAAAATAAGAGTTACTATATTTTTTTTTTATGTTAATTTAATTATTCAAAACTTTGGTTGATTTATATTCACTACCATTTTACAATAATATGTATTTTCACACTCGATATACACGTTGTAAAATTTGTTATCCTATACTCTTAGATAGTGTGGATACTATATTCCGATTTCCGGTAGTATGAATTTTCAGACAGAATATACATGTGCAACACACGTGCGATGGAGCTGGTGTTCGTCTGTTTCAGGGTTTCAATTTTACAGAAATAGTCCGATACTACATTTCGTAAACTTTCAAGAATCTCAACCAAATAACGTTCTGATTTTATTTAGAGATTGGTTACGAAACTTGTTTGAACTCGATCAAGCTCAGGTTGGCTAGACTCGATATTATAACAAGTTTCAATGAGTTTGACCTACCTCGATATTATAATAAGTTTCGATGAACTCAATACGATTGGATTCGACTCACTCTATTTACGCGTAAATAAATAAAAAAATTATGGACCCCACACAATCTAGGAATCTCCCCCACCCCCACCCCCACCCCATGCACAAAAAGTCATGTTGAATATTTATATCACCATCCACTATTTAATTTGTGTTGTGATTTTCATAGTCTTCATGTTGTAATGTATATATAAACTGCGTTTAGTTGACGGTATAAATTTATAATGTGATCTTATAATCCAAGGTAGATAAAATAATTTCAAGTTTGATAGTATAAGACGAGATGTTGATATATGATGTTTGTTTAATATGCAGGGACTATCAAGCGACGCTGAATGTAGGCCAACCTGCGAGACCTTACTCTCTCGACATAGACACGGGTAGTGATCTCACTTGGCTCCAGTGTGGTATACAAGGCGCGAAATGTCTTTCGGTTAGTACTATTCTTCTTGTTACATTTATATGTTCGTTTTTTCTAGATATGCTGAAAATGTATCTGTATATGATATTGCAGGCTCCTCATAGTCCTTACAGACCGAATAATAATCTTGTCAAGTCTAACGACCCCATATGTGCATCCATTCAGTTGCCTGCGAACCAACCCCCTCGCGATCCTGACCAATGTGACTACGAGGTTGTGTATGCAGATCATTGTTCATCGTTGGGAGTACTGGTGAGAGACGTATTTCCATTAAAATATACCAATGGTAGCGTGGTTGTTCCTCCTCTGGTGTTCGGGTAAGTAACTTAAAAGTTCGTACCCTCAACAACACAGAATGTTATACTTTACTTGTGATATTCATGACGAGCTTGACTTGCCTAATGTAGTTGTGGGTACGATCAAGAGGTGCCAGCCTCCACGCATGCACCTTTTACTGATGGAATTCTCGGTCTAGGAAGTGGAAAAGCGAGCTTAGTATCACAGATGAGTAGCATGGGACTTATCCGTAATGTAATAGGTCACTGCTTAAGCGGCCAAGGCGGAGGTTTTCTTTTCCTCGGAGATGATGTTGTTCCCTCTTCCGGGATTGTTTGGGCACCTATTGTACGTGCACCTTCAGAGTATGTTCTGTATACAGTTCGCTCGCGCTTTTGTATGTTGAACTTGTGAACGAATAACTGTGTATCGCTGTCATTTCAGGAAACACTATTCTTTGGGACCGGCTGATGTACTGTTAGGTGGACAGGCAACCGGAATAAAGAGTCTACCGATGATTTTTGACAGCGGAAGTACCTTTACATACCTCAATTCCGAAGCTTACAATACTCTGTTGTCGTTGGTAAGATCAGAAAAAACAATGTATATCGCCTTTCTGGCGTAGGACTTATGTGATGCTGTTGAGTTTCAGATCAAGAAAAACATAGACCCGAAGAAGCTGGTTGATGCAGTGGACGAAAAGGCCTTACCCGTCTGCTGGAAAGGACCGACACCTTTCAGATCCATCGATGAAGCCAAGAGCAATTTCAAGTCATTAACAATTAGTTTCACGAGCGCTAGGAATGTTCAGCTTCAACTGACTCCCGAGTCTTATCTTGTTCGTACTGTAAGTACCTTATAATTTGCTGCTTGTTGAATCTCATATTGCTGGTCAAATGCTGATACTTCTTATCCTCTTAGGATCGTGGCAATGTATGCCTCGGCATATTGGATGGTACGGAGGCTCATTTAGGAGATGCGAATCTCATCGGAGGTACAGTGTCACATTTTCTCCGAGGAGGGCATTAGTTTTCGGATCCCACATCATAACTTGTTTTTTCGCGTGTATATATGCAGATATATCTATGTTGGACAAACTGGTGATATACGATAATGAGAATCAACGGGTAGGATGGATTCCGTACAACTGCAACAGGATTCCATAGTCGTCAGAGTAAGTCGTCAAGAGACATACATATCTCTTATTTACGTATAATTGCAACTGCACAGGACCTCACCGGAAACCATTTTTGTTATTGTATCGACAGCGTATATCATGTATACAAGTGAAGATTTTGGTGAAATATCAAATGGAAGAAGCAAGTAGAAAGTATGTTAGTATTGTAAGCATACAAATGTTATACAAAATTCACTTGTAATCAAATAATAGAATATATATATATATATATATATATATATATATATATATATATATATATATATATATATAGCAGCCTCTTTATCTACATATATGTATATCTATTACAACGTAAAGCGAGGAGTTGAGTCTGAACTGACGAACTGAAGTCACTTTCGTTAACTCTAACAAATGTAAATAGAAGACAAACGCGTATCTTATATAGGGTTTGTCACACCCCTCTTTCGACTCCAAAAACATAATGGTTATAATTTAATGTTCGAAAGGGTTTTATTATTTAAGTGACAAGAAATGAAAATTTATTTCGGAAAAGGATTATTAACATTTTTTATTCAGAGTAGCCACTTGGCATAATCTGGTGTGCCAAGTCACCATTGGAAAATCCTTTTCAAAACCATTTGACTCTTTAAACTGGTTTGCGAGCAGAGATTCCGGCTAAGAAATTCTGTTGACCGAGGGGAAGGTGTTAGGCACCCCTCGATCCCGTGGTTCAACCACAGTCGCTTGGTAAAGTGTATCGACTATTTTTTTGACACTAAGAAATGTATAAACCACACAAAAGCACGCAAAATAATCAAACAATAAACAAAACAAAACAATCCAAAATGTAAAGTCCAGTCCAATTATACATTCCAAAAATAGAAAAATACGAAAATATAAATCCTATTCTAAACTAAATCTAGACTAAGCTCCAATGCCTTACCCGATGCCGTGGGCCTTCATCACGATAATTTTCCGCCAACATGATATGTCGGGGCATTCCCCGGTGAATAAGTACATAAGATCTCGGGGCATTCCCCGATAAAATGAATATATTTCTCAATCTTGTGCGGTAAAATAGAAAGAACCAACCACCAAATATTCACACATTCAACAAATCACCAAGAGTCCTAAACTTTGCCTACCCAAAGCCTACGATTTGCTTACCGATCCTCATGCGAAAACATGATATTTATTCCGAATTAAACAAAACAACAATAAACTTAAATCGATCTATATTCACCCTTTTTATCAATTTTTCAATTCTTCCCCAAATTCATTCTCAACCAATGAACAACACATGCATCGATTATCAATTCCCTTTTCAACATTTAAATCCGTCATCAACCAATACACAATCAAGATTCAAACATACCAACACACGAATCATTCACGATTACGTAAAAATTAAAAAGAGAGGAGATAGAATTGGACCTCAATTTGAAGCTTTATTTCAATTAATTGATCTTTCCAAATAGAACTGCGTCCAAACAGAACCTCAATGTTGAACCCCAACCAACAAACCCAAATAAAAAAATTCGATCTCGAACTCCAATTCACTCAGACCCGATAGCGAGCAAGGCTCAATGCTTTTTCAACTGGAATGATTTTTCCGACTAGAACCGTGACCGGAATCTCAAATCGACCTTAACAACGACCAAACTCAAACCAAATTTCGACTTCAAATTGAACCCACCAGCTTGCGTTTTTCGGTGGTTTCAGCCATGATGTTCCAGCGATGGTTTAATCGGAACCCAAAAACTGGTTGAACGATGTTTTCCGGTGATTAGCTCACAGGAAAACTCGGGTTTTACCTCTCTCTCGAATCTCTCAAAAAACTCTCTGATTTTCCTTCGTTTTCTCCATTTTTTCACTGGTTCTCCATCGTTTCTCTCTGTTTCAGGTGTGCGTGTCCCGATGTATTGTTGCTGTGTGTTTCAAGGGAAAAATGGAAGAGGAAATCTGTGTCCCTCCGTGGAAGAGAATTCCTTTCGTATTTATGGCGTGAAGTGTATGGAAATTTGTATGTTGGCGGGTGTGTGTGCGTATTGCTCCCTGTTTTCACTACCCCTCATCTTCATCCATGTCTACTGTGAGTGTGTACATGGATTTTTTTTGTGTTTTTTTTTTCGTGTATTCTATTGTGGAGACCTTTTTTTGTGTGAGAGTATTGTGTATATATGAGAGATGTTGTGAGATTGGGGGGTTGTTGTATGTATATGTAGTCTGCCTATTCTCTGTGTGAATGTGTGTGTATCTCCCCAGAATTTCTCACTGTTTTTTTTCTCCCTTTTTTTCGTATATGTATGTGAATATAGGAAAAAATGGAGGTCTCGTCTTGTATTGTGTTGTTATGTGGAGTGTATATATATTGTGAGGGGTCACGCGGGTGGATATTGGGGTGGGGTAGGTGGGGTATTAAGGTGGGGTAGGGGTAGGGTGTGATATGGTTTATTTTGATTGGATAGGTTGTTAGGATAAGATGTAGAGGTTAGGATAGGATAGAATTTGTTAGGGAGTTTGTTATTTTTTTGAATTTTGTGAGGGTATAATAACATGGATGAGGGTACACGGTAGAATAAAATAAAAAATGGGTAAAAGTGAATAAAAATTGAACTTTAAAAGGACGAAATCACGTGTCTACATCATGCCCCCTTTGGATGTAAACACATGGTGTTTTCATACAAAGCAGTAGACAACGAGGCGGAATTTTATACTGACCTTTATTTAAAAGCACGGAGCAAAAAGAAGGAGGAAAACCAGGTCTTGACTTAGGACATCCTACCCACCCCAGTTATGAGGGGATCAAGTGACAAGTATCTCAAAGGATTGGAAGGAGGTGGACTATACCGAGTTGGAGAGTCAAGTGAGGTTCCATCGAGGTTCCGGTCCGTGGCTCTGTCATTACATCAAAAAATGAAAATTACAAGTTAAAACATAAATGAAATTACAAAAATCCTATCTATACAGCTTCTGTTGGCTCTTGACTCGACTTTTGTCACCCTATTCTTCAGGCGGGCTCCTAACTTGCAATTTCTTTCAACTTGTTGCTTGGCTTTCAATTACTTCGCTTTGTTGCATGACTTTTCATTTCTTCACCCTATTCTCCAGGTGAGCTTCTGACTTGCTATTTCATCACTTTGTTGCTTGACTTTTCATTTCTTCACTCTGTTCTCCAGGCGGGCCTCTAACTTGCTATTTCATCACCCTGTTCTTCAGGCGGGCTTCTGAAACCCAAAATTAAAACTAGAACGAAAATTATCCCAAACAAGAATTATAATAGAGTAGTATTTCATTTTTGAAAGCGTTGTCCCATTTTCCAGGAGGGTCCTGAACAGAAAGTAAAATCCCATTTTTCAGGAGGGTCCTGAATTGAAAGTAAATTCCCGTTTTTCAGGAGGGTCTTGAACATAAAGTAAAATCTCATTTTTCAAGAGGGTCCTGAATAGCAAGTACAATCCCATTTTTCAGGAGGGTCCTGAACAAAAGTAAAATCCCATTTTTCAGGAGGATCCTGAACATAAAGTAAAATCCCATTTTTCAGGAGGGTCCTGAACATAAAGTAAAATTTCATTTTTCAGGAGGGTCCTGAACATAAAGTAAAATTCCATTTTTCAGGAGGGTCCTAAACATAAAGTAAAATCCCATTTTTTTCAGGAAGATCCTGAACATAAAGTAAAATCCCATTTTTTTCAGGAGGGTCCTGAACATAAAGTAAAATTCCATTTTTCAGGAGGGTCCTGAACATAAAGTAAAATCCCATTTTTCGGGAGGGTCCTGAACATAAAGTAAAATCTCATTTTTCGGGAGGGTCCTGAACATAAAGTAAAATCCCATTTTTCGGGAGGGTCCTGAACATAAAGTAAAATCTCATTTTTTCAGAAGGGTCCTGAACATAAAGTAAAATCCCATTTTTTCAGGAGGGTCCTGAACATAAAGTAAAATTCTCATTTTCCAGGAGGGTCCTGAACATAAAGTAAAATTCCATTTTTTCAGAAGGGTCCTGAACATAAAGTAAAATCCCATTTTTTCAGGAGGGTCCTGAACATAAAGTAAAATTCCATTTTTCAAGAGGATCCTGAACATAAAGTAAAATCTCACGGATGTGCATTTCCAATGGTAGCTAAATTAAGTGAAGCGAATTTGCCCCTATTTCAACAAAGAAAAATTGTCAATTAAAAACTTAGTGGTGGCTTGCAGCTCTTGGCTTCTCAGGTATCTGCCCAGCACTCGTTCCTTTCATCTTTATTCCAAATCGCTAACATTTGCCCTGTCTTGCCTCATCATTGACCCGGATCCAGATTGAGGGAAGTGAGTTCTGACTCGAACAATGGGCTTCCATTTTACCATCCCTCTGAGGTGCACCCATTTCCCAAATCTGAATTTTTCCATGAATCCAATAGCCTATCGGTTGATAGACTTCCTTTGCTTCGTGTTGAATTACGATCATATTTCTTTCCTGTGCTGTTCCTTGGCTTTTCCTCATATAATTGGAAAGACTGGTAGTAAATTTTGAAATCCTTTCTTGCTTGTGTTGACACAGACTTGACTTAAAATGTAAAGAAATGATGGTGACTTTTATTTTGATAAATGACATAAGAAAAGACAAAAAGCATGAATATGTAAATGAAAGAAAAGGGCAATGTCCCATATTCAAAAACAAAACTTATCTGAATACGACAACCAACTCCAATGAGTATGACATGCATTTTGGATTGAGTTGCCTGATCTTCCTATCCAAACTCCCCATTTGTTGTTGAGTTCTTGCCTTTGCCGCTGAGCCGCTTCTTCAAATCCATTGGACTCATACATCACATTCGATTGATGACATCTTAAAAGACTTTCGCCAACAAATCTCTTTCTTTTCACTTTTCACATTTCTCTTGAACTCTCCATCGCCTTACGATGCCCGTGAGGGTTTTCACCAATAAGACTCTCATTTTTATTTCTCTCCACTCACCATCGCCTTATGGTGCCTGCAAGGGTTTTCACCAATAAGACTCTCTCATTTTCATTTCTCTCAACTCATCATCGCCTTATGATGCCCATGGGGGTTTTCACCAATAAGACTCTCTCATTTTTATTTCTCTCCACTCACCATCGCCTTATGGTGCCTGCAAGGGTTTTCCCTAATAAGACTCTCTCATTTTCATTTCTCTCCTGATTTCTTATGCTGAGGGAGACAAGTGGTACCTCACAATGTATCATCATATCCATTGCATGCTTAGCCTTAACATCATCAAAAATTGATCTGAAGGACTTTCTTTGGTTGTAACTTGGCTTTTGGTTACGGTTAGAAAAGATGGTAAGGGGCTCAAACGATACTTGAAGTAGGGGGTGGGACTTACAACTTTTGGAATCGACTCAAACAACACATTAACTCATGCCCCAACTTTGTTGACTGGGTGAATCTTAGATCTTTATTTGGTTGGACCGAGCCCAAAATAGGGCATCCTACGTATCTCACTCCTGAGAGAGGAGAATCAGGTCGCACGTAGTTCCATCAGCTTGTTCTTTGTTTTGACTTGATTGATTTTTATTTTTTTTATTATTATTATTTTCGAACTCTTTCTTTTATTCTTATTTCCTTGACATTTATCTTTGACTCTATTTTGATTCCAAAAGAGGGGTATGAAAGAAAAAATAAAACGAAGCTCAAACGTAAACAAAGGATGACACAATGTTTGGATAGAAGAATAAAATGCCTTCATCATATCAATCTTCAAAAAAGCAAGTACTAAACATGCAATAAACTCAACAAAGGATCAAATATCATACATAGTATCTTTTGACCGCATCAGCATTGATAGCTATTTCTGCCATTTTGCCTTCAATATCTGTCAAATATAAGGCTCCATTGGGCAACACTTTCTTCACAACGAAGGGACCTTGCCAGTTAGGGGAGAACTTGTCTTTCGCTTTAACCTGGTGAGGAAAGATACGTCTCAATACCAACTGACCAACTTCAAAATTCCTGGGACGGACCTTTTTGTTATACGCTCGAGCCATCCTCCTCTGATACAACTGGCCATGACATACAGACGTTAGCCTTTTTTCCTCAATCAAGCTCAAATATTCCAGTCAAGTTTTTACCCATTCGTCATCATCAATCTCTACTTCTACAATGACTCGAAGAGAGGGAATTTCAACTTCTGCAAAGATGACTGCTTCTGTCCCATACACTAATAAATATGAAGTTGCCCCTGTTGAAGTGTGAACAGTGGTGCGATAACCTAGCAATGCAAATGACAACTTTTCATGCCACTATCTAGACCCTTGTACCATTTTTCGCAGTATCTTTTTTATATTCTTATTGGCGGCTTCTACAGCATCATTGGCCTTTGGGCGATATGGAGTAGAATTTTGATGTGCGATCTTAAACTATTGACATACTTCTTGCATCAAATGACTATTGAGATTGGCAACATTGTCTGTAATGATCATCTTAGGAATTCCAAATCTACAAATGATATTGGCATGAACAAAGTCTACCACAGCCTTCTTTGTCACTGACTTGAAAGTTACTGCTTCTACCCACTTTGTGAAGTAGTCAATGGCTACCAAAATGAATCTATGTCCATTTGATGCCTTCGGCTCAATCGGTCCAATCATATCCATTCCCCAAGCCACGAACGGGCATAAAGCGGCCATTACATGCAACTCAACAGGAGGAGAATATATCAGATCACCGTGTACCTGATATTGATGACACTTTCGAACAAATTGAATAGAATTCCTTTCCATAGTAAGCCAGTGATAACCTGCTCAAAGAATCTTCTTTGACAAGACATGACCGTTCATGTGCGACCCGCATACTCCAGAGTGTATTTTAACCATGATTGTCGAGGCTTCTCTTGCATCTACACACCTTAAAAGTCCCAGATCTGGGGTCCTCTTATACAAGATTCCTCCACTTAAGAAAAATCCACTAGCCAAACGCCTAATAGTCCTCGTTTGATCGTTGGTGGCCTATACTGGGTATTCTCCTGACTGAATGTACCGCTTGATATCCAAGAACCAAGGTTCTCCATCGAGATCTTCTTCAACCACATTACAGTAAGCATGCTGATCACAACTCTGTATATATGCACTGGATCGATATAGGCTTTGTCAGGATGTTGGAGCATTGAAGACAGAGTGGCTAAAGCATCAACAATTTCATTATGAATCCTTGGAATATGCCTAAATTTTACTAACACAAACCGTTGACATTGCTTCTGCAAGCATTATCGATACGAGATGAGCTTCTAATCTCGCGTCTCCCAATCGCCTTGAATTTAATGGACGAGCAAATCCGAATCTCTCAACACCAATATTTCTTGGACTCCCATATCAACAGCTAACCTCAAACCAAGAATGCAGGCTTCATGCTCTGCCATATTATTAGTACAGTAGAATCGAAGTTGTGCTGTTACCGAGAAATGTTGTCCCGATTCAGAGATAAGAACCGCACCTATTCCGACTCCTTGCATATTGGCAGCTCCATCGAAGAACAACCTCCAACCTGGATCAACATCTATAACGACTTCATCGACACACGATACTTCTTCGTCAGGAAAATATGTCTTTAATGGCTCGTATTCTTCATTGATGGGATTCTCAGCAAGATGACCTGCCAAGGCTTAGGCTTTCATGGCGGTCTGAGTCACATATACAATGTCGAACTCGGTAAGCAATATTTGCCACTTTGCCAATCGACCTATCGGCATAGGCTTCTGAAAGATATACTTCAAAGGATCCATGCAGAAGATGAGATAAGTAGTATAGGATGAGAGATAGTGCTTCAACTTCTGTGCTACCCAAGTTAGGGCATAACACGTCCTTTCAAGAAGAGTATACCTGGCCTCATATGCGGTGAACTTCTTGCTAAGATAATAAATAGCCTGCTTCTTTTTGCCTGTGACATCATGTTGACCTAGGACACAACCAAAAGAATTATCCATGACTGATAAATATAAGATCAAAGGCCTACTAGGCTCCGGGGGTACCAGCACGGGCGGATTTGACAAATATCTTTTGATTCGATCGAACGCTTCCTAACATTCTTCAGTCTATTTTACCGCAACACTCTTTTTCAGCAACTTGAATATGGTCTCAAAAGTGGTTGTGATTTGAGCAATAAACCATCTAATGTAGTTTAGTCTACCAAGCAAACTCATCACCTCCGTTCTATTCTTGGGCGGGGGCAAATCCTGAATGGCTTTGATTTTCGAGGGATCCAATTCAATTCCCCGACGGCTGACTACAAACCCCAACAACTTTCCAGATGGAACTCCAAATACACATTTTGCCGGGTTGAGTTTGAGATTATACCTGTGAAGCCTTTCAAAGAACTTTCTTAAATCTTTAACATGGTCGGCCTGATTTTTTGACTTAATAATCACATCATCCACGTAGACCTCAATCTCCTTATGCATCATATCATGAAACATAGTGGTCATGGCTCTCATGTATGTTGCTCCAGCATTCTTCAAACCGAACGGCATCACTCGATAACAATAAGTTCCCCATGGTGTGATAAAAGATGTCTTCTCTGCGTCTTCATCATCCATAATAATCTGGTGATATCCGGCATAGCAATCCACAAAAGAGGCAACCTCATGTTTAGCACAGTTCTCTAACAAAATGTGGATGTTGGGTAGTGGAAGATCATCTTTCAAACTTGCTCTGTTCAAATCACGGTAATCAACACACACTCGAATTTGCCATCTTTCTTTGGTACGGGAACAATATTGGATAACCACATGGGATAGCGAGCTACTCGAATTACTTTGGCTTCAAGTTGTTTCATGATTTCCTCTTTAATTTTAATACTTACATCCGTTCTAAACTTCCTCAACTTCTGTTTGACAGGAGGGAACGCGGGATCAGTTGGCAATTTGTGAGTCACTAATTCAGTGCTTAAACCAGGCATATCATCATAAGACCATGCAAAAATATCCTTATAATCAATTAATTCTTGAATCATTCCATCTTTTAGCTGTGGCAAAGCATGTACACTGATTTTAGTTTCCCTAACATCTTCTTGATCCCCTAGATTTATTGGCTCAGTCTCATTCAAATTAAGATTCGATTTGTCTTCAAACTGTTCCAACTCTTTGCTTATTTCTTCTAGTGCTTCTTCTTGATCATATTCCCCATCCTGCTTCATTACATCTTGATTAGTTTAGACGTTAAGTTCAGGCTGAAAATTCCGCATGCATGTCATGTCATTAGAATCAGCATAAAGAGAACTGTATATAAAAAAAAAAAAATATATTAGACACGAATCAAAAAGGACATTGCATTTCATTAAATAAATAGATAGAAGGGTTTAAACATAGATGCCAACATAACATAAACAAACTAAAATTCGAATTACAACCCTGAAATAACTCGGATAAACAGAAAGAAAAATAAATAAACTACCAAAACTCCCTTCTGACGGGGAGAGGAGTGACTTCCCAATTATTGAGCCGGGCAGCTGGACCTATGAATTGCACGTCTGCCATACTGGTACCTTCTCCTTCTTCGATCATATCAATTTCAATAAAAAGGTTCTGGAAGTCATCAACCAATTCAACTTCAAATTCCACATGCTTCATGACACCGCTCTTAACAAATGATTCACTGAGTAGTGGCATTGGGCGAGGGAGTGACCATGTTTCCTTTTTCCTTCCCTTGGCTTTCTTTAGATCTTCAGCCGTAGGCTCAAATCCCAGACCAAACGTGCTCACGTTCTCACTCTAACATAAGGGATGAACTATACCGTGCAAAGACGCTCCCAAACCCTTTCCTAGCTCAAATTTATATTTCCAAAGTTCACTTACCATCATGATAGAAGCAGAAGACAATTGTGGTCCCAATATAACCTGTTATTCAAGGATACGATTCACTGGCACTGTATCAAAAATTTGATATACGAATGTCTCCTCTACGTTATTTGCTTCAATAAGAAACAAGGGAGAATCTTCGCAGGCGGACAAATCTCCTTACCGTGAATAACCATTTTTTTCCTGTCATGCTCAAACTTAATCATTTGGTGCAGTATAGATGCAACCGCCTTGGCCTTGTGGATCCATGACCTTCCCAACAACAGATTGTAAGAGGAGTCTACATTCAATACTTAAAACTCTATGGCGAACTCAACAGGCCCTATGGTCAACATTAGTTCTATTTCGCCAATGGAATTTGATTTTGCACCATCGAAAGTCCTGACACATACATTGTTGGGCCTAATCCTGTCAGCACCAATATTCAACTTTTACAAAGTAGAAATAGGGCAGATACTTGCACCTGAACCTCCGTCAATCATAACATGAGTGACGTAGAACTCTTCGCACTTCACTGTAATATAAAGGCCCCGGTTATGCCCTGTACCTTCAACAGGCAATTCATTATCAGAAAAGCTGATCCGATTCACCTCAAAGATTTTTCCAACCATTTTCTCCAGCTAATTTACTGTAATCTCCCTAGGAACATATGCTTCATTTAATACCTGCAGTAAAATATCACGATGCTCCCTGGAGTGCAAAAACAAAGATAAGAGGGAAATTTGAGCAGGGGTTTTCTTCAACTGGTCTAATATTGAATACTCTGGCAATTTCATCTTTTTCAAAAATTCTTCGACTTCTTCTTCGGTGATAGGCTTTTTGATAGATGACGGTCCACTCACCGTTGGCTTGGACTTTCATAAGCTTTCAGGCACGAAGCATCTTCCTGACCTAGTCAAACCCCCTACCTCATCTACATCTTCCACTACTTCTTTCCCATGATAGATCATCACAGTCCGCCCATAATTCCAGGGAACCTTTTTCGTATCAACTATCGGAGGTTGGGTCACCGGTTTGAGAACAATAGAAGCTGCCATAGCTCCTTTCACCGTCAAGATGGGCTGACTCAGAGCTCCCACCACTGTCAACTTAGGTTTATCCTGACTTAAATCAACATGCCTTATGGCTCCTTATACTGTGATCAGGGGTTTCTTTGTGCTTTATTGGGATTTATCTTCTCTCATTCCTTCCCAGCTCAATGACATTGCTTTCAAAGACTTCGCTACATTTATCGATTTCTCCTTAATGGTCTATATCTTGATAATAGGCTTATAAACCCTCGAAGACTCTTTCCCATCATATATCAATTCTAACATATTGGCTTCAGCATGGGTTGGCAGCGGATTTTGGTTAATGTTTGGACCCTCCAGGGCCTGGACCAGCATCTGATTTGTGTCAATTAAATCTTGGACAACTCTCTTTAAATGCCAGCATTTTTTGATATCATGGCCTGGCATGTCAGAACAGTACGCACACCTTAAAGAATAATCGAGATTCCTCGGCGGTGGATTTAAAAGCCTTCCTTAAATTGGGCTTAGAACCTTCAACTTTCTCAACCTATCAAACAGGCTAGCATATGGATCCCCAAGAGGTGTGAATTGATTTTTGACCGCCTTCTCTTTCTTATACTCGGGCCTAGGCTGAAAACTGGGTCTGGAGGGGTTTTGGTAATTTGGCGGAGTGAATGGACGATTTTGTGGAGCTTGCGCGCGCCACTGCAGGTAAGAAGGGGTTTGGGCATATGGTTGCACGCTATATACTGGGTATGAGGGTGGTGGAATGGAATATAAAGGGCTTTGTAGAGGGTAGTAATGGTGGGGAGAAATATATGGAGCTTGGGCGTAGACTTGGGCTTGGGCTTGGGGATAGGGGCAAGGTGGCCTTTTGGGGTAGGAATGGGTTCCAGCTACGACAGTCGCCATATCCTCTTTCTTATTTTTACCTCCAAATACGCCAGATCCACCTTGAATCGCTTGTGTGGTTGCTTTTAATGCGGTAAAACTCACTATTCGGCCGGTCTTAATTCCGTCCTCTATCATCTTCCCCATTTTGAGGACTTCCATAAAAGATTTTCCCATTACCGGAAGTAAATGTTGAAAATAGGTCTCATCCTGTGTCTGAATGAAAACTTCTACCAACTTACTTTCTTTCATTGGAGGCTTTACCCTGGCGGCCTGTTCACGCCACCTTATCGCGTATTCCCTAAAACCTTCAGTGCTCTTTTTCTTTATGTTGACCAAGGATTTTTTGTACGAAATCAAGTCAATGTTATACTGAAAATGTTGATCAAATTTAGAAGCTAAGTCATCCCAGTTGTTCCATTTATCGATATCTCGATCGATAAACCATTCTGAGGCCATATCAGAAAGACTCTCGCCAAAGAAGGCCATGAGCAGCTCTTCCCTTCCTCCTGCAGCCCTCAACTGGTTGCAATAACATCTCAAGTATGCCACGGGATCACCGTGTCCTGCATACTTCTCGAACTTAGGCATCTTAAAACCGAGGGGGAGGTTGATGTCTGGGAACATGCAAAGATCTTTATAGGAAACACTCCTATAATCTCCGATTCCTTGCAAATTCCTCATAGCCTGTTCTAAACTTTTCAGTTTTCGGGCTATGATATCCTGTTCCTCTGCTGCGACAGGTTTCTCTGTATCAAATGGAAATGCAGGCGGCTGAGTGTACCCATACGGTTCATTCATTTGCAAAGTAGGCTCCGGGGCATAATACTGACTATCTGAAACCTTCAGTACTGGCTCACTGGCAGACCTAGGAAGCCTCATTGTGGGACACACAGCATATATGGAAGTTTCATGTGGTGGCAGAGCCACGAATACCGGTGTGATCGGTGGCGTTGGCTGAGCAGCTGGTCTTGATTGGGGAGCTGCCAAGGGCACACCAGAACTGCCAGGATAATAATGTCGTGGAGTGAATCTTGGTGCGTGATCAGGTGAATCAGTAGGAGCAGAGAATTGCGCCTGAGAGAGCGGTGGGTAATTAGAGATATTCCCAAGACCTTCAGGGAGCGGAGGAGGAGGCATTCCGCTGGCCCATTCCCGATGTAAATATATCAATTATTTCCTGAGCCTTACTACCTCATCATTGTGTTCAGAACTTTCTTCCTGTGATCATGATCTGGGTCAATGAGCGAATTTTCAATCTCCGTGCTAGCCATGACGAGCTTTGCTTTGGATCTAGTGAAGTATGGGTGACTAGCCAGAGTGCTGCAAACCTACCACTGTTATCTGAAAGAACATGCTCATCAAAGACGACATCCGTTAGGACTGAGGCACACAACAAGCATGGGAATCACATTGGTAAAATTGTCCTAAATTCATGTTCATTTCTACCAGCTTTTGAGGGTAGCGAGGTCATTTTAACATCATCCCGATTTTTATCTACACTTATTTTTATCTACACCTATTATTATTATTATTATTATATTATTATATATATATATAATTTTTTTTTCGTATCCATCTCTGTTCTTTTCTTTTCTCACGTTATCTACCTTTATTTTATCATTCTTTATGGCTTTTGTTTCTCTTTAAAAGAGGAAAAATAATGAAAAACAACAAAACAAAATGATTAGATCGAACCCAAAAGTAGGTTGCCTACGTATCATGTTGTACATGAATCAGATCTTGCGTAGTTCGGGCAGCATGTGCATAAACATCACCCACTTTTTTTTTTTTGCGAAAACGAAAACAAACAAATAAAGGAAAGACGTAACATCATAACATTTTAAAGAAAGAAAACAACAAAAACGTACGAAAAGTTTGGGACCACTTTTAAAATAAACAGCAAATATGAAACAACATTCTAGACCCCTAAGACGACATAGGTAAAATTACTAATAAAGACCCTAATACCAAAAACAACTTGACTTTGACTTAAAGCAGACGCCACCCTACAATGACAGACACATAAAAGACTCAAACTAAACAAAGATAAGAAATGCTCTTTCAGACTGGTGCTCTGCGTGATGACCCTGGCTGAGATGGACCTGCCTGTGAAGTTTTCTTTCTCCCATTTAAACTTTGTAGCATATCCTGTAAAGATACCCTGATATTAGGGAATAAGCTTCGGGCCCGTATTCCTGCCTCATGAGGAGTGCACTTGGAAAGATTATTCTGACACCTTTCTACCGTCTTGAACAAATCTGCTAACTAAACTCTTAGTGTTTCCACTTTGGACCCCACACTTTCATCCTGATGGTCGTCTACTATGCATTCTTCCTGTATTCTCCCTCTAAGCTGCACTGGTATGGGTTGACTGATACCCCGAGGGATAGATTGAAGCCAGACCCCATATCCCTGAGTGTACCCCGGATTATCCAAACTTTCTTTGAGTGTGTCCACACCTAGCTTTGTCGCATGCTTTCAAAACTACTCGTACTTGCTCTTACCTAAGGCTTGGTCCTTGAAGTACTCAACATCCTTCAGAAGATCCATTGCTGGTGGCACGTCCTACAGCCTACCCAACTGGCGCATTACCCTAAAAGGACTGTATGGTCTAGTGCAATTGAGCCCTAATATAACTAAAGGGAGCTGCGTCTGACAACCCAACAAGATTATCTTCGGTCGAAGCCACAGATAAGTCCACAAAATGTTATCCCCGATTCTTGACTCAAGAAATTCAATCCAAACGTCGACTCCCATGGGTAGCGAGAATTTATCCAAACGCAACCTGGAGTCCATGACTTTCACTCGATTGGGAATACAACGATCTACCACGTCTGTTCTAACTAAAGAAGGCGCATGCAAATGCTCCATCATCTATAACTGCAATATTAGGTTACTGCCCTCAAAAAATCTCACCCCCCCTTCACTTCGGTTAAAGCCTTATATATTTCTGTTAAGATCATGGGAATGAGAGTGAACCTGCCCTTTTGATTAATGCCCTTGTCGTTTTGATCCTTATGAAATAGAGCCATCACCACAGATTGCAAACGGGTATTAATACGTCTTTCTTCTAGTGGAAACACTAAAATGCCTAACAAAGCGAGGGTGAAGACTTCAAGACGCTTTCTCTCCCACTTCTCCTTAGTCATATGAAATTCATCCCAAAAGCAATCAAAACCCTCCGAGGGCCCGAATCTAGCGAACAAAAAATCTAAGGAAACCCACGAATCACTTAAACAATCCAAACGTATACCCTTACTTTTTAAACCACAAGACTGCAAAAATCTCACGCCAGTATGATTTCGTGCTCGAACATATCCTTCTCGATATAGGGCAAATGCAACAAACCGGATATTTCTGCCAAAGTAGGAGTCATTTTGCATTCCCCAAACCTGAACACCAAACTACTTGGATCCCAAAAGGTCAACAAAGCCTCTATTAAATCTGGACGAGGGGCAACATGCAGAAGTTCAGTAAGATCACCTAATATTTTAATCAGTTTCTGCTGATCAACATAGTTAAACATTTCCCACCACTTGATTAACTTTTTGGGCACCTTGACAACCATCAGAACTCTAGACTTGGTGGACAAATCTATCCTGTAATAACACATAAGACGTTATCTCAAAAATTCGACAGGAGTAGAAGATTCCCAACCCTTGGGATTTTTGACGCAAGCATATGTCGATGGGACAGACCACATTCATGACTCCAATTTGTCGAACAGAAGTACTGAGCGAAATCAGTCTACTTGGCAAACAACTCTAGATTACGGGGCGAGAGACCTAGGCTAATAATAAGACAAAGGCCAACACAAAGATTACCGGACCCCCCCCCCCCCCCCCCCCCCGAGGGTTGCCTACGTATCCCAACCCGAGGGAAGGGAATCTGGTATGCGTAGTTTATCCAGATTGGACAATTGACGATTAACTAATAAATTGACCCTAACTTAAGAGACACTACCAAAAACAAACGAAAAAAAACTTTTGGATTTTCAACTAGACACTTTAACTAAGACTGACACCACCAATTATGAAGAAAAAATCTTTTTGGTATTTTTATTTTTGACAAATAAGTAGAAAAGGCAAACAAAACTTTTTTTTTTTTTTGAATTTACGGTACTTTGAGAAGACAAATGCAAAACGTAAAAAAATCTTTTTGAGTTTTTGGATCGTGAAGAACAAAAGCCATAAAGAATTCTAAAATAAACTACGACATTCCTTTTGATTCATTCTTTTCGATTCACTTTTTTTTCTTCCAAAATCAGCCCGTCAAATGACCACGTTACCCTTAAAAATGCAACAGTTAGCACGTAGGGATGCTTTAGAGGTGAGTCTCCTACAAAGGGTCATGTGGGTCCCACTAGGTCTCTGTATGATGCACATAAGCATGACCTAAAGGTTGACCTACGTTGTGGTTCACTAACAAGGCTATTTGGGGGAGCGTATGGTCAATAGTGGCTGCTTTGCTTTCCACCTACTCCATAACACCGATGGCTCCCCCCCCTAAAATAAGGGTGACTCAACTAGAGGTTGTGTACAACACGTGTACTACGGACTTGTTGCAGAAAAAAAGGTCGGGGGGCGGACTCATGATGACAGATATAAAGCGGTAACACATAGGATAAATACTATAAACAAAGAGCACGAAAACGCACGAAAGTAAAAACAACACCAACAATAATCACAAACAATGCTTATACACTCGTAATGCCAAACAAAGCCGATATGACTCCAAAATATAGCTCGAATTCTGAAAGCTTATCAAGGTCCCCAGCAGAGTCGCCAGAGCTGTCACACCCCTCTTTCGACTCCAAAAACATAATGGTTATAATTTAATGTTCGAAAGGGTTTTATTATTTAAGTGACAAGAAATGAAAATTTGTTTCGAAAAAGGATTATTAACATTTTTTATTCAGAGTCACCACTTGGCATAATCTGGTGTGCCAAGTCACCATTGGAAAATCCTTTTCAAAACCATTTGACTCTTTAAACTGGTTTGCGAGCAGAGATTCTGGCTAAGAAATTCTATTGACCGAGGGGAAGGCGTTAGGCACCCCTCGATCCCGTGGTTCAACCACGGTCGCTTGGTAGAGTGTATCGACTATTTTTTTGACACTAAGAAATGTATAAACCACACAAAAACACGCAAAATAATCAAACAATAAACAAAACAAAACAATTCAAAATGTAAAGTCCAGTCCAATTATACAGTCCAAAAATAGAAAAATACGAAAATATAAATCCTATTCTAAACTAAATCTAGACTAAGCTCCAATGCCTTACCCGATGCCGCGGTCCTTCATCACGATAATTTTCTGCCAACATAATACGTCGGGGCATTCCCCGGTGAATAAGTACATAAGATCTCGGGGCATTCCCCGATAAAATGAATACATTTCTCAATCTTGTGAGGTAAAATAGAAAGAACCAACCACCAAATATTCACACATTCAACAAATCACCAAGAGTCCGAAACTTTGCCTACCCAAAGCGTACGATTTGCTTACCAATCCTCATGCCAAAACATGATATTTATTCTGAATTAAACAAAATAATAATAAACCTAAATCGATCTATATTCACCCTTTTTATCAATTTTTCAATTCTTCCCCAAATTCATTCTCAACCAATGAACAACACATGCATCGATTATCAATTCCCTTTTCAACATTTAAATCCATCATCAACCAATACACAATCAAGATTCAAACATACCAACACATGAATCATTCACGATTACGTAAAAATTAAAAAGAGAGGAGATAGAATTGGACCTCAATTTGAAGCTTTATTTCAATTAATTGATCTTTCCAAATAGAACTGCGTCCAAATAGAACCTCAATGTTGAACCCCAACCAACAAACCCAAATCAAAAACTTCGATCTCGAACTCCAATTCACTCAGACCCGATGACGAGCAAGGCTCAATGCTTTTTCAATTGGAATGATTTTTCCGACTAGAACTGTGACCAGAATCTCAAATCAACCTTAACAACGACCAAACTCAAACCAAATTTCGACTTCAAATTGAACCCACCAGCTCGCGTTTTCCGGTGGTTTCAGCCATGATGTTCCAGCGATGGTTTAATCGAAACCCAAAAACTGGTTGAACGACGTTTTCCGGTGATTAGCTCACAGGAAAACTCGGGTTTCACCTCTCTCTAATCTTTCAAAAATCTCTCTGATTTTTCTTCGTTTTTCTCCATTTTTTCACTGGTTCTCCATCGTTTCTTTCTGTTTCAGGTGTGCGTGTCCCGATGTATTGTTGTTCTGTGTTTCAAGGGAAAAATGGAAGAGGAATTCTGTGTCCCTCCGTAGAAGAGAATTCCCTTCGTATTTATGGCGTGAAGTGTATGGAAATTTGTATGTTGGCGGGTGTGTGCGTATTGCTCCATGTTTTCACCACCCCTCATCTTCATCCATGTCTACTGTGAGTGTGTACATGGATTTTTTTTGTGTTTTTTTTTTCGTGTATTCTATTGTGGAGACCTTTTTTTGTGTGAGAGTATTGTGTATATATGAGAGATGTTGTGAGATTGGGGGGTTGTTGTATGTATATGTAGTCTGCCTATTCTCTGTGTGAATGTGTGTGTATCTCCCTACAATTTCTCACAGTTTTTTTTCTCCTATCTCTTTTTTTTCGTATATGTATGTGAATATAGGAAAAAATGGAGGTCTCATCTTGTATTGTGTTATGTGGAGTGTATATATGCTGTGAGGGGTCACGTGGGTGGGTATTGGGGTAGGGTAGGTGGGGTATTGAGGTGGGGTAGGGGTAGGGTGTGATGTGGTTTATTTTGATTGGATAGGTTGTTAGGATAAGATGTAGGGGTTAGGATAGGATAGATTTTGTTAGGGAGTTTGTTATTTTTTTGTATTTTGTGAGGGTATAATAACATGGATGAGGGTACACGGTAGGATAAAATAAAAAATGGGTAAAAGTGAATAAAAACTGAACTTTAAGAGGACGAAATCACGTATCTACAGGGTTAAGTCTACATACACCACTTTACTAGGCCCATCAAATATATGTAGCGTGAACGATAAAATACCAACGATCACACTATGACTCGACGCAAATTTATGGATAAAGTTTATCCCGGATGCAAATTTATGGATAAAGTTTATCCCGAAATTATTTTTCTTATCTCTTCTACCAAACGAACCCTAAAGAGATTATCTCAAAATAATTTATTAATTTTCACCCTAGTCATTCAATACAAATAATTGATTATTATTATTTTCATACTATATAGCCTTAATATTAATGAAGAATGCATGACATTTAAGAAGAACCAATCAATCTACTTTTATTAAATGAGAATAGTTTATTTAAATTATACCTTACATTAATTATTTTCTTAATGAACATAAAATAAGCTAAAAGTCACAATTAAAATTAGAGGTAGGGAGTAATAATCGAGATTAAATTTGATTACACTAAAGTGATAAATACTGCTTCATTTTTAATAAGGTTCGAGCCTTCGGAATAGAGTCATATCTGATTATAACGAGTGCTTTACTCTTAAATTGTGACCTTCCAACGTGAATCCAATTTGGAAAACTTTCCGTTAGCTAATTGTAATAAGTCGGGCCTCAAAACGAATACTAAATCAGAGAGAGAGTCTTCACCGTCAGCTCAAAGTGGAACTTTTTGACGTGAATTCAAATTAATCCGACTCAGAAAATAAGCTTGGGATAACTTTTTAAAGCGAATCAGAATTAGTCTGAGCCCAAAGAGGGATACCACACACTAGTTGACAAATCAAGAAAATTAAAAATACTAGATCTTTGTCCATGTCATGTTTCACATGATCAATTGATGCATGAAACATAGGGGTGTGCATCGGTCGGTTCGATTCGGTTTTATATATTATCAGTTCGATTTTTAAATATACTAAATCATTAACCAAACCAATAAGATATTTTTTAGCGGTTTTTCGTTTATCGGTTTTTAATCCTTAACGGTACGATTTTCGGTTTAACCGATAAGAAAATACTCATAAAATAAAAATAGTAGTAACTAATATGAAAAAAAATATATATATATAATAATAATAATTTATTAAAAGTGTGAAGACCCTTAGAAAAGTGATTTGAACTTTTTACCCTTCATTAAAAGACTTTTGTTTAGACAAAATTATCTTTTCACTATTTTTTAATTTATTATTTAATTATTTTTTATTATATTAATTAGACTTCCTAAAATATGTGGAGCTCCTAAAATATATGGTAGGAAAATTAATTAATATTTTTCTTTCGACTAGACTTCCTAAAATATATGAGACTCCTAAAATATATGGTAGGAGAATTAATTAGTATTTTTCTTTCTATTGTTTAATTAGAAGAATACTCCTAAAACAGGACTCGATTAATGAAATACTTTTATAAATATTGAGATGTACGTTAAACTAGAGAACAAACCGGTTTGCCTATTGAGAGAATATGATTGATGTTCATCTAACTTGATTTGATTCCAAGTCTAGATTGATGGATGCTTGATTTTCTAACCTTCAACTTCTTCACTGTTTTTGTCAACATAATAGAATTCAACATGTGTGTGTATATATATATATATTTAATAAATAAATTCTCCATTTTTACAAGCTCTAAAAATATTAAATTTAATTATTATATTCATCTTTATTATTTAAATCAATATCCTATTTAATGTAATATTTGAACTCTTAAAGTAAGTTACACGCGCAAGGCGCGTACACCTAAACTAGTATATATATATATATATATATATATATATATATATATATATATATATATATATATATATATTCTTATTGGGTTATCGGTTTACCCAATAACCCAATAAGAAAAACTTCAAACCGAGCCAATAACCCAATAATTGTTTTTTTATAAAATCATTAAATAATCGTCAACACAATAACCTAATAATAATAAACCAATAACATTTTTATCGGTTCGATTTATCGATCGACTCAATTTTTGCACACCCTAATGAAACATCATGTCATGAAATAGTAAGTTTAGTAGCTTCCCTTTACATGACTACTACAAGAATGTGGTGCAAATGCTTACACACCTTCCCCTGCAAATTTTTGTCTTGTGACTAATATCATTGGCTTGAGATCACGGGTTTACGTCTTGGAAACAACCTTTGACAGAAATGCAAGGTAAGGTTGCAAGGTGGGGCCCTTCTTCGAATCCTGCACATAACGGAAGCTTTAGAGCATCGGACTATCCCTTACTATAAATGATGAGGAGGGTTGTTGAGGGTTCGTCGGAAATTATCTCTCTACCCCATAAAGGTGGAAATAAGGTTGAGTACATCTTATGATTTTGGGTATTTTAGGGGTCGTTTGGTATACTACTCGGAATAAGTAAGGATATTTCATGAGATGAGATATTCTTATTTTGTCCCTCCCTCATCATAGATAAGGGTGTGCATTCGGTATTCGTTTCGGTATTTTTAAAGTTTGGGTTCGTTAATTCGGTAATCGGTATTTGAACATAGATACCACATACCATACTTATAAACATCGATTCGGTGGTTCGGTAATCGATAAATTAAACTTCGGTTCGGTACGGTATTTGGTAATACCATATTAAATTTGGAGATGTGCAAATGTACGTTTAAACTACAAAGAGTATATTTAATAGAAACCCTATTTAGTATTCTTTTTGTTGCTTTTTATGAATATATTACCAAGGTTCAAAAGATTCTTTGGGATGATTAGTACTATTGTCTATTGGGTTGGGTTAGACATATATATATATATATATTCGATATTCGGTAAATACCAAATACCAAACGGTATTAATATCTTGTACGAAATCCAATTCCAAATATCGAAATATTAAAATTTTACTCCCAAATACTACACCATTACCAATTTTTTTGGTTTGGTTTGATAATTCGATATTTGGTATTTTATGCCCAACCTTAGTCATAGAAAATAGTTTCGGGATTAACTCCTTCTACCAAATTTGGGATAAAGTTAATCTCAAGCTTTATTCCAGAAATATTTTTCTTATTCCTTACCAAACGACCCCTAAAGAGATTATCTCAAAATAATTAATTAATTATCACCCTAGGCATTCAATATAAAACAATTGATTATTATTTTCATAATTAGCCTTAATATTAATGAAGAATGCATGACATTCAAGAAGAACCAACACGAATCTAAATTAATCTGACTCTAAAATAAGTTATGAAGAAGTTTTCGAAGTGAATCTGAATTAGTCGAGTTTCAAAGTGAGACACCACATACTAGTTGAAGGGTGTATTGTACGCAGTCGTCTTAACTTGCATTTCTGCCCGAGGCTGTTTCCAAGGTTTGTACATGTGACCTTCTAATTATATGGCAACAACTTTACCCGTACCCAGGGGCGGACCTACATTGATTTTTTGGGTGCTCCGATACCCATTAAACTCGACGCGGAATAAGTATAATAATTACACGAAAAATATACAAAAATAGGTATAAAAGATATAAAAGCACACACTAAAATAAAAAGTTGACTGGGTGCACTAGCATTAAGATTGATTTTAAGGCTCTTCATTAAAAGGGACATCTCGGGTTCGAACTTCGTTGAGACAATTTTTTATTTTTTTCCAGCTTTATAATT